>CM038680.1:185620268-185942626 GCA_021605205.1 Aegilops longissima | reverse complement strand
TGGTAAGTCTTGAGGCGACTTCCAAACCTTCACAGACTTGGTCACTCGGCGATCCACAATTCCTCTCGGTTGCTCTAGACCATGACGCCTAAAGTCAAATGGAAGAAGCCACATCTTCAAAGGTAACAAGCGTCGGATCCACGGAGATCAATCTCTTGATGATGCTCAATCACTTTGGGTTTATAGGCATTTGGTGTTTGGGTTTTCCTCACTCGATGATTTTTGCTCAAAGTCCTCGGAGGATGGGTTGCTCTCAAATGACAAGCTGTCAAGTTTCTCGAGCAGCCAACCAGCTAGTGGTTGTGAGGGCGGCTATTTATAGCCTAGGGAGCAGCCCGACATGATAAGACATAAATGCCCTTCAATGATATGACCGTTAGGTGGATAAGATATTTTGAGACAGCTGCGCAAGCAGCACTTAACAACGGTCGGAAATTTGAATCTCAAATTCCTCGGGGCTATCATGTTCCTCCTTTGTAGGCAATCCAAGATTGGCGAATTCCTAACTCCTCGGTTAGAACAAATTCTCTCGTGACTGTAAGAACTTCGTCTCATCCCATGAAGAAATTGACTGAACTGTATGAGATTTCCAAAGGCTTCACTCGAAGGGATTTGGTAGGTGTAGGATTTTGAGTTGAGCATCACATGGAAAAATTTTCTTAGTATTTCCTCGACCCCTTTAACAGATACGGTGTTTCCTATGACTCAAGAAAGAGAAAACGAAACTACGAAAACAAAAGTCTTCACGCTTCATGTTCCTCAAATGAATACCAAGTCTTCAAGGTCACACCAATTTCTTGAGCCTTCAAAGTCTTCTAATATCAAAGTCTTCATTGAAGAACTTCATTTTAGAAATTCGACTTTCTCTGTTAATATCAAACTTCTTATAGACTTATAGACCTGTGTACACTCACAAACACATTAGTTTCTTAACCTATAAGTCTTCAATACACCAAAATCACTAAGGGGCACTAGATGCACTTACACTATGACGTGGAGAAATGCCAATAACGTCGGCATCCTTCCCGGTTATATTAAGTATCCCGAGGATGTGAACAACAAGAGACAGTAAAAAAGGTTTACGTAGGGTCTTAATCTAAAAAGAAACCTTTGAGCGGGTCCCTGTTGCACGTCTGCGCCTGTGTCTCCATTGTGCCGTATCCTGGACGGGTGTGGCACGATTGTCATCTGTAAAAGGGAAGAACTTAGGTGAAAGTTGTCGTGCCAAAAAATTGGTTATTCTTAATAAACCATTAAAATTCAAGATAAGTCAAGTTGAGTCGAACTAGCCCTGATTACACGCGGTAAGCCCCTGGTGCCGTCTATGGGGGTATAAGCATCAAACCAATCTCGGGTTTATCTAAGCTATTATAGCTAGTAACGCGCCGGACTCGTCTAGCCGTGTTCGCGGTCTTGACGACCGATCCTTTATTTTTGTTGGAGGGGACATTTAGTGTTCGGCTAGTAAAGCCATCGCACATGCTTCCGCTCGTAAGGAACGTTCAATGTTTCTGCTAATGGTGATGATGCCACGTGGACCGGGCATCTTAAGCTTGAGAGAAGCGTAATGCGGTACTTCATTAAAACGAGCGAAAGCCGCTCTTCCGAGTAGTGCTTGATAGCCACTTCGGAATGGAGCAATGTCGAAGGTTAACTTTTCGCTTCGGAAGTTGTCGGGAGAACCAAATACAACCTCTAGTAATAGAGAGCTCGTGCAGCGGGCCTTTGGGCCTGGTATTACTCCCTTTAAGGTAGTATTACTGTGGCTGATTTTTGTCGGGTCTATCCGCATTTTGCAGACTGTGTCCTATTATATCAGATTTAGACTACTTCCGCCGTCCACAAGGACTCGTGTGAGATGGTATCCATTTATTATTGGGTCTAACACCAAGGCAGCCAATCCTTTGTGTCGGATGCTTATCGGGTGATCCTTGTGATCAAAAGTGATCGGACTGGCCAACCAAGGGTTGAACTTAGGGGTGACGGGCTCTACGGCGCGTGTGTCTCGGAGTGCAGGTTTGCTTCTCCTCTTCGTCTCGTGGATCATGTTTTACTGTTTTAACCTCTGGCGGGAATTTTTTCTGTCCCCCGGTGCTTTGCTGGCGAGGTTCATCCTCGTCTTTGCTTGATGTCTCCTCTCCTTGTGTTCGTGTTTAGCTTACCACCGCTTGAAGACCCGGCATTATACGTGGGTGTGATTTGCAGGTTTATCAGGTGCCATGAATCGACATAGTATGTCTAGAATCTTGTTTAGGCTAGACGGTCCATCTCTGCTGCCTTTGGAAGGCTTTTTCCACGACCTGGTCGAGCCCCTGAATCCGCGTTTACATCACCGATTATCCGGCTGTCTTTCGTATTTCGACGCTTGCTTTTACCGTGTCGTGGTTTTCTATTGCCATCCCGACTCACGGATGTGCTTGGGTGTTGGTGCTATGCGAGCTAACCAGCTATCTTCGCTGTAAAAGCAGGTCATGAGGCTTGTCGGGGCTGCCATTGTTCTCGATTTTTCTTGGCCGAGGTGTCTGGCGAGCCATTCGCCTCTGACACCGTGCTTGAAAGCTCTTTGAGGCTTGGCGTCCGGGCGTCGACGATTTGGTTCTTCTTAGTGAGAAACCTGTTCCAAAGCTTTCGGGCTGACTCTCCGGGCTGTTGAATTATATGACTTAAATTGTCTGCATCCGGAGGTTGGACATAGGTCCCTTGAAAATTAGCCCGGAAAGCATCCTCGAGCTCCTCCCAACTTCCAATTGAGTTTTTGGGGACGCTTTTCAGCCAGTGTCGAGCTGGTCCTTTAAGCTTGAGGGGCAAATACTTCATGGCATGGAGATCGTCTCCGCGAGCCATATGGATATGGAGGATAAAGTCCTCAATCCAGACCCTAGGGTATGTGGTCCCATCATACGCCTCTATGTTCACTGGTTTGAATCCTTCTGGGAATTCATGATCCAGCACCTCGTCGGGGAAACATAGGGGGTGTGCGGCACCCCTGTATTTAGATGTATCATGGCGTTCATACGGTTGTAGTATTCGGTTTTGATTTTGTGCCGTAGCGCGCTTCCTAGATCCATAGATGGATCTGGCCATACTGGATTTTTGGCGCAAGTCCTGACGTAGATTGTGTGTTGACTTACGAGCGGCCTTGTTAGCCGCTCTATCGTGGCCACCAGCTGATGGATCCGACCGATTGGCCGTTTTATTTTTCGGCTTTGTGCGCTCTAAGGCCTCATCGTCAAATTCGGGCAATAGCTTGCGCTTTGGATAGCTCTTTGTGTGGTAACTACCACCATACCTTTCTTCATTGTCGAGCACTTTGTTCCATCTATTGTTGAGCGTATTCTGCGCGGCCTTAAGCTTTTGCTTCTACTTCTTCAGACTCCTCGCGGTGGCAGTAAGCCTTCTGTGGAGGTTCTCTTGTTCCAAGTGCCTTTCCGGGATGATGTGTGCATCTTCGTCCGGGCTGTTTTCCTCCTCGGAGGGAGGTTGATGAGTTTTATCCTCGGCGTCGCCGTGTTTGGACAGCGGATTCGTACTATGTTCACCGTTTGTTGGTTCATCCTGCTCTGCCGCTGGGTCGATGTGGTTGTCGTTTCCTCTGGAGTCTACTGGGGTGTTATTTTCTATTTCGCTGTTATCACTGTTTTTGCCGAGGCGCGATTTAGAGCGGTGTCTATGCCGACGCTTTGTTTGCTTCTCGATGGATTTGTTCTTCGCTGCTTCCTTCCGTTCCTCGTCATTGTTTTCTTTGGGTGTATCCACCATGTATATGTCATGTGATGAAGTGGTTGTCCAGCGCCCTGTGGGCGATGGTTCCTGTTCGTCTCCTGCATCGTCGTCCATACCATCGATTTCTTCGGAGTCGAACTCGAGCATGTTGGTTAAATTGTTGACAATGGCTACTAAGTGGGAGGTGGGTGGGCGGCGAATTCCTTCGCCGTCCGCATCCCATTCTAGTCGGACATAGTTCGGCCAAGGTTCTCCTGACAGGGAGAGAGACCTTAACGAATTCAGCACGTCGCCAAAGGGCGAGTCTGCCGAAGATATCCGCGAGGTAAACTCCATGATCGGCGCCCAATCGGATTCGATAGGCACGATCGCAGCGGCTTCGGAGTCCGAGCCGGAGAAGAATCCAGTGGTTCGCATCACGGCTCGTAAGTGGTGAAGTCGAGATCCGCTCTATCGCCATCGAGTGCGGCCTCCGGCGGGTCTATCCACCCGTCCCTGATAGCGCAATTTTCTCCGCATTGAAGGCCGGAGAAGTTGCGGTGTGATCTCCGAACATCGTCCGACGACGAGCTAAATCATGCTCGCCGTGATCATCTGGCGCTTTGGCATGGGCTCAATTGCCGAAGATCAACTCTCTGGAGGTCGGCAGTAGTTCAAGTTTAGAACCTCGCCAGTGGCTGTGGGTGTAGCTCTCGATCTGCTCCAGATAGCCAAGCGAAGTTAGCCTGTGAAAAGCGGCCCGAATATTTAAGATCTGTCCGGGGAGGAATACCTCTCCCTGGACCGCATCGTTGCCGATGATCGAAGGAGCCATCAAGCCTTATGGTGACGGCACAGACGAACTCTCAATGAAAGCACCAATGTCGGTGTCAAAACCGGCGGATCTCGGGTAGGGGGTCCCGAACTGTGCGTCTAAGGCGGATGGTAATAGGAGGCAGGGGACATGATGTTTACCCAGGTTTAGGCCCTCTCGATGGAGGTAATACCCTACTTCCTGCTTGATTGATCTTTATGATATGAGTATTACAAGAGTTGATCTACCACAAGATCATAGAGGCTAAACCCTAGAAGCTAGCCTATGGTATGATTGTTGTTGTCCTACGGACTAAACCCTCCGGTTTATATAGACACCGGGGGAGGCTAGGGTTACACAAAGTCGGTTACAAGGGAGGAGATCTACATATCCATATTGCCAAGCTTGACTTCCACGCCAAGGAGAGTCCCATCCGGACACGGGACGAAGTCTTCAATCTTGTATCTTCATAGTCCAACAGTCCGGCCAAAGGATATAGTTCGACTGTCCGGAGACACCCTAATCCAGGACTCCCTTAGCCTTATCTGCAAATGTGGAGAGGAGTGTGGGTAAATTGCCATAGTTTCGTTCCTATCCGTCAGATATAAATCGGACAACCTATATTGCAGGATGGAAGGCCCACCATCATCACCAACTCTGTTTTATTCCTACTCTTATAAAAAGCAATAGTAGGTGATGATTGTGTGCCTGCCATCCTGCAATATAGGTTGTCCGATATATATCTGACGGATAGGAAGGAAACTATGGCAATTTTGCAAAAAGATACCCACACCCCTCTCCACACTTGCAAATAAGGCCTTCCCTTGTTCATCCTTTTCTCCCACAAGATAAAATACTCATACAAATGCATCTTGATGTTCCGTGCAACACATGGGATTCTTGCTAGTTGTTGTAAAAAGCCCATGTGAGAGAGAGAGGGAGAGAGGAGGAGGATGGGGTGCATGTGTGACAAATACACAAAGAGTGTGTGTGCGAGAGGTATCAACTTAAAATGAGGGGATAGTGTGTTTGTGCACGATCGAGAGGGCGTGTATCAAGAAGGGAAGAAAAATCTACATAGATACAAGGAGCGGGAGAGAGAGACAAGCATACGATAGTGGAAGCACGAGCGTGCGGGTGTATAAACCTATCTGGAGGCTAGTCGATAAATGTTTGTGAGAGAAATACGAGTCGGGGGTGCGAAAGCGAGAGTTTTGTGTGTGTGAGAGAGATATGGTAGTCGGGAAGGGGAGTGGAAGCAGGAGTTGTGTGTGTGAGAGAGAGAGATAGAGAGAGAAGGGGGGGCAGTTTGTTTGATCGGTAAACAAATGAATAATGTCAGTCTGGGATGGAGACGAAAGGAGACCGCAACAAATGTTATGTCTACAGGAGAGAGAGAGAGAGATAGTAATTTTAGTGGTATGATTCATATCTAGAGACATATAGGGTGTGTGTGAGAGAATCCCATAGAGAGAAAGACAAAGTGAAAGATGAGTGGAGACTGTGTGTGTGGCGGTGAAAAAGAAAGCTTAGGTACCTAGTGATACGAGAGAACGGTAGAGACGTAAGAGATAATGAAAACCGTGTAATGTATAATGATAGGGAGAGTGTGACACTTCTCAAGGGAGACATCGAGAGACCATGTTTGCAAGGATAGGTGAAACATGAAGTGAGTGTGTGGGTGAGCTGGAGAAAAGAGAGTGCTAGCTACATGAAGGAGCATGCATGCGAGAGAGATGGGCGTGAAAGGAGTGAACATAAAAGGGATTCAAATATTTGAATTCGAGATGATGATACATGTAATCCATACTCGAACCAAAATTGATCTATCAAACATGCATACTCATATGTATTCACGTGCATCTATGTTATTTGATATGTAGATATTACTGATCCATACATTTTAGTAGAACATAATTTGGTTAGATTTTTTGAATTCAACCTTATGATTTTGATATCATTGTATTTGTAAATCATATTATACATATAAAGGAGCAGAATTCTTTGTTGTGCTTTTGAAAGTATATATAAAAAATGATGTATATAGAATTTTATTCCAATGAAAATGGATCCCTTGAAAAATAGAATACAAGCGGGATTGAATTGAGTTGCACGATGGCGTGCACTCTGCAAAATTTGAGCAAGCGAGGAAAGTCGCGATAACACTTGAAACCAAAATCTGCGAGATGGAAATTACTCGCCTATCCTCGCCACGCAAAGCCTATCTGCTCGATTTCTATAGGTTTTGATATGGTTAGGTTTGTAATTTCACTCAAACGTGACATAACCGCCTCTCACCCGGATTCATACACGGTGGGCGCCAAAACACAGTGTGTCCTCGGCCGAAATCGACTCCCTCCCTGATTCATACACGGTGGGCGCCAAAAACAAACTCTCATCGGCAAATATTCGGTGTATGCGAGATTACCGTCCTATCCCCAACCGACTAATATTGTTGTGATGTAGGAAATTTGAAATGGGGGCTAAGTTTGTAAATTTCCTCGCATTTGAGACAAGCGCACCCTGAAGACATGGTTCCCCCCTTCCTCTCCACCTCCATTTCCCCATTCGTACTCCGTGGGTGCCAAAACACCCTCTCCACCCCAACCTCCTCCGTCTGCCACCCCATCCACTGTCGTCCACCTCCACCATGTCGGAGCTGATACCCCGCCGCCGCCGTCCATTACAAGAGATCGACCTCTCTCATCCACGGCTTTGGACCGGGATCCTTGCATCTCGTCCTCTCGCTTCATCCCCGCCGTCGTCCACCTTGCCGGCGCCGCTCCTACGACCATCTCGTCCACCACGCCCCGCCGCCACCGTCTACCCTCCTAGATCTGCTTCCACGCCGCTGATAGCCATCGCTACCACATCACCGTCAAATTCTCAGCAGATGCATACACGGCGCCGCACCAGAGCGGTACTCTTTCATATCTGCTCAACTTATTTATCGCAGCAAGAAAATAGATCGCCACTGCTTTACTCTGATTTCTTGTCCATCACTTACTTGCTAGTTGAAAGCAAATGTTGGTTGCGAAGTTGCCTTTGTCCGGTTTGCACCTTCAGATCTGCCATGGCACGCTCAACACTATACTCCCAATGCTTATGGTTTTCGCCTTTTATATTCCACAATAGTTAAATCACATTAGACTAAATTTCAAAATTGGGTGGATCGATTTTTGAGCTCGCGGAGTTCACTTGGTGCGAATGAAGGGGCTCTGTGGGGACTTTGGTTGTGTGTGTGGGGGTGAGGCGGTGGTGGGGCCTCATGAACGAAGAAAACTCGGCGCGGGTGGGGGCGAGGTGGGGGTGGGGGTGGCGGAGGAACCTAGCGATGGGGGCGGTGGTCGGCCCGTGCCCGTCAAGGGTGTTCTCATATGGGAAGAATCGAGGCGAGGAAGAAGAAGGGTTAGGAGGCGAGGATCTTCATCCAACCACTGAAATGGTCGGTGACCCAAATGAAAAAGTCACGCGACTTGCATGCAGACATGCCTTTATATTCAGTACCATCATCGCACCTCGCTAGCAATCGCTCTGAATCCATCAAGCTAAACAACGTGCCACTCTTAATTCCAAACTTGTTGCTCAAGTACGAATCTGATATGATGCTGATATTACTAAAACAAATAACATTTAATTGGTCAGCTAATGTTCCTACTTTACTTTCGAAAAGCACGTGCACCACATATACAGAGACATCAGGGAGTTGCTTTCTTAATGCGCTCTGGTTCATCATGTGTGAGCCTTTGCTATCTAACATTTTATTATCAAAATCTGCTTGCTCTTCTTTATCATGTTCCTCTTCCGTTCTTCTTTAATAAGTACTCTCTCCATTCCTAAATACAAGTCTTTGTATAGATTCCACCATGGACTACATATGGAGCAAAATGAGTGAATCTACACTCTAAAATGTATCTGGACACATCTATATGTGATCCATAGTGGAATCTCTACCAAGACTTATATTTTGGAGCGGAGGGAGTATGATAATAGTCTGATATGTTCCTTGTAGTGAAGATGAGCAGGGACATTTGCAGTGTAGAGGTCTATACGGTCGGTTGTGATGGACACTTTGAACTCTTCGGGCCTCTTTGATTCGTAGGATTTTGTAAACATGGGAATAGGATTTGTAGTGGCCTGCCCACTTGAATCCTATAAGAATAACAAGGAAATGCGGGGAGCTGTGTCACCTTTGAGAGTTACACTAATATTAACAGTACCGCACCTTCCGTTGAAGAGAGCTTGTATCCGAAGCCTTTCTAGCCGTACCGGCAATACTAGCACATAGATTCCAGCAAGTTCCACTTTGCTGATTTTACTCTGATGCTTACGGTTTTCCTGTTATATCTACACTATGATCTGTGTAGCTGCTTTGTGTCACACTAGCAGCAGTCCACTCTTGAAGCTAAACACCACAATGACTTACAAAATTGGCACCAAGGCATTGAGTGCCATTCTGGATGCAATGAAGCTCACACGCTCCCTACTTGTTGATTCTTGTTCAGAATATGATCCTAATGACTATTCTAACCTCGAGGAATCAAAGGCAGATGGCCTGTCCTGTTCACCCATCAAGGTGCCTGTTCTAATTTGGCAAGGTTTTATTGATTGCGCGTATCTTGCATATGTTGTCTTGCATTTCTTCTACTTTGTTGCACCGCCATCTGCTTAGTTTACTCATCATATATGTCAAGATGCCATGCCCATCCATTATCAATACATATTCCATCTGTCATCATACCATGTTTTTCACTCAAATGATGTTCTTGTGCATCGGGCATAAAAAGGAACGGGGTGATTGCCGAACCTGAAGGAGCACCGGCAAAGTCCTAGAAAACGTGGTTGTGCTGGGAGAAATCAGACAAAGACCCCACTTATATTGGCTGTACAACCGGTGACACAAAGCGTAGGACCGACTCCAGCAGATTGTATTCCATACTTCATTGGCCACACCACTAGCCGCACCACAGGACCTGCACTCCAGCAAAAGGTATGCCAATTTCAGTTGCCATAGCACCAACCGTACTACAGAAAAATCCCTCCTCCAAAAAAAGTACAGCAAGTCCACCAGCCGAAGACCTATCCCAACTGCAGAGACGGCCAATTCCTGCAGATTGGAACCCCATTCCAGTTATTCCCAGTTTAAAAGACAATGCTTTTAATGTTTTTAGGGACTACGTGCATATATTCCCATCATGGGAAGATTATAGTGAAGACAAACACCATTTTCACATCTTCCTATCCCACTTACGTGTAAGTGCTATTATTCATGGTGATTATTTTCCTATTTTCTGCTGATTGAACACATCAATGATTTACATTACATTGTTGTAAGTAGGTGAGGGTCAATCTGGATAGTCATGACGAGCAAAGCTTGCTTGCGCTTTTCAAGGAATCATTGTAGCAGTATTGGTGTTACCTAAGGAAATCACACTTTGATGGCAAGTCTATAAACGAATTTCCGGTGAAGTCTCCTGTGCTAAATTTAGAAGACATTGAATGGAAAAACCTTGTTATGCACTAGTCTTGTTTCGAGGATGAGGTACTGTCTATGATATCACATGACAATTTGAACTTCTACTTTTCCGCATGTGCCTTATAGATCTTTTTTACAGGAAATTTGCTCGAAAAAGAATTCCGGTTTGAAAAGAACGACAGGATATCGCAAATATGCTGCCCGCTGCTTTGCTCTTGTTAGTACATGTTATCCTATATCACTGTACTCGTATACATACCTGGTTCATTATGTGACAACAGTATGCATGATAGCTTGCTTATCAATTGTTTGCTCCAAAGTATCTGATCTGTATGAATGGTTACATTAGTGTAGAATATATCCAATGCCAATGAATTTTTTAGCTCGCATTGTTCTTGTAAGTACCGCTGTCCTTTATCGATTGTACTTATATTGACAGTAGTTGTTCATGTACCATCACTCTGTAGCTTATTTTCCTTTGCCCTCCATTTTCTACACATAAGATCTATATTTACTCTTACCATAAGGTTGGATAACACCGATGGTCATGAAGAAGTTTAACTCTGCATTGCTCTTGGTTGTACCTTTTGCCTGTATCGCTATACTTACATTTATAGCTACTTGGTTATGTAGCATCACTCTTCATCTTATCTTAAATATTCTCCAATTTTTCTTATATTATCACATCTATATTTACATAACAAAATGTAGAATAAAGGCAATGCTTATGAAGAAGATTATGTGGTAAACTTCTTGAATTGCCCCCCCCATCGGCATGGACAAGGGCTTTATAGAGCCTTCCTATGAAGAAAATGTAGAATAAAGGCAATGCTTATGAAGAAGATTATGTGGTAAACTTCTTGAATTGCCCCCCCCCCCATCGGCATGGACAAGGGCTTTATAGAGCCTGCCTTCACCAATAATGTAAGTTAGTCCTTCTCAAGCCTTCAAACTTTGTTGTGTATATTTGGTTAGGCATGAGTGCAACAAATGTTTATTTTTGGTGTTTGCATTAAATTGCATGTTTAAAGTTTATTGTGTAGTTCATAAACAAAAGTTTGTCCTTCTCAATTTAAGTTTTCAGTTGTACAACCAAGTTCCTTCTTCATAACATGTAAATTAAACTATACTGAGCAAGTGATCTTCTTTTGCATTGCATGTATGTTCATTCTTGATCTGTAATCCAAAGTGGTGTGGTGAACCTACCCACTACAAAGACAATGTCATATTCTGCAATGTCTTAACTATGAACAATGTCATATCATTCTACTATTATTTAAACCGTCTCTTTATTTGCCAATCTGAAATGGGATAAATGGACAACACACTAACCATTCATACTTATGAGTTCTTGATCTGTAATCGAGTGGTGTCATGAAGCTGCCAACTCCTTCACAATGTCATTTTTTGCCATGTCTTGACCTAAACAATACCATATTGTGTTAATGCAATTTTAAACTGTGTCACTTTATTCGTTAGTAAGAAATGTGATGAATTGTTAGCACTGATACTTTTATGTGCAAAACCTGTCATCCGTCATGCTTGTTTATCTTTCGTGAGTGAGGAGGATATAAGTGTTAAACAAGCACAGTCTCATCTCGCTTGCTCATTTGCTTGTCTTTGCAGCTCCCAATAGGCTAACCTTTCTTGAACTCTATTGAAGTCTTGTCGCTTTTGTATATTATTTTGTCGTGTTTAGTTGCACGGTGGCGATCTTTGATGCCCGTGTATGTAATCTCTTTGTCTGCTAGTGCTTTATTATCATAGTGGCGAACTGTGATGCCCAAATGGATGTAATATGCCGTAATTTCTTTATTGTATAGTCTAGGTTTTTCTTATTCACGATTTTGCAGTTATTTTACTATATATATATATATATATATATATATATATATATATATATATATATATATATATATATATATATATATATATATATATATATCTGTCTTCATGAGAACTGCCAAACCGTAAAATTACGGTACATAATCGGGTCGTCATGCAATCACGATGTATGATCCGCATCATGGGCCCCGTCATCTTGGTCCATTAGAAGGCCTAAATGTAATCTGGCCCACTAGTAGATTCGGGCCTTTAATAGGCCGAGTAAACTGCCGACCCTCTTTTCACAAGAAAACTCAATGGGCTTTTAGGAGGCTGAGAAGTAGGTTGGGCCTGAAACGTGCCGAACAGCTCACGGGCCGGTAGAAGCCCAAAATGGACCCCGGCCCATGATTGTCCCAATCAAATTATGGGCTTTTAATAGGCCAAAATTGTCTCAGTCCTTGTTTGGCCCAATCAGATTATCGGTTTGAAAGGTGTCGATGCAAACCGGCCGAAGTTAGGCCCAACTATATGACGGGCTTTTAACAGGCCGAAATTAATATAGGGCTGAAATGTTAAACAGGCCCTTAACAGGCCGAAACAAATATCAGGCCGAATTAATAAATGGGCCTTTAGCAAGTGGTCCCAAAATCATAGCGTCCAGTTGACGAATCGAATCTGATATGGGCCATAATTTAGCCCAAATCCTCTTAAAGGGTTGGACCTGATCTGGGCTGTAATTTGGCCCAGAACGTGGTAGGCTTTTAACGGGCCGGATCTCATATGGGCCATTGTTAGGCCTGGAACATGGTAGGCCATTAATGGACCGGATCAAATATGGGCCGACATTTGGCCCAAAACATGGCAGCCAGTTAATGGGCCGGCCTACTAGGTTCCTTAAAATTTTGTGGGCCTACAGCTGGGCCGACCCATTAATGTCGGTGAAATCTTATGGGCCTTTAGCTGGGCCGGACCATTATGGTCCACAAAAATCTTTTGGGCCTTCACCTGGGCCGGCCCATTATGGCCTGCAAAAATCTTGTGGGACTTTACCTGGGCTGACCCATTATGGCCCGCAAAATCTTGTGGGCCTTTAGCTGGGCCAACCCATTATGGTCCGCAAAATCTCATGGGCCTTTAGCTGGGCCGGCCCATTATGGTCCGCAAAATCTTGTGTGCCTTTAGTTGGGCCGACCCATTCAAACTTTATGGGCCACTTTTGGGCCAGTCCACATGTCAACATATCATAGGCGCATCTCGCCCATTGGATGAGTGACACTTGTGCCAACGCGGAGCTGACACATGTTTCCGTCAGCCAATCAGAATTTTACATGTGGAAAATCCCCATTGGTCCGGGCTATTAACGGGTTATCGGATCCAAAACCAGACCCGATAGCTTAACGGCGTTCCGATATGGTGGATGCCACGTGTTGGTCACCCTTGACGAAAGCACTTTTGTGATGCGCGATTTATCATCATGGAAGTGGACACTTCCGTGATGATAATTTTGGTAACGTCATGGAACACTTCTACGACAGCACAGGTATGACTATCTTGATTCTGTCATAAAATTTTCATGGATGTACATGCATGACTGAAAACGTGACCTACTGTGACAAACACATATCATCACGGAAGTGTATTTTTTTGTAGTGATATGCTAGGTGCCATTTTTCTTAAGTACTAGCACCGGGTTAGCCAACTACTCAGGGTGAAAAACTTCAACAATGAACCGGGCAGCTAAGAGCCGGCCACCTCTTCTCCAATGGCCTTACATCTTTCCTCATTAAAATGACGAAGGAATTACTTGACAGGTTTAAACTTGGGACCAATATTGAGAGTGTGCTCTGCAACTTCTCTCAGTACATGGCATGTCTGAAGGCTTCCATGCAAAGATGTCCCGGTTCTCACGGATGAACTCGATGAGCGCGCTTTCCTATTCGGGTCCATATTGGCACTGATAGTGAACTGCTGAGATGAGTCGCCAGGGAAAAAGTCAACCTGTTTGGTATCACCCGCCGATTTAAACTTCAACAAAGGATCATGCTCTGTGGTTGGCTTCTTTAACAGAGTCATATCAGCCGGGTCAACATTGTCTTTATAAAACTTAAGTTCCTCCATGGCACAGGCAGACTCAGCATAAGCAGCATCGCCTTCTTCACATTCCAAGGCTATCTTCCTATCACTATGTACTATGATGGTACCCTTGCGACCCGGCATCTTAAGCTGCAGATACACATAACAAGGTTGTGCCATAAACTTGGCGTAAGCCGGCCGTCTAAACAGAGCGTGATAGGGGCTTTTGACCTTGACCACTTCAAAGTTCAATGTCTCTGCCCTATAATCATATTCATTGCCAAAAGCTACTTCCAAGGCAATCTTACCAACTGGGTAGGCCGCTTACTAGGCACCACCCCGTGAAAGGCCGTAGAGGACGGTTTAAGATGTTTGTCAGCCAAATTCATACGGTGAAAAGTATCATAATAAAGGATATTGATACTGCTGCCTGATACGTCTCCAACGTATCTATAATTTATGAAGTATTCATGTTGTTATTTTATCATTCTTGGGTGTTTTACAATCATTTTATAGCAACTTTATATCATTTTTGGAGACTAACCTATTGACCCAGTGCCCAGTGCTAGTTGCTGTTTTTGCTTATTTTTTTACATCGGACAAAATCAGTATCAAACGGAGTCCAAACACAATGAAACTCCACGGGGATATTTTTATGGGCCGGAAGACATCCATTGGGCCAGAGCAGCACCGGCGGGTACCCCGAGGGGGGCACAACCCACCAGGGCGGCCAGGCCCCTGGTGCGCCCAGGTGGGTTGTGCCCACCTCGGTGGCCTCCCGCACCCCCTCTTTGCACTATAAATTCCCAAATATTCTGAAACCCTTCGGGGTTAACCGAGATCAGAAGTTCCGCTGCTGCAAGGTCTCTGTATCCACAAAAACCAATCTAGACCCCGTTCTGGCACCCTGCCGGAGGGGGGAATCATCTCCGGTGGCCATCTTCATCATCCCGGCGGCCACCACGATGAGGAGGGAGTAGTCCACCCTCAGGGCTGAGGGTTTGTACCAGTAGCTATGTGTTTTATCTCTCTCTCTCTCTCTCTCTCTCTCTCTCTCTCTCTCTCTCTCTCTCGGGATCTATATCATGGGCTTTGTTAATATAGTCGGATCATATGATGTTTCTCCCCTCTATACTCTTGTTGTGATGAATTGAATCTTTACCCTTTGAAGTTTTGTCATGTCAGATTGAATATTCAGATATGAGAACACATGATGTATGTCTTGCAGTATGAATACTTGAGGTGACATTGTGGTATCTTATTGATTCACTTGATATATGCTATGACATTCAACTTGCGGATTCCCGCGGTGATATTGGGGTAATCTTTGCATAGGGGTTGATGCATGTTTTTATTATCTTTTCTCCGGTAGAAACTTTGGGGTCCCCTTGTAGTTATTTGTGTGGATCGAGTATTATGAATATGAATTTTCTTTGGTGTTACTTTAGTACAAACTCTTGATTAGATCGATCGGAAAGAATAGCTTGCATTATTTTAGTACGAACTCTAGGATAGATTGGTCGGAAAGAACAGCTTTGAGGTGGTTTCGTACCCTACAAATAATTTATATCTTTTTTTCTCCGCTAATAGGAACCCGAGAGTGATTCTTTATTGCACTCTGAGGGATAATCATATGATCCAACTATGTTAGCATTGTTCAGAGGTTGCACTAGTGAAAGTACGGACCCTAGGCCTCATTTTCAAGCATTGCAATACCGTTTTTGTGCCCGTTTACAATTTGCTACCTTGCTGTTTTTATTTATTCAGATTATAAAAATATATTTCTACCATCCATATTACACTTTTATCACCATCTCTTCGCCGAACTAGTGCACCTATACAATTTGCCATTGTATTGGGTGTGTTGGGGACACAAGAGATTTCTTTTATTTGGTTGCAGGGTCGATTGAGAGAGACTATCTTCATCCTACGCCTCCCACTGATTGATAAACCTTAGGTCATGCACTTGAGGGAAAATTGCTACTATCCTACAAAACTCTACGCTTGGAGGCCCAACACGTGTCTACAAGAATAAAGTTGCGTAGTAGACATTGTCGGTGTCAAAACCAGCGGATCTCGGGTAGGGGGTCCCGAACTGTGCGTCTAAGGCAGATGGTAACAGAAGGCTGGGGACACAATGTTTACCCAGGTTCGGGCCCTCTCGATGGAGGTAATACCCTACTTCCTGCTTGATTGATCTTGATGATATGAGTATTACAAGAGTTGATCTACCACGAGATCGTAGTTGTCCTACGGACTAAGCCCTCCAGTTTATATAGACACCGGAGGGGCTAGGGTTACACAGAGTCGGTTACAAGGGAGGAGATCTACATATCCGTATTGCCAAGCTTGCCTTCCACGCCAAGGAGAGTCCCATCCGGACACGGGACGAAGTCTTCAATCTTGTATCTTCATAGTCCAACAGTCCGGCTAAAGTATATGGTCCGGCCGTCCGAGTACCCCCTAATCTAGGGCTCCCTCAGTAGCCCCTGAACCAGGTTTCAATGACGATGAGTCTGGTGCGCAGATTTGTCTTCGGCATTGCAAGGCGGATTCTCCCTCCGAATACTCCATAAAAGATCTTGAACACAAGGATAGTGTCCGGCTCTGCAAAACAAATTCCACATACCACCGTAGAGAGAATAACATTTCCACAAATCTAATATCCTGACGCATTTTGCAGCATGACATCACACCATGGCCCGGTCATTATTCGAACCGTTTTTCACAACCAGCCAATGCACATATCGCGAGGCGGTTTCCTTGGCACGTCTCGTCGAAGCAGAGATTGTGTCCCCTTATCATGGGATTCTCATCAATACGGGTGTGGGTAACACAACTGCGCCATCAATTATGGTGCTTGGGGAATAAGCGATTTTACCAGGTAAGTGGGGAGGCGCATCGCCTCTTCTGCCCTTATAAAGGGACAAGGATTCACTCTTTTCACCCACGCCTTCTTCCTCCTCGCTCATCCATTCTTGCGCACTCAAGCTCCAGTGCCCGAGTTCACGTTTTTCTCCTCAAACCACCCCAAGCATGTCCGGAGTGGGAGGCAAGTGGATGGTCTCCTCCGTCACGGAGGAGAACATCACAAAGCTACGGGGAGCCGGATATCTAGCCGCGGATATCACACACCGGCTTCCAGATGCGGGGCAGATCATCCCTATGCCAGAGCCCCATGAGAGCGTGGTTTTCCTTACCCACTTCGTCCACGGACTGGGATTTCCCCTCCACCCGTTCGTCCGCGAGCTCATGTTCTACTACGGGCTGGATTTTCACGATCTGGCCCCCAATTTCATCCTCAACATCTCGGCGTTTATGGTCGTGTGCGAGGCCTTCCTCTACATCAGGCCCCACTTCGGCCTGTGGCTGAAGACCTTCAATGTTAAAACGAAGGTGGTGGTCGGCCAGCAAGCGGAGTGCGGAGGCGCCATGGTGGGCAAAATTCCTAACGTCACCTAGCTCGAAGGCTCCTATGTGGAGACCATAAAGGGGTGGCAATCGGGGTGGTTCTACATCACCGAGCCGCGCGACACCAACTAGGTGGCGGCCCCTGAATTCTGATCCGGAATCCCCACGCGGCTCACCTCCTGGAAAGAGACGGGCCTGTCCTGGGGTTCATCGGTGGGGCTGACCAGACTCCAGAAATGCATCAGAAACATGATGAGCAAGAAAATCAAGCTCGTCAACATGGTCCAGGTCATGCTCTTCCGCCGGATCCTCCCGTGTCAACGACGGGCATTCAATTTATGGGAGTTTGACCCGGCCGAGCACCAGACGCTGCGAGAGCTCTTCGACACAACGCACAAGGACGTCTGGAAGGTGCTGTTCAAGGGCGCCGAGGTACCTCCTCCCCTTACCGAGGACCGCGGACTCAGCGCAAAGCGCCCTCCCAATCCGGTAAGTTTTTCATATCTCATAGGATGTTTATTTTCCCCAGTTTAATCATGTGCAGGATCTAAGCCTCCATGCCATTTAACAGGACTGGGTAGAGACAGCGGAGCAGATCGATTGCCTAGCCCCCCTGCCTGAAGATCCTGCAGATGCTCTCTTAACGGAGATGCTGGTTCCAGCGCCTTACGAGGTGCCGGTGAAGAAGGCCAAGAAGAAGGCCACGGGGACCCGAAAGGGTCTCCAGAGCAATGTTATATCAGACTCATCGTCCGAAAACTCCGAGGCGCACTCCTCCCACGAAAATGAGGAGGAGGAAGAGGAAAGTTCTCCCCCCAGCCGGGGGGACAATAAAAGGAAGGCCGCCCCAACCGGGGAGGTCGAAGGGTCCAAGAAGGGAAGGACCCTCCTCCCGGACTGCTCCACGACGGCCGCCTACAGCGAGACGAGTGGTGCCCAGGGACAAGCCCTTGGCGAAGTCGTAAGTATCTGGATTCCATAGTAATTCATGGTATGTTTTATTGCACTGCTTCTCATCACGCCGAACATGATTATGCAGTCTGCCCCGATCCCATATTGACATATCTTCGTCGGATGGTTCTTTGGACCCGTCGGATATGAATAGCGATTCACTTCCGACCGCCTCCACCCCTCGCCCTACGGACAACATCGAGGTGTTGTCTCAAAGGGAACCAAGCCGAGGGGAGGTAGTCCTGGAGGCGCCTCAAGGCGACGTTCTGGACCCTGGGCGCAAGGGAAGCAAGACTCCCATGGGCTCCGAATTCGGCCCCCAGCCGAACACTGCGCGGAACCTCCGATGGTTAGGACTCATCGGCGACCCCGTTAAGGGGCAAGCCGCGCTGTGCCGTGGCCTCTGTCCATCCAGAGGCATCGGACAACTTCTTGGAAGCGCCACGGCACTTCCATCGACGAAGAACACCGCACTATCATGAGTGCGGTGGTCAAGAAGGTTCGATCCACCAAAGCGGATGGACCGAAGCTGTGCCACCTCCTAACGAGCTTTGAGGTAAGTAACCAGATTATAAGAGAATGTTACTGCATAGACACTAGCCCCTGATGCTCTGTTTGGCGTTTGCGAAGAAAGGCCGAATAGAGGATCAAATAATAACCGCAGGAGTCTAATCGAAATATGTCTATGTGCATATGCAGGCTTCACTGCTAGCCACCGCCGCACGTACTGCGGAGGTCGCCGCACTGAAGCGGGACCTTAAGCGGTCCAAGGAAGAGCTCGGCCTTGCCAAAAGGCAACTCAAAGAGAACAAAGGTAAGTTATACCCCGTCTGTATGTTGATAAGAAAAAACAAGGGTGGTTGCTTAGATCATAGGATCGTCATGAATTTTTCCAGGGGCCACGACCGAAGTGGCGACCCTGAAGAAGGCGATGTCCGAGGCCGAGGACAAGGTGGCCAAGGAGCACACTGAGCGGGGAAAACAAGAGGCCCGGGTGGGCGAGGTGCAGCAAGAGCTCCAGGCTCTCATCACGAAACACGAGTCCTTGGAGGTTGACTCTAAGACGCGAGAGTCCGAGCTTGCGAAGGCCCTCGAAAGCGCACAACATGCCAAGGCCGAAGCCCAAAAGGCCCTCCAGGAAATTGAGGCGGTTAAGAAGATAGCGCTGGGTAAGGCATTCAGTATGCAAAGAAAGCATGTGAAAGAAAATTTCCTTTTACTTAACCGAGTTCAGATCTCTCCAGGAGCGTTCGCAGATCTACCTCATGAAGGTGTCGATGTCATGAGTTCTACGGGCCAAGGAGGGAGCTCGACGGAGAAGTTGTTTTGGTCTCGATATCTTTGGGACCGAACACCCTATGCCCTTGAGCGACCAGCTGAAGCAACTGGTCGAGCTCCACAAGGCGGCCGAACAGGCCATGAAGGGTCTTATATTCCGGATGTGGCCTGGCGATCCCCTGCCTGATAACTACTTCGGCCTGGTGAGGCGGCTTGTGAATGCTTGCCCACGGCTTGACGTCATAAAGCAGTATGTCTCCCTCGAGGGCGCGCGCAGGGCTTTTGCCTGAGCAAAGGTGCACTGGGCGAAGCTGGACGCCAAGAAGCTGGTGAAGGAGGGGCCGCCGGAAGGCAAGGAGCATCGCCACCCCGAAATGTATTATAATAGTGTCATGAAGGTTTCTCGCCTTGTGGCAGAGGAATGTACTAAGGATGTAATATTCGAATGAATGTACTCATGCGATCCTGTAATATGAAAGGAGTTCATTTGCGCTATGCAACGCTTGTGAATTTAAAATATTACCTTCTGTGCGGCCGTTTATAAAATCTGAGAGTTGGCGACCGTCGCTTTCGCCCCATGTAACTAGTACTAAGGTGTTCGGGATAAACCTGAGCACTCTTTTTCCCAATTTTGGGTCCTTCGAGGAGGTGTTGACTGTGAACTAACCAGCAATCGGACTATAAGGCTTTATCACTCTCACTTAGCCATAGAAGTCTACAATTTTAAATTTTGGCGAAGCCCCTAGTTTTCGGAAGGCCGAATTTGGGGTGCTATATACGCCTAAGTCGGGCAAGGCCGACTCCTCACCCAAAGTGGAAAAAGTCTTTAAGGACTTGAGACCTCTCGAACAAGCGACTTCGCCTTATCATGACGGTCGGGCCGGCTTTCTCATTGAGGTGCTCGTCCAGAAGAACCGGGACACAATCGCAGTAGTTCTCCCAGCGCTATCTTAGCCGATATTGCGGAATGTAAGGTACCAAAACATGGGCGCTGGGCAAACCCAACTATTGACCCAAGACATGATTCGGAGCTGATGCATATAATGCTATAAGTTCGGGGTACCGCACTGTCGAAAGTGTTCGGACTTCTCACGCTGTATTATGGGGTATAGTGAAGCCCCTGGCGTACTGGTCGTACCAGAATGTACGGGTGCAAGTTTTCATAAATAAACAGACAAGAAAAAGAAGGGTAATGCAATAATAGACTAATGCTATGCATTGTTATTTAAATAATACATCGAAGCGTACTGATACAAGTAGTGCAATAAGCAAAAAATAGGACTATTTGTCATGTCCTATCCAAGGGTAAGCTGCGTATGGGTATTAAAACGGGTACTTCGATTGTTATCAGAGACCACCTGGGGATTCCCTTGTACGTCTTAGCTTCCTGCCTCCTTGGTTGTTCCTTCCCGTAATGTGTCCAGCAATCAGACTGCCGGAAAGGTCTTCTAGAGAGTAAGATCCTGAAAGAGAGAAAATGATAAAGGTATACAACCCCTGGGGAGGTTGAGCCGCATTGTGGGACGTGCCCTGGTCGTGCCCCCGCCTATGCCCATGGTATTTTTAGTGCGTAATTATGTACGCGCGGCACAGATTTCGTTGCTTGAATGGGACTAGGACGGGGCGAATTGCTAAGCGAGCTCGAAAGTGCCAGCGATCTGTTGCAGTTACTCGGACTCGCTTGAAGGTATCCGGGCTTTATCCCGAATTGGCGGTTTGCCTTAAAAGGCTGCTTTGTGCCTCAGCTGCGAGGGCCGCAGTGTGCTCCTCCGTGTGGAGCGAGCGTTCTGTGTTTCCATTGATTGTTATAACCCCACGAGGTCCTGGCATTTTGAGCTTGAGGTATGCATAATGCGGTACCGCATTGAATCTGGCAAATGCGGTTCGCCCGCAAAGGCGTGATAGCCATCTGCGGGCGGGACGATATCAAGATTAACTCCTCGCTTCAGAAGTTATCCGGAGATCCGAAGACCACTTCCAGTGTGATTGAGCCCGTGCAATGGGCCTCTACACCTGGGATGACACCCTTAAAGGTGGTTTTAGTGGGTTTGCTCCTCGAGGGGTCTATACCCATTTTGCGCACTGTATCCTGATAGAGCAGGTTCAGGCTCCTGCCGCTGTCCATAAGGACTCGGGTGAGGTGAAATCCGTCAATGATGGGGTCAAGGACCAATGCGGCAGATCCTCCATGACGGATACTAGTGGGGTGGTCCTTGCGATCGAAGGTGATCGGACAAGAGGACCATGGGTTGAACTTTGGGGCGACTGGCTCCATCGCATAGACGTCCCTTAGTGCTCGCTTCCGTTCCCTCTTGGGAATGTGGGTTGCGTATATCATGTCCACCATTTTCACTTGTGGAGGGAACCTCTTCTGTCCTCCTGTGTTCGGCGGCCGAGGCTCCTCCTCGTCGTCGCTATGCAGCCCCTTATCCCTGTTTTCAGTATTCAACTTGCCGGCCTGCTTGAACACCCAGCATTCTCTGTTGGTGTGATTGGCTGGCTTATCGGGGGTGCCGTTAATTTGACACGAGCGATTGAGTATGCGGTCCAAACTGGACGGGCCCGGATTGCTTCTTTTGAACGACTTCTTCCGCTGACCGGATTTAGAGCCGCTGAATCCGGCATTGACTGCCGTGTCCTTGGCGTTGTCGCCGTTGTTGCGGTGCTTGTGTCTGTTACGACATGGTCTACCGTTAGTATCCTTTGTATCTGAAGTGCCATGACTTCTTGATGTGTTGTTGCTGCGAGCCAGCCAGCTGTCTTCGCCCGCGCAAAAGCGGGTCATGAGCGTCGTGAGGGCTTCCATAGACTTCGGCTTCTCCTGGCCGAGGTGCCGGGCGAGCCACTCATCACGGATGTTATGCTTAAATGCCGCTAAGGCCTCTGCACCCGAACAATCGACAATTTGGTTTTTATTAGTTAGGAATCGGGTCCAGAATTGCCTGGCCGATTCCCCTGGCTGCTGAGTTATATGGCTCAAGTCATCAGCATTCGGTGGTTGCACATAAGTGCCTTGGAAGTTTTCAAGGAATGCATCTTCCAAATCCTCCCAACTGCCAACGGAGTCTGCTGGCAAGCTATTCAGCCAATGCCGAGCTGGTCCTTTGAGTTTTAGTGGGAGGTACTTGATGGCATGTAGATCATCACCGCGAGCCATGTGGATTTGGAGGAGGAAATCTTCGATCCATACCGCGGGATCTGTTGTACCATCATATGATTCAATATTTACGGGTTAAGAACCCTCTGGGAATTCGTGATCCATTACTTCATCAGTGAAGCATAGGGGGTGTGCGGCGCCTCTGTGCCGGGCTATATCACGACGCAGTTCATATGAGTATTGTCTGCTGTATTCCGCCCGGCCGGATTTGCTTTTAGTGTATCCGGCGTGACGGTCATTGTCCCGCGTTGGTGCGCACCCCCGTGATCCATAGATCGATCTTGCATGTTTTGCCTTGTTTTCCAATACGTCTCGCAGGTCCCGCGTGTTGCCCCGGGCCTTGGTATTTTTATTTGATTGGTGGTGGGGTGCGGGCTGGACTTCGGGCTGAAATGCCTCTCTGTCTCGGCCACGAGGTGGCCGATCAGCCGCATCATACACTGGTGATGTAGGTTTCAATGCTTCCTCCTCGAGTTGAGGTAGCAACCTGCGCTTTGGATAACTCTTGGTTGGGCGCTCGAGTTCGTATTCCTCGGCTACCAGGACTTCGGTCCATCTATCCGCTAGCAGATCTTGATCAGCTCGAAGCTGTTGTTGCTTTTTCTTCAGGTTGTTTGTTGTGGCTATAAGCCGACTCTTGAAGCGCTCCTGCTCGACGGGATCCTCAGGCACGACAAATTCTTCGTCGCCGTGGCTCACCTCGTCTTCGGAGAGAGGCATGTAATTGTCATCCTCTGATTCTCTGTTTGCTGCCTGTTCCGGAGGGCTAGCTTGTTCATCCTCCCGCTCGAGGTCTGGCTGGAGGGGATTATCATTGTCTTCGGCACTATCCGGAGCGTTATTGTCTCTTGTGCCGGTATCACTGCTTTTGCTTTGGTGAGACTTAGAGCGGCGCCGCTGACGTCGGTGCTTGGGTTGCTTCTTGGATGGATTATCCTCCATTGTCTTGTCGCCATCCCCTTCTTTGGGGGTGTCCACCATGTATATGTGTAACATCCCAAATTTCCCATTTGGAGTGTCTTACAATTATAGCTAAGCATCTATGCATATTGTTTGAAATTGCGTGGCATTTGATTTATTTCAGAGGTTTTTGAGTTTGTTGGAATTTGAATTCAAATTGGCAGTTGAATTTATTTCAAAACAATGCCTGACAAATACTTGAGCAAAAGTATGAGAGGAGTAAACATGACACTCCAAAAATGTCAGAAGAAAAATATTGCCAAAAAGTTTGAATTCAAATTTGAATTTTATTTGGGAGTTTCCAGAAAGTGTTTTTTTTGTTTGAGTTTTGCCCCTGGAAAAATGTCCGCGTTGTAGGATAAATTCCCCTAAGAATTTTGATATATATATGTCCTATATAAAAATAATATATATTTTTCTATATTCTCTCTTCTCTCTAATTCAAAAAATGAAACCCCAGCGCCAAGAAGGCCAACTGCCCGGCCAGGTCTGAGCGCCACTCACCAGCGGGCCAGGCGCAGCCCACCAGCGCCGAGCCGGCCTGCCCCCAGTGCCCAGCGCCCGACTCCTCTCCCCCTCGGTCGCCCGACCGAACCTTCTCCTCTCTCTCTCTCTCGCTGATGCCCCGGGCCCGCCCTCGTCTCTTTCCCCTCGCCCATGTCTCGCCGCGCCAGAGCGCGACCGCCGCCGCCCGTCGCCGCGATCTTCTCGGGATCACGATCCCGCGTTGCCCCCTCGCCCAAGATCACGCCCTATATAAAGCCATGCCTCTCCTCTCCCGAACCCCCCAAAAACCCTACCCCAACACCCACCAGAGCCGCCTCCCTCGCCGAACGCATCTCGCCGCCGCCGCCTCGGTTCGCCGCTGTTTCTGCCACCGGTGAGCCACCCCTCGACCTCCAAGCTACTCCACCCGCACCGCCACCTCATCTCGCACCTCCCTGACATCCTCTTGTCGCCCAGGGATCGCCGGAGCCACCGCGCCATCCAAGCCCAAGCCGCCGTCGTCCGTCGCCGTCGTCACCATCGCGGTATGTTGCCGGAGCTTTCCTGCACCGTTCGATCGGCAATCTACAGTGTAGATTAGAAGTAGTGAACGGTTAGGTTTTTTTGTTAGTTTTGTTCGGTCTTTTCCGGTTTAGTATGGTTTATCTTCGTTTAGATCGAACCGATCGGTTTATTTTCTGTTAGCCTCGGGCATGCTTTAGTTATATATCGCCTGAGCGTTAGATAGGCCCGTTAGCGCTAGTTTTTCTTTGTAGTTGTATTTTCAGTTTCTGTTTTTTTAAGCAGATAGTTCTGTTTTTGTTTTTGCTATTTCTTTTAGCTGGTTTATTATTTTTAGTTGTTTCTTTTTTTGTTAGTTTGCAAATTTGTTGTAGTTTCTGTAGAAAACATGTTTAGCCATGTGTAAATTATTAGAAATAGTTTTATATTAGTTTTCGACAGATTAGTGTTTCTGCCATAAATTGAGTTAGGATTATTATTTTTTAGTGATTCTTTTTGCTACAGCTTAGTTTAGTCCATGCCTAGCAGTAGGAACTTGTTTGGGTATTTTAGATTTAATAAAAAATAGTTTTAGTCGAAATCAAGTTTTTCTTGTTTATTTAGCTAGCTACTGTTTTCCTACTGTTCTAGTTAGCAAATTATTTTATTTTTATTATGTTATAGTTTATTTTAGATTAGTTTCTGTAGCTACAGAGGATGAACTTTTATTTACAGTAGAATAAATTTTTATTTTATTTTCTTTGCTAGGATTGTTTTAGGCATAATATGAGTTCTATAATAGCTTTTAATATGATTCTTTTTGCTCCTAGTTTGTATGATGTTTTCCTTTCTGTTACTTAGCAAAACCCATGCTTACGTTCTGTTAAGAAAAGTTTTAGTTGTGTAAAACTATTTCTTAGTTGTTGCTTGATGTGGTGAAAACCTTGATTTGCTTTCTCCGAGTTTTTCTTTGGTTTTGGTTTGAGTGCTTGGGTGTTTTACTTCAACTTGCTGTTATGTTATATTGTGCTATACTTATTTGTGCTATTGGTTGACTCGGTAGAATTCCCTGAGTGCGAAGCCTGCTATTACGAGTCGCTAGCTTTCGAAGACCGTCAGCCAGGCAAGTCATTTGATCATGTTTTTACAATACCTATGATTTTATTGCATTAGAATTATACCTCCCCACCATGCATGCAGTAGGAGAATTTTTTTAAGTTGTTCTTGAGTAGTATCATGAGGTAGGATGAACCCTTCTCCCTTGTTACCGATGCCCGGGACGATGTAGTTGATTGCTATGCTTTAGTAGACGGGGTTGGTTGAGTGATTCATAAGGGAGATGCGAGAGTCAAGATGATGATAAACCCCATGACTTCAAGCTCAAGATGGACTTAAAATTCACTCTTCGGTGGAGGGGCGGTTGACGGGCACCCTGGAGAAACCAGCGGATGGCCGGGATGCATGGAGAAGCGCCATGACATCTTGCGGAAAGCTTCACCCAGCCACGAAGAGACGGATGGATACCCCATTGACCGGAAGCTTACCTGTGCAGCCGCAAGCCATTATGGGCTCTGGCTTGGTCGACCCTAGGCGTGACTCTGGCCGGACGGTGCTACTAGATGTAGATGAACGGTAGGATGTGATGGGCACCGGTAGTGGCCCAGAGGAACTCTTCGGAAGACCCTGTTTCGTTCGTCTCGTCTTCAAACACCAGGCAGTGCGAAGACTTAAAAGGAGGGAATGATTCTTGCGAGTAAAGTGCACAAACCTCTGCAGAGTGAAGATCTAATCGATTAGCCGTGTCCCTGGTTATGGACAGTTTGAGCCTCTGGAACTTGGAGTATTTCAGATATCTCAACACCGAACTTAATAAATTAATTGAGGGGTTATTAATAATTGGGAATGAGACATTGGTTGGCGGAACCATCTCAATAACTACCAACATTTTGTAGTATTTTGCAAACAAGTCCTTGTTGTAGAGAAAAGCGGCTTTTAGCAAAACAATGAAACTTAGAGCCCCACACCAAATTGCATATAGTGTTAGTAATTTTATTGTTGTTCTCTCTTCATGACTTGCGGCATCTTCAAAATGCTAACCTACACGGCTGCAACGTCTTATGTTGCGAGAGGAGTTTTCCGATCGGGGATCGAGGCTACGATCCACGCTTGGCGATTGCCCTATGGAGTCGGATGGACTCGCTATTAAATCTACGCTTCGCGGCTTTATTTAGTTTATTTCTCATGAGTTGGCCTTCGGCCGAATTTATTATCTTGTAATAAAGACTCGATATGAGAATCGTGTAATAAATTCAGGTGTGATTGAACTTTGAATCTTTGCATCAATGTATTGTGTGTGCCAGCATGATCTTGGGATGGTACAGCTACATAGAGACTTGACCGATTTCGGATCGGGTCGCTACAGAGATGGTATTCAGAGCACACGCTGACCGTAAGACGTAACCCCTAGGATCGGAAAGCCATAGGAAGAGACCAGTTTACTTTCTATTTTTACTTTTCCGTATTTTTCTTCCCTGATCATTTCTGACTCTTCTCCGATTTCAACAATTCTAGATGGCCGCCGAGTTCACCTTAGTTCTGCTACCGGAGTTTTGCCAGCCAGATGAGACAATGCCTCTCGGCAAGAAGCTGGTTCAGATCGTGAAGAAGCTGAAGATTGCTCTGCCCTCAATCACCAGGAAGCCTACCAATGCACTTCCGACGGATAACCGCTACATGATTAAGGTGCACATTCCAGGGAGGACCTTCGAAGAACATTCAGAGCCCATTGACTTTGAGTTTACCGATTTCACTTGGATCCTCGGAAGAGACATTGCGATTTATCGTGCACTTGGACATCTCCGAGAAGAGTACATGGCCGAGCTCGACCCATCAGACCTCGCCATGATTTCTCGCAGAGCTAGGAATGGAGATATCATCCGTACCATAGAGGACGACTCCATTCTTTCATATGTCTAGACTTGGAGAGTCTCATCAGGAACCGGGAAATCCAGACGCGCCGAAACTCGAAGGTACACAGGAGGCTGCTGTTCCGTGAACTGGAACTGGAGGAGAAAGCACGCGCGGACTTCCTTGAACTTGAAGAAGAAGTCAAGGATTTTATGGATAGAATCGAGGACCGGGATAAATATATTGCCACACTGTAGGAGAAGATGGACCTGGGAGAAGACCTTTTTCCGAGTGGAGATGATGGACCCCTCGTGAGCAATGACCAGGACTATGAAGAGAGCTCCACCGAAGGAAGCAGCAAGAGGAGGCGCCGCACCAGAGGACGCAAGGATGATTGATGAAGACATTTAGTCGACTACCATGTTTATTTTTATTTTTCCATCAATCAGTTAGGCCGTTATTTTTGATTAGTCGTGAGAATTTGTAATCCGAGATTGAACCATGTTTGAGATGATTGAATAAATGATTGGTGTGATTATGATTGTGCATTCATATGGGTAGTGCTATTTTCTCATTAGACCCTTGTTCTATTCTAATTTTCTCATCCACTCCAAAACACCAGATGCTTCCGAGACGTGACCCCAGTTTCAACTCTCCGCCGAGCTCACCCACTGATCCAGCAGCAGAATGCCCTCATGCGATGCTCATCCGAACGAACAACAACAACAACAAAAATCCACCGCCACCACCCCCTGTTGACAACTTGACCCACTTCCTAAGGCTGAATCCGCCAGTGTTCTCTAGCAGCACTGAGCCGATTGTGGCCGATGATTGGCTCCGCAAGGTCGGAAGGGAGCTAGCCACTGCTGGATGCACAGATGTAGAGAAGGTGCGCTTTGTCGCACATCAGCTTGATGGACCTGCAGCTTCTTGGTGGGAGAACTACACCGCCGCTTATCCGGCTGCCACCGTGACATGGGCTGAGTTCGAGCAGGCCTTCCGCACCGCTCATGTCTCAGCTGGAGCCATGAGTCTGAAGAAGCGTGAGTTCCACAACTTACGCCCGGGAACCGTCTTGTGGGGCGAAGACGTGGATGAGTTCAACAAGTTAGCTCGCTATGCCCCGGATGATGTGGCCACAGATGCCGCAAAGCAGGAAAAGTTTCTCGAGGACTCAATGATGAGCTGGGAATGCTGCTAATGGTGGCTACCTTCAACAACTACCGGAGCTGGTAGACAAGGCCACCATACTTGAAGGCAAGCAGCAGCAGATTGATAGCGCAAGCGGAAGTATGGCTGGGAAGTACAACTCGAGCTCAGCAAGCCCCATTAAGCCCCATACTCGGGAGGGCATACCCATCACACCCATGGAGGACATAATCATGGAGGACATAACCATGGAGGGAGTGGGAACAACCGCAACCACGACAACAAGTCAGGCAATGGAAATGGCAATGGCAACCAACATCGTCTGCCTACGACTCGTAGGATCTGAGTCACATCACTGTTTCAAGTGCCGAAAACAGGGCACTATGCCACCGACTGCCCGGAGGCCAAGCAGAGGAATGGAAATGGCAATGGAAGCTCAGCAAAGAAGCCCAACCCTTTTCCTCGTGCTCAGGTGAACTACATTGACGTGGAGGACGTCTATGATTAGCCGATAATCGTGGTTGGTAAGTTTTATTAAATTCACGTCGAAGATTGGTACTCTTTGATTGGTGCAACGCATTCATTTATATCAAGGGTAGTTGTGGAAAAGTACGGGTTGCCCACTAGAACCCTTAGAAGCCCTCTTCATGTCGATTCGCAGAGGAGAAATGATGGCGAGCTTAGGCTGTCATGCAACCCTCAACATCGGAAACCATAAATTTCCCGCAGACCTCATAGTATTGGAAACCCAGACCTTGGATGTAATCCTAGGCATGGATTGGTTGACGAAGTTTGAAGGAAACATAGACTATGCCCGCAAGACGATTCTGCTCACCACCCCGGAGCAGAAGAGGATCAAGTATGTATCCAGACGTATCCCGATGAAGAATCAGGTAAATTCCCTCATGGGAGTTGTTCAGGAGGAAGTGCCAGTAGTGCAAGATTTTCCCGATGTGTTTCCGGAGGAATTACCAGGAATGCCACCGGACAGAGACATTGAATTTCTGATTGAGTTATTGCCTGGCACATGCCCAATATCCAAGAGACCCTATCGGATGCCCCCGAACGATTTGGAAGAGATCAAGAAGCAAATTAATGAGCTATTGGAGAAGGGATATATTCGACCAAGCTCGTCACCTTGGGGAGCCCCAGTTCTTTTGGTAGAGAAGAAGGATGGAACCCTGAGAATGGTTGTGGATTATCGTTCGTTGAACGACGTGACCATCAAGAACAACTGCCCTCTGCTGATGATTAATGATTTATTTGATCAGCTAGTTGGAACTAAGGTATTCTCCAAGATCGATCTTCGATTAGGGTATCATCAGTCCAAGATCCATGAAAAGGATATACCCAAAACAACATTCACCACCAGGTATGGTTTATATGAGTATACCGTCATGTCATTCGAATTGACTAATGCCCCTGCATACTTCATGAATTTGATGAACAAGGTATTTATGGAATATCTGGAAAAGTTTGTCGTGGTGTTCATCGATGATATACAGATTTTCTCCAAGAGCGAGGAAGAGCATAAGGAACATTTGCGTCTAGTTCTGGAGAAACTCCGAGAACATCAGTTGTATGCCAAGTTTAGCAAATGTGAATTTTGGCTGAAGGAAGTCGGATTCCTCGGACATGTTATTTCAGGAGAAGGAATAGCATTGACCCCACCAAGGTTGTATCACCACCGATTGGCGATCACCCACCTCATCAAGGAGATCCGTAGTTTTCTGGACTCGCAGGATATTATCGAGGTTTATTGAGAATTTCTCGAAGATTGCCAAGCCCATGGTGAGCAGTTCAAGAAGGATGCCAAGTACATTTGGGTGAGGATTGTGAAGCCCGTTTCAGGAATTGAAGAAACGTTTGGTTACAGCCCCATGCTGATTTTGCGGACATACACAAGGATTACGGTATATTGTGATGCTTCTCATCGTGGACTCGGAGGAGTACTCATGCGGGAAGGAAAAGTTGTAGCTTATACCTCCAGACAGCTACGACCTCACGAGATGAATTATGCCACACATGATTTGGAGTTAGCAGCCGTAGTGCATGCACTCAAGACCTGGAGGCATTTCCTTATCAGAAACAGTTGTGATGTTTATACGGATGACAAGAGCTTGAAGTATATTTTCACGCAGAAAGAGTTGAACCTCAGGCAGAGGAGATGGCTAGAGTTAATCAAGGACTATGACATGAAATTGCATTACCACCCAGGGAAGGCTAATGTTGTAGCAGATGCTTTGAGCCGTAAGAGTTATGTGAATACTCTTATAGCGGGAGGATTACCCCAGGAGTTAGTCGATGACCTCAGAGATCTCCGGCTGGAGATAGTTCTAAGAGGATATGTTGCAGCTCTGGAAGTTCAGTCCACTTTGGCCGAAACAATTCGTGAAGCCCAGAAGTCGGACAAGGAAATTGATGAGATAAAGAAAAGGATGAATGAAGGAAAAGCTAAAGGGTTCCGTAAGGATGAATACGTAGCTATATGGTTCGAGGATCGTATTTATGTACCCAATGATCCTGAATTCAGGAAGCTAATTCTTCAGGAGGCTCATGATTCACCGTACTCGATTCACCCCGGTAACACCAAGATGTATCTGGATTTGAAGGAAAGTTTCTGGTGGACGTGTATGAAGAAGGATATTGCCGAGTACGTAGCAGTATGCGATGTTTGCCAACGAGTAAAGGCGGAACATCAGAAGCCAGCAGGGTTACTTCAACCTTTGCCGATTCCTGAGTGGAAATGGGAGAAACTTGGAATGGATTTTATCACAGGATTACCCAGGACTCGTTCAGGTTATGATTCCATCTAGGTAGTGGTTGATCGCTTGACCAAGGTAGCTCATTTCATTCCCGTGAAGACTACATATACCAGCGCTAAGTTAGCCAAGATATACATGACCAAGATCGTATGTCTACATGGAGTTCCGAGGAGTATCGTGTCAGATAGAGGAACACAATTTACCTTAAAGTTTTGGAGTCAGTTGCATGAAACTTTGGGTACGAGGCTGGAGTTCAGTACAGCTTTTCATCCGCAGACAGATGGACAGACCGAGAGAGTCAACCAGATCCTGGAGGACATGTTGAGAGCTTGTGCGCTAGACTAATTTGCTATACGCAGAATTCTCGTACAATAACAGTTATCAGACCAGTCTGAAGATGGCCCCTTTCGAAGCTCTCTACGGAAGGAGGTGCAGAACACCATTGTTGTGGGATGGTGTTGGAGATAGAAAACTTTTCGGTCCCGATATTATCAGAGAGTCTGAAGAGAAAGTCAAGCTGATTCGAGATAGACTCAAGGTAGCTCAGTCGAGGCAGAAGAGTTATGCCAACAGTAAATGCAAGGAAGTAACATATGAAGCGGGAGACCGGGCATATCTTCGTGTGTCCCCACTTCGTGGAATCAAGAGGTTTGGTGTTAAAGGAAAGTTGGCACCCAGGTTCATTGGCCCCTACAAAATCCTCGAACATCATGGAGAAGTTGCTTACAAGCTGGAATTGCCAGAAGGATTGTCCGGAGTTCATGATGTCTTCCATGTTTCTCAGCTGAAGAAATGCCATGCTGAGATGGCCGATATTCCGTCGAGAGACGCAGTGCCCCTTGAGGCCATACGGCTCGACAGTGATCTGACTTATGAGGAGAAACCCGTACAAATTCTCGAGACTGCGAACAGAGTCACCCGCAGCAAGATCATCAAGTTTTGCAAGGTTCTGTGGAGTCATCATTCCGAGGAGGAAGCCACCTGTGAGCAAGAAGAAGACCTCCGCCGAGACCACCCGCACCTATTTGCTAGCCAACCTGAATCTCGAGGGCGATATTCATCTTAAGGTGGGTAGGTTTGTAACATCCCAAATTTCCCATTTGGAATGTTTTACAATTATAGCTAAGCATCTATGCATATTGTTTGAAATTGAGTGGCATTTGATTTATTTCAGAGGTTTTTGAGTTTGTTGGAATTTGAATTCAAATTGGCAGTTGAATTTATTTCAAAACAATGCCTGACAAATACTTGAGCAGAAGTATGAGAGGAGTAAACATGACACTCCAAAAATGTCAGAAGAAAAATATTGCCAAAAAGTTTGAATTAAAATTTGAATTTTATTTGGGATTTTCCAGAAAGTGTTTTTTTAGTTTGAGTTTTGCCCCTGGAAAAATGTCGCGTTGTAGGACAAATTTCGAGAATTTTGATATATATATATATATATATATATATATATATATATATATATATATATATATATATATATATATATATATATATATATATCCTATATAAAATAATATATATTTTTCTATATTGTCTTTTCTCTAATTCAAAAAAGGAAAACCCAGGCGCCATAGCATGGCGCCACTCACCCGGCCGGGCAGGCGCAGCCACCCAGCCAGCAATGCCTGCCCGGCACCAGGCCGACTCCTCTCCCCTCGGTCGCCCAGCCAGACCCTCTCCTCTCTCTCTCTCTCTCTCTCTCTCTCTCTCTCTCTCTCTCTCTCTCTCTCTCTCTCTCTCTCTCTCTCTCTCTCTCTCTCACGACGCCCGGGCCTGCCTCGTCTCTTTCCCTAGCCCACGTCTCTTGGCCAGAGCCGACCGCCGCCCGTCGCCGCGATCTTCTCGGGATCACGATCCTGCGTTGCCCCCTCGCCTACGACCATGCCCTATATAAAGCCCTGCTTCTCCTCTCCCGAACCCCCCAAAAACCCTACCCCAACACCCACCAGAGCCGCCTCCCTCGCCGAACGCATCTCGCCGCCGCCGCCTCGGTTGCCGCCGTTTCTGCCACCGATGAGCCACCCCTCGACCTCCAAGCTACTCCACCCGCACCGCCACCTCATCTCGCACCTCCCTGACATCCTCTTGTCACCCAGGGATCGCCGGAGCCACCGCGCCATCCACGCCCGAGCCGCCGTCGTCCGTCGCCGTCGTCACCACCGCGGTATGTCGCCAGAGCCGCCCTGCACCGTTCGATCGGCAATCTACAGCGTAGATTAGAAGTAGTGAACGGTTAGGTTTTTTTGTTAGTTTTGTTCTGTCTTTTCCGGTTAAGTACGGTTTATCTTCGTTTAGATCGAATCGATCGGTTTATTTTCTGTTAGCCTCGGGCATGCTTTAGTTATATATCGCCTGAGCGTTAGATAGGCCCGTTAGCGCTAGTTTTTCTTTTTAGTTGTATTTTCAGTTTCTGTTTTTTTAGCAGATAGTTCTGTTTTTGTTTTTGCTATTTCTTTTAGTTGGTTTATTGTTTTTAGTTGTTTCTTTTTTTTCTTAGTTTGCAAATTTGTTGTAGTTTCTGTAGAAAATATGTTTAGCCATGTTTAAATTATTAGAAATAGTTTTATATTAGTTTTAGACAGATTAGTTTTTCTGCCATAAATTGAGTTAGGATTATTATTTTTTAGTGATTCTTTTTTCTACAGCTTAGCTTAGTCCGTGCCTAGCAGTAGGAACTTGTTTGGGTATTTTAGATTTAATAAAATTAGTTTTAGTCGAAATCAAGTTTATCTTGTTTATTTAGCTAGCTACTGTTTTCCTACTGTTCTAGTTAGCAAATTATTTTATTTTTATTATGTTATAGTTTATTTTAGATTAGTTTCTGTAGCTACAGAGGATGAACTTTTATTTGCAGTAGAATAAAATTTTTATTTTATTTTCTTTGCTAGGATTATTTTAGGCATAATATGAGTTCTATAATAGCTTTTATTATGATTCTTTTCGCTCCTAGTTTGTATGATGTTTTCCTTTCTGTTAGTTAGCAAAACCCATGCTTACGTTCTGTTAAGAGAAGTTTTAGTTGTGTAAAACTATTTCTTAGTTGTTGCTTGATGTGGTGAAAACCTTGATTTGCTTTCTCCGAGTTTTTCTTTGGTTTTGGTTTGAGTGCTTGGGTGTTTCACTTCAACTTGTTGTTATGTTATATTGTGCTATACTTATTTGTGCTATTGGTTGACTCGGTAGAATTCCCTGAGTGCGAAGCCTGCTATTACGAGTCGCTAGCTTTCGAAGACCGTCAGCCAGGCAAGTCATTTGATCATGTTTTTACAATACCTATGATTTTATTGCATTAGAATTATACCTCCCCACCATGCATGCAGTAGGAGAATTTTTTTTAAGTTGTTCTTGAGTAGTATCATGAGGTAGGATGAACCCTTCTCCCTTGTTACCGATGCCCGGGACGATGTAGTTGATTGCTATGCTTTAGTAGACGGGGTTGGTTGAGTGATTCATAAGGGAGATGCGAGAGTCAAGATGATGATAAACCCCATGACTTCAAGCTCAAGATGGACTTCAAAATTCACTACTGGGTGGAGGACGGTTGACGGGCACCCTGGAGAAACCAGCGGATGGCCGGGATGCATGGAGAAGCGCCATGACATCTTGCGGAAAGCTTCACCCAGCCACGAAGAGACGGATGGATACCCCATTGACCGGAAGCTTACCTGTGCAGCCGCAAGCCATTATGGGCTCTGGCTTGGTCGACCCTAGGCGTGACTCTGGCCGGACGGTGCTACTAGATGTAGATGAACGGTAGGATGTGATGGGCACCGGTAGTGGCCCAGAGGAACTCTTCGGAAGACCCTGTTTCGTTCGTCTCGTCTTCAAACACCAGGCAGTGCGAAGACTTAAAAGGAGGGAACGATTCTTGCGAGTAAAGTGCACAAACCTCTGCAGAGTGAAGATCTAATCGATTAGCCGTGTCCCTGGTTATGGACAGTTTGAGCCTCTGGAACTTGGAGTATTTCAGATATCTCAACACCGAACTTAATAAATTAATTGAGGGGTTATTAATAATTGGGAATGAGACATTGGTTGGCGGAACCATCTCAATAACTACCAACATTTTGTAGTATTTTGCAAACAAGTCCTTGTTGTAGAGAAAAACTGGCTTTTTCGCAAAACAATGAAACTTAGAGCCCCACAGCCAAATTGCATATAGTGTTAGTAATTTTTATTGTTGTTCTCTCTTCATGACTTGCCGGCATCTTCAAAATGCTGACCTACACGGCTGCAACGTCTTATGTTGCAGAGGAGTTTTCCGATCGGGGATCGAGGCTACGATCCACGCTTGGCGATTGCCCTATGGAGTCGGATGGACTCGCTATTCGCTCACGCTCGCAGCTTTATTTAGTTTATTTCTCATGAGTTGGCCTTCGGCCAAATTTATTATCTTGTAATAAAGACTCGATATGAGAATCGTGTAATAAATTCAGGTGTGATTGAACTTTGAATCTTTGCATCAATGTATTGTGTGTGCCAGCATGATCTTGGGATGGTACAGCTACATAGAGACTTGACCGATTTCGGATCGGGTCGCTACAGAGATGGTATTCAGAGCACACGCTGACCGTAAGACGTAACCCCTAGGATCGGAAAGCCATAGGAAGAGACCAGTTTACTTTCTATTTTTACTTTTCCGTATTTTTCTTCCCTGATCATTTCTGACTCTTCTCCGATTTCAACAATTCTAGATGGCCGCCGAGTTCACCTTAGTTCTGCTACCGGAGTTTTGCCAGCCAGATGAGACAATGCCTCTCGGCAAGAAGCTGGTTCAGATCGTGAAAGATATCCGTGAAGGTAAACTCCATGGTCGGTGCCCAATCGGATTTGATGGGCACAGACACAAGCGCTCGGAGCCCGTGGCCGGGGACGAATCCAGCGGTTCGGCAACACGGGTCTCGTAGGAGGTGAAGTCAGTATTCGGCGCTATCGCCACTGAGTGTGCGGCCTCCGTGGCGGGGTCCATCCACCCGTCCACAAATGGCGCAATTTGTTCCGGACTGAGGGCCGGAGTAGTTGCAGGTGTGATCTCCCAAACACAGTCCGACGGCAGAGCTAAATCATGCTCGTCGTGATTGTGCGGCGCACCTGACATGGGCTCGAATCCGTTGAAGATCAAGTCTCCGCGGATGTCAGCAGTATAGTTCAAGTTCCCAAACCTGACCGTATGGCCGGGGGCGTAGCCATCGATCTTCTCCAGATGGCCAAGCAAGTTACCCGCAGTACGAAGCCGCCGAATACGAAGATCTATCCGGGGAGGAAAACCTCACCCTGGATCACATCATTGCTGATGGTCGAAGGAGCCATCAAGCCTTACGGTGACGGCACAGTGGAACTCTCAATAAAAGCACCAATGTCGGTGTCAAAACCGGTGGATCTCGGGTAGGGGGTCCCGAACTGTGCGTCTAAGGCGGATGGTAACACGAGGCGGGGGGACACAATGTTTACCCAGGTTCGGGCCCTCTCGATGGAGGTAATACCCTACTTCCTGCTTGATTGATCTTGATGATATGAGTATTACAAGAGTTGATCTACCACGAGATCTTAGAGGCTAAACCCTAGAAGCTAGCCTATGGTATGATTGTTGTTGTCCTATGGACTAAGCCCTCCGGTTTATATAGACACCGGAGGGGCTAGGGTTACACAGAGTCGGTTACAAGGGAGGATATCTACATATCCGTATTGCCAAGCTTGCCTTCCATGCCAAGGAGAGTCCCATCCGGACACGTGACGAAGTCTTCAATCTTGTATCTTCATAGTCCAACAGCCCGGCTAAAGTATATGGTTCGGCCATCCGAGGACCCCCTAATCCAGGACTCCCTCAGACATCAAGCACTTTTTTGGTGCCGTTGCCGGGGAGGTGAGTGCTTGAAGGTATATCTTTAGATCTTGCAATTTAATCTATTAGTTTCTTGTTTATCACTAGTTTGGTCTATAAAAAAAACTGCATAAAAAATGGAATTGAGGTTGGATCATATTATTCATCATCTTTATAATATCTTTCTTGAAAATGATGGTTCGGAAAATTGTGCTCAATTGTTAGAAGAAGAAGTCAATAAAATGTTTGGCACAAAATATTTGAATGATGAGCATGATTGCAATGTTGTTAGTATAAATTCTTTGAATATCCATGATGCTAATGATATGCAAAGCTACAAGCTTGGGGATGCTATATTTTATGAATGTGATATTTTTAGTCCACCAAGTTTTGATGAGAAAATTTATTATGATGATTGCATGCCTCCTATTTATGATGATTATATTGATGAAAGTGGATTTGGAGAGGTCATGAGTTTGTTTAATGATGATTCCACTATCTTGGAAGACATTTCAATTGATTTTGACAATGAAGTTGCTATCTATGATGATTATTGTGATGACATGTATGCTATAAAGAATAATGTTGACCATGAAACTTGTCATCGTGATTTTAATTTTCAATCACATGATAGTTACTTTGTTGAGTTTGCTCCCACTACTATTCATGAGAATAAATTTGCTTATGTGGAGAGTAGTAAAATTTATATGCTTTTGTGTCATGAAAAGAATGATTTATGTGATGGTTATATTGTTGAATTTCTTCATTATGCTACTGGAAATTATTATGAGGGAGGAACTTATGCTTGTAGGAATTACAATAATATCAAGTGTCCTCTCTTTATGTTGAAAGTTTTGAAGTTGTGCTTGTTTTGCCTTCCTATGCTAGTTGATTCTTGCTCCCATAAATTGTTTTCTCACAAAATCCCTATGCATAGGAAGTGGTTTAGACTTAAATGTGCTTGCCATGTGATTCATGATGCTCCCGTTATGTTTCAATTCTTTGTTTTTATGTGAGCATCATTGAAATCATCATGCCTAGCTAAAATGCATTAAAGAAAAGCGCTTGTTGGGACACAACCCAACACTTTTACTTACTGTTTTTGTGTGTTCACATGATTATGCTACTGTATTGATCATGTTTTATTGCTTTTGTTTCAATAAAGTGCCAAGTAAAGCCTTTGGGATCATGTTGGGTGATAGTTGATTTGATCTTGCTGAAAAACAGAAACTTTTGCACTCACGAAAATAATTCTCATTTTTAACAGAAGAGTGATTTTGAGTTGATTCTTTTTGCAGAAGATTAATATAAAAACTTCTCACATGGTACTAATTTTTTCATAATTTTTGGATTAGCATAAGTATGGTTTGAGTACAGATTACTACAGACTGTACTATTTTTGACAGATTCTGTTTTCAATGCATAGTTTGCTTGTTTTCTAGTTTCTGTGGCTTATATTGCTAAATATAAATTGTGGAAATGATATGCTACAGTAGTAATTGTGTGGAAACAATTATGAATCTTGTCTTTGACAGTACCGTGAAATGGTTTGCTCTTTATCATACTAATCTATCTCACGAAGTTCCATTAAGTTTTGTGTGATTGAAGTTTTCAAGTTTTGGGTGAGATGTCGATATGAGGAGAATAAGGAGTGACAATACCCTAAGCTTGGGGATGGACAAGGCACCCCAAGGTAATACTCAAGGAATATCCAAGCAACTAAGCTTGGGGTTGCCCCGGAAGGCATCCCCTCTTTCGTCTCCAACATTATCGGTAACCTCATTCAGAGTTATGTTTTCATTCGTCACATGATATGTGTTTTGCTTGGAGCATCATTTTATTTTGATAGAATTTGCTTTCTGTTATTTATAATAATTTGTTGCATCTTTTATTTCAATAAAAGTGGCAATGATAGCCTTTGCCATGCTTATTTTGCGAGTATACATGTTGCTGTTGGAAAACAGAAAGTTTATCGATGTTGCAAAACTTCCCTAGGAAAGTCAGAATGTGATAAAATGTTGAAACCTTTTGCATAATAAGCTCTGATAAATTTTCTACAGTGTGGTAGAATTTCATAATGTTTGGAGTTGAATAAGTATTGATACTCTTGCATTCTTTACAGACTGTACTGTTTTGGCAGATTGTTGTTATGTTTGCATATGTTTGCTTGTTTAATGATTCTATTTTAGTATAGGAGTATTAAATATGAAGAGGCATTTACTATTAAATATTAAATAATAATTTTAGTGATTTGCTACAGTAGAGAATGATAAGGTTTTTGCATTGGTTTATACTAACTTCTCTCACGAGTTCTTGTTGAGTTTTGTGTGGATGAAGCTTTTGAGATTTAGGAAAACCGTGATATGAGAAGAATTAAGGAGAAACAAAATCTCAAGCTTGGGGATGCCCCAGGCATCCCAGGATAATATTCAAGAAGTCTCAAGCATCTAAGCTTGGGGATGCCCCGGTAGGCATCCCACCTTTCTTCTTCAACAATTATCGGTTAGTATCGGTTGAGCCTAAGTTGTTTGCTTCTTCACATGAGTTGTCCTATTCTTAGAATGTCATTTTTTTTGCTTGCTGTTTTAATAAAATACTTAGATCTAAAAGTTTTTAAACAAAATAGAGCCCTCATATAGTTTCCAAGGAGGCTAAGTAAGCGGCATTCACATCACGTCAACGAAGCCCTTTTCTATGTCATTTACTCTTGTGTTTCACTTATATCCTATGAGTAAATTATTGAATAAATTGAGTCATGAAGATGAAATCATGTCATGCTTAGTGGTAGCTTCACATTAGGTTTAGAAAGTGAAATCTTTTGAGGCTCGACAATCACAATATTGGTCATACAAGCAATTCACGAATAATTAGTATAAGGAAGAGAACTTTCACATGCAAATACACTATCTTAGAAATCTTTTGTGATTGTGAGCCCCCATCAAAATGTTATATGCCAAAATTGTTGACGTTGGACAAGGAGGACAATGTAATGGTTTATGTTTTTTCATATTCACATAGAAGTTATGTTGTCATAGATCCTTCAACATGTGGTGCTTGCCTCCCATCTTTGCTAGCCGAAAATTCCGCACCAAGTAGAGATACTACTTGTGCATCCAGAAACCCTTAAACCCAAATATTATTTTCAAGTGTCCACCATACCTACCTAAGGATTGAGCAAGATCCTTCAAGTAAGTTGTCATCGGTGCAATAAGGCAATAAAAATTGCTCCCAAAAGTGTTAGATCATTTAGTGTAAGAGAAAATTGAGCATTGTACGAACTTGTGATGGCAAAGCAATAAAAGCGATGGACTGCATAATAAAGGTTGCTATCATAAGGGGCAATATAATGTGACGTTCTCTTGAACTAAGGGGTTGAGCATACAAATAAATAAGCGCATGGCAACCTCCGATTTCCTCTGCGAAGCGCCTATCTTTTGCTTTTATGCAAAGAGTCAAAGTTTTTCTCTCTATTCCTTTTTTATTTTTCTCTTTTGGCAAGCATCATGTGGTGAGGAAAGATCTAGGCACATATGTCCAGTTGAATATTGGTAGTATGAGTTATTATTGTTGACATCACCCTTGAGGTGAATACGTTGGGAGGCAAAACAATAAGCCCCTATCTTTCTATGTGTCCGGTTGAAACGTTTTGCTCATGTGTATGTGGTGAGTGTTAGCAATCATAGAAGACTATATGATGGTTGAGTATGTGGAGCTCTTACTTAACTCTGTTGAATAAGTTGAATTGCAATTGCTTGGTGACTAAGAACATAGGTTATTGAGTTTCAAGAGAGTTCAGTGTTTGAACCTTAACATGTGAATTGGTTGCTACTATAACATGAGAAGTTTTATAAGAAAGAATTGATGTTATGAGGCTAAGGAAAGTGATTGAAATTATCATTGATCAAACTTATGCACTTTGCTAGCATTCACACTTCATAAATTATTTATTTTATCATTTACCTACTCGAGGATGATACGTCTCCAACGTATCTATAATTTTTGATTGTTCCATGCTATTATATTATCTGTTTTGGATGTTTAATGGGCTTTAATATACCTTTATATATTATTTTTGGGACTAACCTATTAACCGAAACCCCAGTGCAAATTGCTGTTTTTTTTGCCTATTTCAGTGTTTCGCAGAAAAGGAATATCAAACGGAATCCAAACGGAATGAAACCTTTGCGAGGATCTTTTTTGGAACAAACACAATCCAGGAGACTTGGAGTGGACGTCAAGGAAGCAGCGAGGAAGCCACGAGGCAGGAGGGTGCGCCCCCACCCTCATGGGACCCTCGCAGCTCCACCGACCTACTTCTTTTGCCTATATATACTCTTATACCTTGAAACCATCGAAGAGAGCCACGAAAAACCTTTTCCACCGCCGCAACCTTCTGTACCCGTGAGATACCATCTTGGGGACTTTTCCGGGGCTCCGCCGGAGGGGGATCCGATCATTGAGGGCTTCTACATCAACACCATAGCCTCTCCGATGATGTGTGAGTAGTTTACCACAGACCTTCGGGTCCATAGTTATTAGCTAGATGACTTCCTCTCTCTGTTTGGATCTCAATACAAAGTTCTCCTCGATCTTCTTGGAGATCTATTCGATGTAACTCTTTTGGCGGTGTGTTTGGGTTTATGAACTTTATTATCTATGAATATTATTCAGTTCTTCTCTGAATTCTTATATGCATGATTTGATATCTTTGCAAGTCTCTTCGAATTATCGGTTTAGTTTGGGCTACTAGATTGATCTTTCTTGCAATGGGAAAAGTGCTTAGCTTTGGGTTCAATCTTGCGGTGCTCGATCCCAGTGACAGAAAGGGAAACGACATGTATTGTATTGTTGCCATCGAGGATAAAAAGATGGGGTTTATATCATATTGCTTGAGTTTGTCCCTCTACATCATGTCATCTTGCCTAATGCGTTACTCTGTTCTTATGAACTTAATACTCTAGATGCATGCTGGATAACGGTCGATGTGTGGAGTAATAGTAGTTGATGCAGAATCGTTTCGGTCTACTTGTCACGGACTTGATGCCTATGTTAATGATCATGCCTAGATATTCTCATAACTATGCACTTTTCTATCAATTGCTCGGCAGTAACTTGTTCACCCACCGTAATATATGCTATCTTGAGAGAAGCCACTGGTGAAACCTATGGCCCCCGGGTCTATTTTCCATCATATTAATCTCCTTTCAACTATTTATTTATGTCACCGTTTATTTTGCAATCTTTATTTTCCAATCTATACCGCAAAAATACCAAAAATATTTATCTTATTATCTTTATCAGATCTCACTTTTGCAAGTGGGCGTGAAGGGATTGACAACCCGTTTATCATGTTGGTTGCAAGGTTCTTAATTGTTTGTGCAGGTATTAGGGATTTGCGTGTAGTCTCCTACTGGATTGATACATTGGTTCTCAAAAACTGAGGGAAATACTTATGCTACTTTGCTGCATCACCCTTTCCTCTTCAAGGGAAAACCAACGCATGCTCAAGAGGTAGCAAGAAGGATTTCTGGCGCCGTTGCCGGGGAGATCTACGCACAAGTCAAGACATACCAAGTACCCATCACAAACTCTTATCCCTTGCATTACATTATTTGCCATTTGCCTCTCGTTTTCCTCTCCCCCTCTTCACCTTTTCCTTTTCTTCGCCCCTCTTTCGTTCGTCTTTTTTGTTTGCCTGTTTTGCCATGTACCTTCTATGTGCTTGCATCTTCGCTTGCTAAAAATATATTGTTATGGATCCTCATCCCCTTGCTAATATTTTTAAGATATCCAATTATGATGAACCAATTGCCAATGAGTTGTGTGCACTAGATTATGTTTATGAGGTTTTGCTTGAAATCCGTGAATCTAGAAATTGTGAGGAAGTACTTTATGAAGTGATTCATGGTAGATCTTTGAATGAAAAGCATGATTGCAATGATGGTATTATAAATTCATTAATGTCAGTTGTGCTAATAATATGCAAAACCCTAAGCTTGGGGATGCTAGTTTTGCTATGACTACTATTTGTTGCAATGATCATGATTGGGGTGATTCTTCTTATGATCTTGAAAATTTATTTAAGCCCCATGATGAATATGAGATTGATAATAATGTTTGCAATAATACTGAAAGTGGGTTTGGAAGAGTGTCAACTCTAGATCCCACATATTTGGATAATGTTCAATCTTATGAAGTTTTTGATAAAAGTGGGTTTGGAGAGGTCATGACTTTAGTTAATGATATTCCCACTATTTTGGAAGAGTGACAACTTTGTATGCATGTGGATCGTGTTGAAAATATTTTATGTGATAGCTATTTTGTTGAATTTGCTTATGATCCCACATGTAATTATTATGAGAGAGGAAAATATGGTTGTAGAAATTTTCATGTTACTAAATTACCTCTCGTTATGTTGAGATTGTTATTGTTTCTCACTTCTTTCTTGCATATGCTAGTTTTTGCTTGTCGTGATAATTTATTTGCCTATAAAATGCCTATGCATAGGAAGTATGTTAGACTTAGATGTGTTTTTCATATGATTTATGATGCTCTCTTTGTGCTTCAATTCTTGTCTTTTATATGAGCATCATCGAAATTATCAATGCCTAGCTAGGGGCGTTAAAGGATAGCGCTTGTTGGGAGGCAACCCAATTTTATTTTTTTTCCTGTTTAGTAATAAATAATTCATCTAGCCTCTGTTTAGATGTGGTTTTATGTTTTAATTAGTGTTTGTGCCAAGTAGAACCAATAGGATCTTCTTGGGTGATAGTTGTTTGATCTTGCCGAAAAAGACAGAAACTTTATGCTCACGAAAATAATTGCTAAAATTCACCAGAACGTGGTAAAATACTAATTATTTTTGCAGTAAATCGGTATTAAAAATTATACAGGTTGTCTTAGTATTTCAGAAGTTTTGCAGTTTGAGAAGTATTCGAACAAATCAGATTGCTATAGACTGTTCTGTTTTTGACAGATTCTGTTTTTCGTGTGTTGTTTGCTTATTTTGATGAATCTATGGCTTGTATCGGGGGATATGAACCATAGAGAAGTTGGAATACAGTATGTTTAACACCAATATAAATAAAGAATGAGTTCATTACAGTACCTTAAGGTGGTGGTTTTTTTCTTATACTAACGAAGCTCATGAGATTTTCTGTTGAGTTTTGTGTTGTGAAGTTTTCAAGTTTTTGGGTAAAGATTTGATGGATTACGGAATAAGGAGTGGCAAGAGCCTAAGCATGGGGATGCCCAAGGCACCCCAAGGTAAAATTCAAGGACAACCAAAAGCCTAAGCTTGGGGATGCCCCGAAAGGCATCCCCTCTTTCGTCTTCGTCTATCGGTAACTTTACTTGAGGATATATTTTTATTCACCACATGATATGTGTTTTGCTTGGAGCGTCTTGTATGATATGAGTCTTTGATTTTTTAGTTTACCACAATCATCCTTGCTTAAGACACCTTTTGCGAGAGACACACATGATTCAGAATTTATTAGAATACTCTATGTGCTTCACTTATATCTTTTGAGCTAGATAATTTTGCTCTAGTGCTTCACTTATATTTTTTTAGAGCACGGTGGTGGTTTTATTTTATAGAAATTATTGATCTCTCATGCTTCACTTATATTATTTTTAAAGTCTTTTAGAATAGCATGGTAATTTGCTTTGGCTATAAAATTAGCCCTACTATGATAGGTATCCAAGATGGGTATAATAAAACTTTCATATAGAGATATAGAGGTGGTAATGTTAGAGTCATGCTAGTTGGGTAATTGTGAAATTGAGAAATACTTGTGTTAAAGTTGGCAAGCCCCATAGCATGCACGTATGGTAAACATTGTGTGACATATTTGAAGTATGGGGTGCTCTTTGATTGCTTTCCTTATGAGTGGCGGTCGGGGACGAGCAATGGTCTTTTCCTACCAATTTATCCCTCTAGGGACATGCGTAGTAGTACTTTGCTTCGAAGGCTAATAAACTTTTGTAATAAGTATATGAGTTCTTTATGACTAATGTGAGTTCATGGATTATACACAGTCTTACCTTTTCGCAATTTGCTAGCCTCTACGGTACCATGCATTGCCCTTTCTCACCTCGAGAGTTGGTGCAAACTTCGCCGGTGCATCCAAACCCCGTGATACGACACGCTCTATCACACATAAGCCTCCTTATATGTTCCTCGAAACAGCCACCATACCTACCTATTATGGCGTTTCCATAGCCATTCCGAGATATATTGCCATGCAACTTTCCACCGTTCCGTTTATTACGACGCGCTCCATCATTGTCATATTGCTTTGCATGATCATGTAGTTGACATCGTATTTGTGGCAAAGCCACCGTTCATAATTCTTTCATACATGTCACTCTTGGTTCATTGCATATCCCTGTACACAGGTGTCGGTGTACTAGAGTAGGGGTACCCTAGTACCCCAAACTCGTCTGCAGGCGATTCTGGCCCACGGCAGGGCTGGCACGATGGCCGCCAAGGTCCTCAACGGCTCCTTTGGAGCCATTCAAGAACAAAGTAGTGAGACCCGGCAAGAGGAGCTTGCCGGGAAAATACTCAAGCCTTGAAGGAAACAAGGCCCCGGCAAGAGGAGCTTGCACAGGAGGCTTGGCGAGCTGAACCCCAAACACGACAAGGTTCTGCGCGGCAAGGCACTTGCCGGCAGGCGACCTCTCTTCATCTCGCTCCAGCTCACCCGCCAGCGTGTCACTGCAGGGCTCTCCCAATCTGGCGTGTCGTAGGCGGTGCAGCCAGCGGGAGAATGTGACAGAGGCAGCTGACAAGCTACCATCGTGGCGACGGAGGCGCATAGCGGTCCTGTTACCTTTGTTGAGGCGTGGCGGGCATTGATGACCCTTGTCCCTTGCCGTCGAGTTAGGTATAGATTCTGTACCTTTGTACAAGCGGTGTACCAACCTATGTTTTACCATTGTAACCTTGTCTACTTGCCACATGTGGTAACCCCTTGTGCCTATAAAAGGAGGCCCAAGGCAGCGTAGAAAGGGTTCGGCTGGTTCGGTCTAGCTCGACTTAGTTCATCACATTCATACAAAACCACACTCAGGCTAGGTCTTGTAGCTCCCATTGCTCCCTAGCAAGAACACAAGATAATCCACAAAGCAGCAGTAGGGTATTATCTCTCGGAGGAAACTCGAAGCTGGGTAAAATCCGCTCGTGTGCATCGCCTCGATCCGCTCTTTGTGCGATCTCCGCCCCCTCCGAACCACAAGGGATCCAGGTCCGTAGGTGCTCGTGAGGCACGATCAGCGTGGGGCACGATCAACTCCGCGGATCCCTTGTGGTTGAAGAAAGCGAAGCAATGGGCCTCAAGCACAAGCGATCGGCGATACTGATGAACTGCGAGCTAGCGAAACTAAATGAACCCTTGCTACGCTGACTTGGGAACTCCTATGAGGCACCGTTCAACGTGGCAATAGACAACGAACGATAAAACATCGCCCGCTTGATACTGTACAGATTTATACCTAACTCGATGGCAAGGGACAAGGGTCATCAATGCCCGCTGCCGCTCAACAAAGTGTAACAGCTGAGAGTTGATGTAACGCCGGACACACCAGCCGGTGGTCGTTACTCTGGCGGGATCTAGGCGGCCCCACAGATCAATACTAGTCTTTCTGCGCACTTTGTCCTCACTCGTGCGCTTTTGAGGCACAACTTCGGTCGGTCACCCATCCTGAAACTACTCCAAGCTGAGCACGCTTAACTTTGGAGTTACGTCGAATGGGATCCGGAAAGAAGAATTCCTTATTGATATGAGTAGTCTATCATCCCTAATAAGCCGAGCTATTACATTCGGCGCCAGCCAAGCCTCCCGGCAAGCTCCTCTTGCGGGGCCTTGTTCCTTGGCGCCTTGGTGGCCTTCGGCAAGCTCCTCTTGCGGGGTCTCACTACTTTGTTCTTGAATGGCTCTCGGCAAGCCCCTCTTCTTGGAGTCTTGTTTTCTGAAGGGCCGCAGAGGGTCTTGGCGGGGCCTTGGCAAGGCTTGCATGAGGGGCCTTCTGTTGCCCGTCTGCTGCAGTTCGGAGTACTAAGGTACCCCTACCTTAGTACAAGACAGAGCCCCGAACTGGGCCATACTCGGTGCCGGCGCTGTTGGGCCAGCCCAAAGCAGCAACTGCAGACGCAGCATGGCTGGGTCCAAGCCAAGTCCACTCTGTATCCGCCAGCGTTCCCTATGCAGCACGCGCGTCAATTGCGGTGTCGTGGGGAAGTGGGCGGCGTCTTGAGTCGCCTCATCTGTCGCCTCGATTCTGCATCTCCACGTGGCTCCCATGCCCTTGGGGTCACAGACGGTGGAAGTGGAAAACTGGGGCGTTGCAGGCAGGCAGCAGTGTCCCGATTCCTGCTCTTCCTGTGCCTTGATTATTTGGCCAGGCGGCGAGCCCCACCTTGCTTCTTTTAAGAAGAGGCGGAAGGGCCTTGAACCCGCACTCTCCCATCTCTTCCTTTCTTGACTTCAGCTCTCCTTTCCCCATTCGCCATGGAGAAAGTGATCCTTGGTTCTTCATCGGTGGCGGCGGTCGCATGACCAGACAGCGCACCCTCCCAATCCTGCGCCGGGCGCAGAGCCAGCCACAAGGGAAGAGGGAGGGGCGAGGTCGTGGGCAGGTCGAGGCTCGGGGAAGAGGCGGACGAGGCGGCCGTCTCCACCTCCGCCGGCGGTTCCCCTTTGGGGGCGAGGTCGTGGACGAGGTCGAGGCGCTCGGGGAAGAGGCGGGCGGGGCGGCGCGCCGTCTCCGCCCCCGCTGGCGGTTTCCCTCCCCGCGGCGGTCCATACAGGGGACGACCCTTGCGAGTTCTTCGTCAAGCTGCGCCGGGTGCCTCATCGTCGCCTCGGCTTCCAGCTCCGTTCGCAAGCGCGATGGAGTCGGATCCGCCCGAGACGTTGAGGCTGCACATGAGGGGCTGTGGGATCAGCCTTCCCGATAGAAGGAATATCCTTCGTTGACCGTGAGAGCTTATAATGGGCTAAGTTGGGACACCCCTGCAGGGTATTACCTTTCGAAAGCCGCGCCCGCGGTTATGAGGCAGATGGGAATTTGTTAATGTCCGGTTGTAGAAAACCCGAAGTTGACCTCATTTAAAATACACATCAACAGCGTGTGTAACCGTGATGGTCTCTTCTCGTGAGTCCGGGAAGTGAACACGATGTTGGAGTTATGTCGGCGTAAGTAGTTCAGGATCACTTATTGATCGCTACTAGTTTCACGACCGTGCTTTGCTCCTCTTCCGCTCTCTTTTTGAAGTAGCCACCATATATGCTAGTCACTTGCTGCAGCTCCACCTTACAACTCTGTCCTTCCTATAAGCTTAAATAGTCTTGATCTCGTGGTGTGAGATTGCTGAGTCCTTGTGACTCACAGATTCTACCAAAACAGTTGCGGTGCGGCGATGCGGTCAGGTGGCATAACCGAGCTCAAGTGGGAGTTCGACGAGGCGTGGTCGTTACTATGTGTCTTTTCACGATGATCGTAGTGGTGCCCAGTTGGGACGATTCGGGGATCTGTGTGGCATTTGGGGTATCTTCTTTTATTTTGGTTCCGTAGTCGGACCTTGAGTGTACTCGAATGATGGATGTTTATTTATGTCTTTGTGTGAAGTGGCATTGTAAGCCAACTATGTATCTCTTTCCCTATTTATTACATGGGTTGTGTGAAGATTACCTCACTTGCGACATTGCTTTCAATGCGGTTATGCCTCTAAGTCGTGCCTCGACACGTGGGAGATATAGCCGCATCGAGGCGTTACAAGTTGGTAATCGAGCCTTCCGACTTAGGAGCCCCCTACTTGATTGTTTCTTTGGCGTTGTTGAGTCTAGAATGGAAAATGTTTTGAGTCTTAAGATTATATATATCGGAGTAGGATTCTTTTTACTCCCGGTCCCTAAATCGCTCGGTGAGGTATCTGGCGTAGAGTTTTGACTCTTCTCTCCTCAAATTTCACTAAAATTTTTTTTTAGGATCACGCGGGTATCTTGGGATCGTTCCGATGGTTTTGTGGCGAGAACATTGTACTTGGTGCCTCGACATTTAGGGGTTGTGGCGGTGTCCGGGAGTTGAGCTCCGAGGTGTTGTCGTCACAATTTTATCGTTGCGATTCGGAATACACGAGTTTTACCGACATCGAACTCTCTTTTGTGCAGTTGTTGGTGAGATAACCCGATAACCCGATCTTTGGCGAGCTCGGGAGTATTGCCATGACTTGTATAACGGATGTTTTTGAAGGTCGAGGTACACGATTTCGAGGATTTCTTGGTTATGTGTTGACGGATGGATCTGGTGGATCTAGGTATTGTTAGTTTGGGTGATATATTTTGTGTCCCTATATCCCCAACACCAGATTGCATAACCAGAAAGTTTGGGAGTTTATAGGTGGGAATTCTAGTAGCTTACGGGATATCTTTCCGGCGGATGTATGATTTGAGATTGGGGTTCAGCGTCTAGTGGTCCGCCCATTCACGGTCGATTCTGATGGTCGTGAGGCGTCTTAAAGAATCCTTGGCTATGCTGATTCGGGGCGTCTTGTTTGTCATTAGTGACGTCCGCTATCGTCGTGTCCGTGTGGGCCCACCACGAACACTTTGGCGAAATCTCTATCATGTGTTTGTTCGGCTCATTCTAGAAGCCAATCTTTTGTTTTCGGTTGTGATATTCGATTTGTTTCTAAGGCGGATGTTGTTTCCATATCTTTATCTAAGTGGCTTCTCACCTTAATGGGCGTGTGATGATTAACTTTTGGAATTCATTCGTTCATCATTGTTGAATGTTTATTATGAAGACTATATGTTGCTATTTCTATCCGTTGATTCTACTTGACTATTTGTCTATCAAAGGACTAACGGATGTCACCCTCTTGAGGATGGCTCCGTAGCGTCTCGAATCCGGATCGCAATGATGGGGATCGATCAGACCCTCCACCTCCACCTCCGCCTCCGGAGGCACAGCAACTATCATGGCAGCCACCAATGCCAATGCTCGAGATGATTTTGCAGCTCTTGCAAGAAGCGTACTCAAGGGCAAGGCGATCAAGGAAATCAAGGTCAAGGCAACAATCAGCCACACTTTGCTACTCTCGGTCGGTTCCTCGCTAATCAGCGAAGTCTTTCGGTTTACGTGTCGAGGCTCTGAGACACTGACGATTGGTTAGTGGACATCTGCAAGCATTTTGAATGTAGCAATGTCGGACACGAGGACTTTGTCAAGTTTGCATCGTTTCAACTCAAGGACCAAGCTGCTTTGAGTGGTACCAGCAATACAAAGATTCGAGAGGAGGTCGTGTCATTACAGGATGAGTTCAGCGAGATTTGAGCTCACCACATTCGAAAAGTGTTGTTGAGAGCAAGCGTGAGGAGTTCCGCAATCTCAAGCAAGGCAACATGTCTGTCTATCAATACAATATCCAGTTCGAAACTTCGCTCGTTTTGCTAAGCAAGGCGTGCACGATGAAAAGAGTATGATCTATCAATTCAGAGGTGGTGCGAGAGAAGATCTGCAATTAGCTCTTGTGCTTTTGAGCGAGAAAAGTATGATGAATTCTACAACATGGCCTTTGAAGCAAGAAGCTGCCCAGCTCAAATGTGAGGCTTCTAAGAAGAGAATCGGGGATGCGATTCAGTCTTCTTCTTCCTCTCAAGTGGCAGCTAAGCAGAGAAGTTCTACCTTCCTCCTCCTCCGTTCCGTCGGCCTTATCGGCGAGAAGAACTCAGGTGGCGTGGATCTTCCACCCACCCAACCTAGGCTATCGAACAAGTCTAATTCTCAAGCTCCAAGGTCAAGTGCTCCTTACCACCATCCGCTCTCGAGGTGACTTGCAACAAATGTCGTGCGAGAAGGTCACTATGCGAACAAGTGCTTCAACCGAGGCGCCTTCCGCCTCCTCCTACGTGAAATCTTCCGGCAATGCGTTGGTCAAGCATAATCCCAAGTGCGCAAAGGTGAATATGATGAATGCAGCTCAAGCGGAGGAATCTTCGATGTGATAATGGGTAATCTCTCGATTAATGATATTCTGCAAAAGTCTTATTTGATCTTTGGTGCATCGCATTGTTTCATCTCAAGACCATTTGCATCTAAGCATGAGTTGGGTTATCAAGAATTGCCTAGTTCCTTATCAATTGTGTCCCCGGGTAAGAAAATGACAGCTAATAATTATGTCCCGGATGTTTCTATCAAGATGGGCGATTATAGATTTCTGGCTAAACCAATTGTTCTCGGTGACTCGGATATTGATCTTATTCTCGGGATGGACTGGCTTTATCAACACAAAGCTCAGCTTGATTGTGCTGCTAGGGAAATTCAATTGACTCACTCTTCTAATGATGTGATCATCTATGCCGCTCGTGATGAAACCATTCGGTTGTTTTCTCTCAATGAGAAGGGCGAATTGGATGCTATCTCTCAGATTCCAGTCGTTTGTGAGTACCAAGATGTCTTTCCAGAAGAGCTTCCGGGTATGCCTCCTCATCGGACAGTTGAGTTCGTTATCGATCTTGAGCCTGGCACTAAACCCGTTTGCAAGCGTCCATACAAGCTTGGACCTGATGAGCTGAAGGAATTGAAGAAGCAGCTCGATGAACAAGAGCGTCTGGGTTTGATCAGACCGAGTTCATCTCCTTGGGGTTGTGGTGTTCTTTTGTCCGAAGAAGGATGGCGCGGACCGACTTTGCGTCGATTACCGTCCATTGAATAAGAAGACAATCAAGAACAAGTATCCACTTCCCAACATCAATGAGCTTTTCGAGCAACTCAAAGGTGCTAAAGTGTTCTCAAGCTTGACCTTCGTATGGGTTATCATCAGTTCGCATTCGTGAACAAGATATTCCCAAGACAGCATTGAGAACAAGCTTTGGTTCTTATGAATATCTTGTCATGTCTTTCGGCCTTGTCAATGCTCCTCCAACATTCTCTCGGATGATGAACTTCATATTCAACCCCTACACCAATGAATTCGTCTTGGTCTATCTTGATGATATTTTGGTCTTCTCCAAGAATAAGAAGGATCATGCCAAACATTTGCGATTGGTGCTAGACAAGCTCGAGAGCATCAATTCTATGCTAAGTTCTCCAAATGTGAATTTTGGCTTGATGAAGTGCTTTATCTTGGTCATATCATCTCCGCCAAGGGCATCATTGTTAATCCAGAAGGTGTCGCAATTGTGAATTGGGAACCTCCTCGGAATGTCAAGCAGCTCATGATTTTACAGGTCTTGCAAGCTATTGCGAAGATTCGTTGAGAATTTCTCCAAGATTGCAAAGCCTCTTTCCAACCTCCTCCGAAGCATGTGAAGTATGTACGGTCTCACGAGTGTGGCGTTGCTTTCAATACCCTCAAAGAGAAACTCGTCACAGCTCTGTCTTGACTCCTCTGATGAATCCAAGCCATTGAAGTTTTACGTGATGCTTCTCTTCAAGGTCTCGGTCTTTGTGTTAATGCAGAGAGAGAGTTGTGGCTTATACCTCTACTTGATTGAAGCCCAGCGAAAAGAACTACCCCACTCACGATCTTGAGTTGGCGGCGATTGTCCATGCATTGATTACATGGAGACATCTCTTGTTGGGAAGGAAAGTGGACATTTTCACCGATCACAAGAGCCTCAAGTATATCTTCACTCAACCCAACCTCAACCTCGAGGCAGACTCGATGGGTGAAATGATTCAAGAGTACAACCCAAGTATTGAATATACTCGGGCAAGGCCAATGTCATTGCAGATGCTTTGAGCAGGAAGGCTTCTGCAGCAGTCTAATCCTCAAGCCCTTCCAGCGGATCTCTGTGAAGCTTTCCATAAGCTGAATCTTCAAGTTGTTCCTCAAGGCTTTCTTGCCAACCTCATAGTCTCTCCTACTTTGGAAGATCAGATTCGTGAGGCTCAACTTGTGGATGCCATGGTGAAAAAGGTGAAGCGTGGTATCGACAAGGGCATTTCAAGTACAAGTGCTTCCACATTGATGACAAAGATACTCTTTTCTTGAGGACGGATTGTGGTTCCTAAGGGTGATCGAGAAAAGTCATTATGAGCGAGGCTCACAATTCGCTTCTATCCATTCATCACGGAAATGCGAAGATGTACCATGACCTCAAGCAGTCATATTGGTGGACTCGAATGAAGCGAGAAATTGCTCAATTCGTGAATGAGTGTGATGTCTGCGAGAAGAGTGAAAGCGAACACCAAAGACCAGCTGGTCTTCTCCAACCTCTTGCTATTCTGAATGGAAGTTTGATCATATTGAAATGGACTTGTGACTGGATTTCCAAAGTCCAAGCGTGGAAATGATGCTATCTTCGTTGTCATTGACAAGCTTACTAAAGTGGCTCATTTTCTTCCTATCAAAGAATCTATCACAGCAGCTCGGTTAGCGAGCTATACACCTCGAGATTGTCTCCTTGCGGCATTCCACAAGTGATCTCTTGAGACCGTGGCAGCATCTTTACCTCCAAGTTTTGGGATTCTTTTAGAAGGCCATGGGCACCAACATTCGTTTCAGCTGCTTTCCATCCTCAAACAAGTGGCCAAGTCGGCGAGTAAATCAAATCCTTGAAGATATGCTCGGGGCTTGTGTCATTTCTTCGGTAGAAGTGGGAAGATTGTCTTCCATATGCGAGTTCTCCTACAACAACAGCTTCCAAGCGAGTTGGGCAAGGCCCATTGAAATTCTCTATGGCGAAAGTGCCGTACTCCTCTCAATTGGTGCAGAGGCGGTGAGCGCCAATTTCTTGGCAATGACTTGATCACGAAGCGGAAGAAATGTGCAAAGTCATTCGTGAGAATCTCAAAGCCACGCAATCGTGCGGAAGAGCTATTATGATGATAAGCACCGTGATGTGGCTTTTGAAATCGGAGACCATGTCTACCTCCGCGTCTCTCAATGAAAGGCACTTTCGTAAACCCGGTATCAAAGGAATCTTGCCCCTAGATCGTGGGTCCTTTCAAGATCATTGGCAAAAGAAGCGATCTCGCCTATCAACGAGCTTCCATCCAATTTTGCAAGCGTGCGATGTGTTTCACGTGTCACAACATAAGTGCTTCAAGACTCTGAGCGCACTATCAACGAAGAAATTGACCTTCAAGAAGATCTCTCTTATCATGAGCACCCGTTGCTATTCTTGAAGAAACCGGCGCAAGACTGCAACAAGTCAATCAAATTCCTGAAAGTGAAGTGGTCACACCATTCCGACCGAGAAGCTACACGGGCGCGAGGATCACCTCCGTTCGAATATCAGGAGTTTTTTCAGTCCTAGATCTGGGGCGAGATCCTCTTGTAGTGGTGGAGTGTTGTAACACCCGGACGTAACTTTCCATATTTGTAACTCCAACTCTTGCCATTTTCGGCATTGTGATATGATATTCCCTTCGTGGTTGGGTTTTCTTCATTTTGCATTTTGTCCATGTCATGCATTTTATATCATGTCATCATGTGCATCGCATTTGCATACGTGTTAAATCTCATGATTCGAGCATTTTTCCGTTGTCCGTTTTGCATTCCGGCACTCCTATCTCCCCGGCGGACCCTTTTACGTTTTTCCGTGTGCGGGTACTAAACCTTCTCGGAATGGGCGAGGTTTGTCAAGTGGCCTTGGTATACCACCGTAGACCACCGGTCAAGTTTGGTCATTTGGAGCTCGTTTGGTACTCAGCAGTTAACGCACTCTCGCAAAGGCCTCTTTTAAGTTGCAGCCCAACACCCTTCAAAATAGTCCAATAACCCATCTAAGTCACTTCCATGCTCTCCGTCGTTCGATCACGATCGTGTGGTAAAACTACACCTCATTTGGACTCTCCTAGCTCCCTCTATGCCTATATATACACACCCCTACCCAAATCCGGATCAATTCCCCCTAACCTAGCTAAATTCCCCTCGCGCCCGCGAGCGTGTCCGATTCAGGCGGACACGTCCGCCGCCCGCCGCCGCGTGGCCAGGCGTGCCGCGTCGCCGCCGGTCCCGATTCCCCCGCCCGCGCCCGGCCCGCCGAGGCCAGGCGAGCCCTCCCGGCCCGGTCGCGCCGCCGCCTCGGCCAGCAGCGCCTCCGCGCCCGCCGCCGCCCCGCCCGCCACGCCGCCATGCGCCGCCACGGCCGCGCCCGCGGCCGCCCGGCCTCCCCGCCGCCCCCGCCCGCCGCCCGCTCCGTCGCGCTTCGCGGCGCCGCCTCCCTCCACCTCCTCCGGCCCGGCCCCGCCTCTTCTCCCTCTCCGGCGAGGAACCGCCGCCGCCGCCGCCCTCGATCCGGATCTCGATCCCGATCCGGATCCGCGGGTTGACTTCTTTCCCCTCTTATTTCCTAGTTTTTCACCCGGTGTTTATTTCGTGGCAATTTCAACGTAGCGTAACTTTGCATCTGTAGCTCCATTTTGCGCGTATAATATGTCAAATGTTCGTCTCGAAGAGTAGATCATTTTATCTCATTGCATCATTTTCATTTGAGCTCATCTTGATGCCCGAAATGCTGTTGGAAGAGGGCTATGTGATGTTAGTTTCTGTTTCTTAACAGAACTTGCACTTTTGTTATTTTTGCTATGATTGATGTGTGCACCCTTTGGTCTTGAGTCCTACATGTGTTTTGTAATATGCCATGCCATCTTTCCAGGGGTGTATGTAATGTATTTTTGTGATCTATGTGGTGACTAGCACAAGCATGCAAAGTAGGTGTCCTGATGTTGCTGTTTTCAGCCCTGTTTTGCTGATATTTTGATGCCATGTTAACTTGATGCTACCGAGAGATCCATGCATATTTTGAGATACTTCAGTAAGGATGTTTTGTTAAACATGTCTTGCTCTATCCATCCATGCCTTTGTTTGCAATTATGGAGTGCCATAGCTTGAGTCAATCGAGCTCTACTTTTGCTATCAAATGTTTCCTGGCAGATTGTTTACATGTTATTCAATTTTGCCTAGGTTGTTGTGGTTGATCCGTATATGCTATGTTATTGTTCTTGCCATGTATGTCTTCTATGCCATGTCTTCTTGATGTATGTATGCTTAGTTTATCATATAAGGCTCTGTAGTGAGTGCATTGAGCTTGTAAACATGCCTACTTGTTATCAGTTTTGGACATGCCATGTTGCTGAATCATTATGAAACTTTCAATATTGACATGGGTGTTACTATATTTTCTGATCCTTTTGGCTTATGGTCAGTAAGGGACTTTTGTTCTATGCTTTGAGTAGATTCATGCCATGCCTTGTTTTGCTATTATAAGTTCCTGTAGCATGTAGTTTTGTTGCTCTGAACATTGCTACGATGCTGTTTTGCCATGTCGACTGATATTTTGTGCACTTTTGCCATGCTTGTTTGAACCTGTTATGATGTGAACTAGCCGTAGCTCAGTGCTCATCTTTTGTTAAGCATCTTGTGTAGATCACTGCCATATACTTTGTTGGTACGTTTGGGTGCAGTAGCTTAATTTCTTGTTGCTTGCTAAGTGGCATCATCTTTGTTAATGGCAGATTTGTGCCATTCTTGTTTTGCTTGTCATTTGCAAACCGTGCATCCGATTCGGTGATCTTTATATCGATTTCAACGAAATCATCTCATCTTTCAGTGGCATACTTGGTTTGCCAAGTTGATGCCTGGTTCATCATTTTCCTTCGGGCCTTTATCGCATTGCATATCACATCCGCATATCATGTCATGTTTTGCATCATGTTGCTTGTGCATTGCACCGTGATTTATTGTGGTTCCTTTGTTTGTGTTCTTGTTTTGGGTAGAGCGGAGGCGAGTGCGTGAGCGAGGAACCTGTTGAGAAGCGCTTACGAGGATCAAGCTTTCGACAACTCGAGAACATTGCGAGCAAGATGACCATACCCTCGAAATCACTTCTATCTTTGCTATGCTAGTTGCTCGCTCTTTTGCTATGCCTATGCTGCGATGCCTACCACTTGCTATATCATGCCACCCATATTGCCATGTCAGCCCCTAACCATCCTTTCCTAGCAAACCGTTGATTGGCTATGTTACCGTTTTGCTCAGCCCCTCTTATAGCGTTGCTAGTTGCAGGTGAAGCTGAAGTTTGTTCCTTGTTGGAACATGGAGATGTTGTTCCTTATTGGAACATGTTTACCTGTTGGGGATATCACAATATATATACATATATCTGCTATGATTAATACATCTATATACTTGGTAAAGGGTGGAAGGCTCGGCCTTATACCGGTGTTTTGTTCCACTCTTGCCACCCTAGTTTCCGTCTTACCAGTGTTATGTTCCTTGATTTCGCGTTCCTTACACAGTTGGGTGATTTATGGGACCCCCTTGACATTCGCTTTGAATAAGACTCGTCCGGCAAGGCCCAACTTTGGTTTTACCATTTGCCACCTAAGCCTTTTTCCCCGGGTTTCGCGAGCCGAGGGTCATCTTTATTTAACCCCGGACGGTGCTCCTTGAGTGCTGGCCCAAACTAGAGTGCTTTGGCGCCCCTCAAGGAAACTTGAGGTCTGGTTTTAGTTGTACGGACTGCTCATCCGGTGTGCCACGAGCGAGATATGTGCAGCTCCTATCGGGATTTGTCGGCACATTCGGGCGGCTTTGCTGGTCTTGTTTTATTGCTGTCGAAATGTCTTGTAGTCCGGGATTCGAGATTGATCGGGTCTTCGGTAGAAGGAATATCCTTCGTTGACCGTGAGAGCTTATAATGGGCTAAGTTGGGACACCCTACAGGGTATTATCTTTGAAAGCCGTGCCCGCGGTTATGAGGCAGATGGGAATTTGTTAATGTCGGTTGTAGAAAACCGAAGTTGACCTCATTTAAAATACACATCAACGCGTGTGTAACCGTGATGGTCTCTTCTCGGTGGTCAGGGAAGTGAACTGATGTTGGAGTTATGTCGGCGTAAGTAGTTCGGGATCACTTATTGATCGCTACTAGTTTCACGACCGTGCTTTGCTCCTCTTCCGCTCTCTTTTTGAAGTAGCCACCATATATGCTAGTCGCTTGCTGCAGCTCCACCTTACAACTCTGTCCTTCCTATAAGCTTAAATAGTCTTGATCTCGCGGGTGTGAGATTCTTTGAGTCCCGTGACTCACAGATTCTACCAAAACGATTGCGGTGCCGGCGATGCGGTGCAGGTGGCGCAACCGAGCTCAAGTGGGAGTTCGACGAGGAATGTGGTCGTTACTATGTGTCTTTTCACGATGATCGATAGTGGTGCCCAGTTGGGACGATTCGGGATCTGTGTAGCATTTGGGGTATCTTCTTTTATTTTGGTTCCGTAGTCGGACCTTGAGTGTACTACGAATGATGGATGTTTATTTATGTCTTGTGTGAAGTGGCATTTGTAAGCCAACTATGTATCTCTTTCCCTATTTATTACATGGGTTGTGTGAAGATTACCTCACTTGCGACATTGCTTTCAATGCGTTTATGCCTCTAAGTCGTGCCTCGACACGTGGGAGATATAGCCGCATCGAGGGCGTTACAAGCGGCACGCGAGTCCGCGTTGTATTCCCAGCCCCTAATGTGATGTATCTTGATCGCGGGTGGAAGACGTTCGCCCGCATCCACAACTTGCTGGCGGGGTTTACCCTCCATTTTAAGTTAATGGAGGTGATCTCCTCTCCGTCAAGGTCTTGGGGATCTCGGCACTCGGCGAGGTGCTGCGTGGATAGCTCCTCCGGCAGCGAAGATCCTCCTCGGCGAGTGGCAAGGAGGAGAGCGGCAGCGACGACGGGAAGTGGCGGGCCCAACTAGTTGTAGGCGCCGCCCGCCGCGTTACCGGTGACCCCATCATCGCGTCGCGGCTCCTTGAACTCCGAGGGTCGTCTCCTTGGTAATTTGGCGTGGGGAGGCTGCGGAAGGGAAGAGGGGCGGCGACAAGGCCGTCAAGTCGAATCTGAGGCGTAGTGCCCTCGACAGCAATCTTGACGTCCTGCCGCCCGTCTTGAGCCCGCTTCGGCGCCGCCATCCCGTCAAGCCCTCGGAGAGCCCGGCATGTTCCCTTGGTGCCTTCGGCTTTTGTAGCTCGCCTAGGCGCTTCATTTGCCCTTCTCGCCTCCTTGACCTACCTCACGAAGAGAGGGGCGGGGAAAAAGGGATTCTGGGCATCTTATGTTTTTAATTTGTAAGCCTTTGGGCCTTATCGCATTTAAGAACTTGTAATCCTCTCTTTCATGTTTTCATTCTCCCGGAACGTATCCGGTAGAATGTTTTTAATGAAAGAGGATGTTTGAGAAAGGACGAGCGGCTTATCGATACGCGGCCCGGCAACTCTGGTTTGCCGCAGCCCCGGCAACTCCGGCTTGCCGGGGCTTGGATGCCGGCACCTTTCTTCTCTTCGCTGTTATTTCAGTTACGAGAACGATTTAGCTAGTGCAGCGATAAGTTATTTTGTAATATACACTATCTTAGGCAATCGAATGCCTTTGTTATTTCCTTTGCTCGATTTCTTCCCTTGTATGTTTTTACCCTCGCTTTCGGAAACTTGCGGTCGAGCACCCTTGCCCTTGACGTCGAGTCGGAACTTCAGCAGCTTCTTTGGCGAAGTCGCTACCGACAAGCAACCTCGTCGCGGACTAACCGCAGCTCACTTAAGTTGTTGGCGGACTCGAAACAAAGTAAGAAGCGCGACCGATCACGATTTGGTTCCTCCGCGCACAGGTTTTCCATACAAAGTACTATCGTTCGAGGAAGATAACTTAAAAATTTAAAACTGGTTGTTTAAACTTAGCAACAAGCTTTTACATTGTCCATTTTCCGGCAAGGCGACAGTTCCTCGGCGGCGCTTGTCGGTCCACTCATTCTTTCCTCCTCTCCCCGGTTAACTTGTGGGTGGATGAACCTTCTTCTTGTTTGAGAAGAAAGAAGAAAAAGTAAAGTTATGGAGCCCAATGGCTTGTTATAAACTTACGGATGTGGATGCTGCACAAAATGTTAGTAAATACATGCATATATGATTATGAAAGCATGTATTGACAAAATGTCTTGTAACCATAAACTTCTTGATGCAGAAGTCTGCGCGCGGCTTTGTACAAAGGATTACATGCAGCAGCGGCAAGACTTGTACAAAAGGGTGGTTGCGGAGCAGGTTCAAACAGCGCGCCTCATGGGTAAAACTTGCGAAGATGCTCTATGTTCAGGAATTGCTCACGGAAAGCCATCTTGGTCTCAAAGCGGACAGCGCCGGGCCTAGTGACTCGTTTCACCCGATAAGGGCCTTCCCTTGGCGTCAACTTGTTGGAATTCTTGGCGGATTGAGCGGCGAAGAACAAAGGTCGCCTTCCTCGAAGCTTCGGCATTAACTGCGGCTATGGTAGCGGCGCAAAGCTTGCTGGTAACAAGCAGCTCGTCTGACGCTGAAGCGATCTTCCTCGAGGAGCAGCGCGTCATCTTGTCGCAGCTGCTCTTGCTCAAGCTCATCATAGCGAGCACTCGAGGTGACCCGTATCTGAGTTCCGTGGGGAGAACTGCCTCTGCTCCGTAGACTAGAGCAAAGGGTGTCGGCGGTGGCTCGATTTGGCGTCGTCTGATCGACCAAGAACCCTGGCGCTCCTCGATCCGATTCCTTCCGCACTTGTGCAGCACAGTCGAAAGTTACGGTCTTGAGTCCTCGCAGCACTTTAGCGTTTGCTCTCTCGCTTGACCGTTGCTTCTCGGATGAGCAAGCGGAAGCAAAGCAGATCTTGGCGCCAAGATCTTGGGCGTCTTGCATGAAGGTGCGACTTCGTGAACGTGTGTGCCGTTGTCGGTGATGATCGGTTAGGAATCCCAAAGCGGCAAACAATTGACTGAAGAACTTGGCGGTGTTGTGCTGTCACCTTCCTCACTAGTTCCACTTCCAGCCACTTTGTGAACTTGTCGATTACGGCGTACAAGTATTCAAAGCCCCGACAGCTTCGGGAAGGGGCGAGGATGTCGAGCCCCAGGACCGAGAAGGGCAGGATAAAGGGATCGTCTGGAGAGCTTGAGCTGGCTGGTGTATCTGTCTTGAATGGGCCAGCGCTTCACACTTGGTTACTTGTGCGATTGCATCTGGAGGCTTCGGCGGAAGAAACCTTGCTTAGGAAAGATTTGCGGCAAGTGCTCTTCTTGCCAATGTGGTGACCACATATGCCTCCGTGTATCTCCGCCATGTGACTTACATCCATCTTCGGCAAATACACTTCAATTTCACTCCGTTGAGTCTTCTTACATGCAGGATGTTGTCAACAAACTGGTACATACTTATTGCCGGGCTACTTTTCCGCTTCTTCTTGCTCTTGGGAAGTTCTCCGTATGCGAAGGAAATGGACGATCTGCTTGTGCCCATCTTTGGAGCACGTGGCTCGACAACAAGGACTAAAGGCTCATCTATCACTGCGGGACCATCAGCTTCTCGGCAAGGACTGCGGGTCCGCTGGAGCTCGATGATCCCGTCAAGCTTCTTGCGGAGCTAAGCTTGTCGGGGCGTTGCTTCAACGATACAAACGCATGATTTGTCGGAAGCGGACTGCTCCTCGGTGATATTTGCGTCGGTTTAGGGACCTTCTTGGCGGGCTTCGAGAGAGCTCTGCGGAAAGTAGTCGCGAAACCAATTTTCTCTTCTTGCTCTGTCTGTTGATGGTGTTACGGTTGGTTTGAGTCACTTGAGCACAAAATCCCTGGTTCCACAGGTAACTTAAGTCGCGGCACATTTGGAGAGGCCATCAGCTATATCATTCTGCGCTCTTGGAGCGTGTTCCATTTGCGAGCCTTCAAAGTGCTCTTCCAGCTTCCTCACTTCATCGGCGTCGCTTCCATCAGCGAACTCGATAATCTTTATTTACTTGGCGAGCGGCGAGTTGCGAGTCTCCCGACAATGAGCTTCTTGATCCCAAGGTCCACGCAATCTGAGACCGGCAAGCAAGCCTTCATACTCTGCGGTATTATTTGTTGCTTGTTCCTTGGGAAAGTGCATTTGGACTATGAATTTTAGGTGCTCCCGGTGGGTGCGATAAGCAACACGCTTGACCGGCGCCTTGCTGGCGAGAAGGCACCGTCAAAATACATCAGCCATTCTTTATTTGCCTCCTTGACGGGGATGCTTGTCTCCGGAATCTCTTCATCCTGCGTTGGCGTCCACTCTGCTATGAACTCTGCCAATGCCCTGCTCTGGATAGTTGAAGTGCTTTCGAACTTGAGACCTAAGCGGAAGGCCATAGGTTCGACCCCTACCTGGCGCGCCAAAGATGTCGGGGGAGTTGATCGTGCCCCACGAGCACCTCGGGACTGGATCCCTTGTGGTTGGGAGGCGGAGATCGCTGAAAGCGGATCGGCGATGCACACGGCGGATTTTACCCAGCCGGAGCTCTCGGGAGATAATACCCTGCTGCTGCTTTGTGGATTATCTTGTGTTCTTGCTAGGGAGCAATGGGAGCTACAAGACCTAGCACGAGTGTGGTTTTATGCGAATGTGATGAACTAAGTGGAGCTAGACCGAAACCAGCCGAACCCTTTCTCGTTGCCCTTGGGCCTCCTTTTATAGGCACAAGGGGTTACCACATGTGGCAAGTAGACAAGGTTACCTTGGTAAAAACATAGGTTGGTACACGCTTTATGCGGTGTCTGATAATCTATACCTAACTCGGCGGCAAGGGACAAGGGTCATCAATGCCCGTCTCGATCACCCGAACGATTAACGAGGACCGTTAAGTGCGCCTCCGTTCGCCACGATGGTAGCTTGTCGGCGCCGTCTGTCGCTACTCCCGCTGGCTGCACCGCCCGTAAACGCAGCGTGCTTGGGAGAACCCGTGGTGACACGTTGGCGGGTGGTGGGCGGAGATGAAGAGAGGTCGCCCGCCCGACAGCGCCTTGCTTGGCGAGGAACCTTGTCGGCGCTTGGGGTTCAGCACCGCCAAGCCTCCCGGCAAGCTCCTCTTGCGGGGCCTTATTCCTCCAGCGCCTTGGTGGCCTTCGGCAAGCTCCTCTTGCCGGGTCTCGACTACTTTGTTCTTGAATGGCTCCAAAGGGCGGCTGAGACCAAGCGGCCATCGGGCCAGCCTGCCGTGAAGCTGCATCGCTGCCCGTGCGAGTTTGCGGTACTAGGGTACCCCTACTCTAGTACCAGACAGAGCCCCAGGCTGGGCCACATCTGGCGCTAAGCTTTGTTGGGCCAGGCCCAAAAGCGATTGCAGACGCAGCGTGGTCTTGATTACGCCGTTATTTGCCTTGGACCCACCCGTCTCCCGAGCAGCACGCACCGGACGTGGCGTCGTGGGGAGATCGTGGGGCTTTCTTTAATGGGAAAAATCGGGCGCCGTCCCTCTCCTCTTTATAAGCGGGGGAACGGGGTGGGGCGCCCACTTGCCCTTGCTGTCACGCCGGAAACCCCGTCGCTTTCCCTTTCCTTCTCGAGCCCAAAAGGCGGCGCTCCGCCCCTCCATTGCCACGGTGCCACCAGCGCCGTCGGCTTCCTCCACGACTCCCTATGGCTCCAAAGGCCGATAAGGGAAAAAGCGTGAAATCTGCCGAGCCTTGGCTTTCATGGCTGCTGCGGAAGGCGGGCCCTCTTGATCCCCTGCTCAGCGGGGAAGGAGCTGCGGGAGCTGTATTACCTCTTGGTCGGCGGTGACCGGGCGCATCCGCGCACGAGGTCATCTCCGCCGCCACATCTGCCAAGGTCTCCATCGGGTACCCTTTTTCGCGATTTTCTTACAGTGCGGGCTCGCCCCTTTTCTAATTCTTCTGCGATGTCATGAACACATATGGCCTCCGCCTCCTTGACTTTACCCCCAGCGATCCTTACCATGGCCGTTTCGCACATCTGCGAGAACTTTGTGGGAGTCACCCAAGCGTCGCACTCTTCCGCCACTACTTCTCACCCTGCGTAGAGAGAGGAGAGCCGCTTGCGGAGGAATTGCATGGACCTCTAGGATCGGCAAGAAGAGCGTGTCTTGACGGAGGTTGCGCAGCAAGTGGGAGGAGTGGAGGGCTGGTGGTGCTGGATCTTAGAGGAGGAGCCACAGCCTTTTACTGCCTGCGCAAGACCCCCATAGTTCGCGGCAGCGATCGGAGCAACTTGGCGCGGAGGGCGACAAGTTGAAGATTGCCACGACTAGGATTTTGCGTCTCCGGCAAGCAGGGCTTACCGTGGGAGCAGATTGGCGCGGACTTCGCCGCGCCGCATTGCGCCTTGCGGGAGAAAGGAGGCCTGCTTGGGAATTCGAGCACGGCGGCGGATATCATGAGGCTGCGCCCGGTCTGGTGGAATTTCACTACCACAGGCTTGGCGGCATGCTGCGGGAGCTGTTCAAGCTGAAGCGGATAACCCCGGATGGTGCATGTTGCGGGGAGTTGTGCCCTTGTGCAACAACTTCGTCGCTTGATAGCATCCGCGCAATAATGCCGTTGTGCGATTCCCACGGATCGTTCCAACAGCGAGAGCCCGCCCGATGTCATAGTGCAGCAGTTCTTCGACAACTTGGTTGAAGTGCCGATCGCGCCGGCGAGAAGAAGCGGCTCACCCTGACACCTTGCTTTCGGGAGATGGCGCGCATCGCCACAAGGTTGGAGGAGGCTGCGGAGGCTGCTGCCGCCGGCGCGTTTGGGTTTACCGTCGAGGAGGCGGAGAGGGCGGCGGCAAGCCTTGCCGACCAAGAAGAGTTCGTCGGTGAGGAGGAGCAGACCGAGCCAGCGGCGACCAAAGTGAGCTGGGCGCCTCTCCTCCGCCGTCAAGTAGCTTGCGCAGGGGGCTCGCTGCCCGCCAAGGAGGCGTCTCCGGAAGACCCGGAGAAGTGTCGGGGAGCATCGGTCCAACAACCGCCTCGCCGCCCGATCGCTCCACCGTGGCAAATCTTGTTGCCGCGGGGCGCTATATTCCGCCGCGGCGGCGGTGCGAGGCCTTACAGGTCGCGCCCCTGCACCCGCCAAGCGCCGGAGGAGTCCTCTCCCCAATCCGTCCGTTGGGCGAGTTTGATCTATCGCCCTCGGCTCAGGAAGAAGAGGAAGAGTAAGATCTTGCCCTGCTATTTGTAATCTTCAATTCTTTGTTTTATCTTATATCATTGGTTCCCTCTGAACTTTCTTCTTGAGGGCGTCATTTCGAGGGCGCGAAGAGGGCCAAGGCGCGGTGGTTGTCGTCTCGGATGATTCCTTGTAGCAACAGGGGCACGTCAGGACTCCCTTGCGGATCGGCAACCCTTCATGAGCAGCCCAAAGCTGGCCCCCAGCGTAAGTATCTGGTATGCTTCACGTGGTTAGGCGGCGCAGGTGCTTTTACATTCTTGATATCTGGTTTGTTGGATTTTTGTAGGAGCAGAACAGCCACATCATGGAGCACGGAGGCTACCCACGAGGTCCAGCCTCATCGGGGAGGCCGGAGGTCACTCGAAAATTCTGCTTGCTTCTTCGCCACCAAGGGAGAATTCTCTGCCAAGGGGCGCTCTCCGGCAAGGAGGCTTCTCCGACAAGGGAGCCTCTCAGACAAAAGGCTGGCGCCGGCGACCCTCCGGTGGCGGAGACCGCGACCCACAGACCCCACTGCAGGTAATCTTCTTGTCTTGATAGTTTCCCTTGGGTTATGTTCTTCCGTTTCTCTCTTTCGAATATCTGTTTGATTTGTGCTTCCCCCTTTTGACCATCAGATCCATCTGCCGGAGACCCGATGGAAACCGAGGCTGCCGGCGAGGAAGACGCTGGCGGCGACAATGTCGGCAGCGCCAACATGGAGGAGGAGGAGGCTAAGCCGACAGCCCGCCTTGAGGAGGCTGCCGAGATCGTGGCCAGAGGCTGAGGAGAATCCGCGATCGTGATGACGGCCGGAGGCGCAGAGGCGCCAGGGCTGCGCCGACCGCCGATCCCCGCCACCGATGCCGCACCAGGACTCGAGGAGCCCAGCCCGGCGCCTACACGAAAGTCGGCGAGGTGTCTTCATCAAGCTCCATGGGCATCAAGCTCCAGGCACCGGCCGAAGGAGACCTTCGATGCGGGCTGCTTGCCTCCGCAGGGCTATCGCTGGTTGGTGCCCCGAGCAGCAGTGATGGTGAACACGAGGAGGAGCAGCTGCTAAGGAGGTTCTTGTCGCTCTACCGACAAGCCAAAGCTGGAGTCGTGGAGGCGCTTGTCGCGAGGGGGGAGCTGACTTGGAGAAATGTGCGGAAGAGCTCCGGCGCCAACAAAGAGACTCTCGGGACATAGCAGAGGCTCGGGAGCAGCTTCTTGAGGGCACAGCCTTCATCTTGGAGAAGAGGCGAGGTTGAGGAGCAGCAGAGGCTTGCGGTGAAACTCTCCCTCGAGAAGGTGGTGGGCAGCGGAAGATCAACCTCGGCAGCTTTGAGGAAGATCTCGCTTGCAAGCAAGCGATTAGCGGGCCACTCCGGGGAGGCAAAGATGTTGTCACGGCTGCCGAGGCCGCCAAAGGGAATTGGAGGCGAGGGTGGCTCAGCTGGAGTCCACCCTCCGGAAGAGTGCCGAGGAGGTCGCCGGGTTGAAGCGGCGTGAGAAGGGCGCTACACCCTCGGCGAGCTGCAGGTCGTTTCTTTGAAAAGATCAAGGAGATCGATGCCGCCAAGGGCGTCAAAGCGGATCTGGAGCTAAAATTGACCACCTTGTGAGAGGCGTTGAGCGGCGCCGAGGGAGCGGGAAGCAGGCCTCTTGGAGAAAATCAAAGGCCACCGAGGAGTTCTTTGTCGAATGTTGTGACCGCCCAGAATAATCTTGAGACAGCATAATGCATTGGACGAGAAGGTCTTGTGGACACCGCCGGCATCCATAATGAGCTGATAGAGTTGGGGATGACGGATCTTGGATATTCCACCGGCGAGAACCTCCAACCCAGCCGCAAGCTCAGCCTATTCCTCAAAGGCGTGTTGGCGGGTATCCGTGACTCCGGGATGAGGTTCAAGCAAGCGGCGGAGGAATCACGCCAAGTCTATGTCGAGGCTCTCGAGAAGGTGTTGATGAAGGTGGCCTTCCGTAACCCAGCGTCGACTTCTCCAAGGCCCTCAAGTCCCTGCCTCCATCCGCCCGATGTTGAAGCGCTCAAGACCCTTATCGCACCATTGTGGACAGGGTGGCGGAGTTAAGAGGCTCGAGGCGACCGCGTGGACTAGGCCGCCAAGTCTATCTTTCTCTTGTCATTTGTAGATCATGTTTAGGCGAAAAATCTATTAGATCTGCGACAAGTTATTATGTAATATACACTATCTTAGGCAATCGAGTGCTTTGTTATTTCCTTTGCTCGATTTCTTCCCTTGTATGTTTTACCCTCGCTTTGGAAACTTGCGGTGCGAGCACCCTTGCCATGGCGTCGAGTGCGGAACTTCAAGAGCCTCTTTGGCGGGGTCGCTTCTCGACAAGCAACCTCGTCGCGGACTAACCGCAGCTCACTTAAGTTGTTGAGCGGAGTCGAAACAAAGTAAGAACACGACCGATCACGATTTGGTTCCTCCGCCGCTGGTTTTCCATACAAAGTACTATCGTTCGAGGAAGATAACTTAAAAATTTAAAACTGGTTGTTTAAACTTAGCAACTTAGCTTTTCTGTTGTCCATTTTCCGGCAAGGCGACAGTTCCTCGAGCGGCGCTTGTCGGTCCACACCATTCTTTCCTCCTCTCCCCCCGGTTAACTTGTGGGTGGATGAACCTTCTTCTTGTTTGAGAAGAAAGAAGAGAAAAAGTAAAGTTATGGAGCCCAATGGCTTGTTATAAACTTACGGATGTGGATGCTGCACAAAATGTTAGTAAATACATGCATATATGATTATGAAAGCATGTATTGACAAAATGTCTTGTAACCATAAACTTCTTGATGCACGGAAGTGCGCTTGACTTTGTACAAAGGATTACATGCAACAGCGGCAAGACTTGTACAAAAGGGTGGTTCCGGAGCAGGTTCAAACAACCGCGCCTCATGGGTAAAACTTGCAAAGATGCTCTATGTTCGAGAATTGCTCACGGAAAGCCATCTTGGTCTCAAAGCGGACGGCGCGGGCCTAGTGACTCGTTTCACCCGATAAGGGCCTTCCACTTTGGCGTCAACTTGTTGGAATTCTTGGCGGATTGAGCGCGCGAAGAACAAGGTCGCCTTCCTCGAAGCTTCGGCATTAACTTTGTGGCTATGGTAGCGGCGCAAAGCTTCTTTGGTAACGAGCAGCTCGTCTGACAGCTGAAGGCGATCTTCCTCGAGGCAGCAGCGTCATCTTGTCGCAGCTGCTCTTTCTCAAACTCATCATAGCGAGCACTCAAGGTGACCCGTATACGAGTTTAGTGGGGAGAACTGCCTCTGCTCCGTAGACTAGAGCAAAGGGTGTGCGGCGATGGCTCGATTTGGCGTCGTCTGATCGACCAAAGAACCACTGGCAGCTCCTCGATCCAGTTCCTTCCGCACTTGTGCAGCTTTGTCGAAAGTTACGGTCTTGAGTCCTCGCAGCACTTGCGTTTGCTCTCTCGCTTGACCGTTGCTTCTCGGATGAGCAGCGGAAGCAAAGCAGAATCTTGGCGCCAGGATCTTGGGCGTCTTGCATGAAGGTGCGACTTCGTGAGCTGTGTGCCATTGTCGGTGATGATCCGGTTAGGAATCCCAAAGCGGCAAACAATTGACTGAAGAACTTGGCCTTTGTTGTGCTGTCACCTTCCTCACTGGTTCCACTTCCGGCCACTTTGTGAACTTGTCGATTCGACGTACAAGTATTCAAAGCCCCGACATTTCGGGGAAGAGGCCGAGGATGTCGAGCCCCGGACCGAGAAGGGCAGGATAAAGGGATCGTCTGGAGAGCTTGAGCTAGCTGGTGTATCTGTCTTGAATGGGCCGCACGCTTCACACTTGGTTACTTGTGCGATTGCATCTGGAGGGCTTCGGCGGAAGAAACCTTCTTGGGAAAGCTTTGCGGCAAGTGCTCTTCGCCAATGTGGTGACCACATATGCCTCCGTGTATCTCCGCCAACAGACTTACATCCATCTTCCGGCAAATACACTTCAATTTCACTCCGTTGAGTCTTCTTACATACAGGATGTTGTCAACAAACTGGTACATACTTATTGCCGGGCTACTTTTTCCGCTTCTTCTTGCTCTTGGGAAGTTCTCTGTCTGAAGGAAATGGGCGATCTCTTGTGCCCATGCTAGAGCACGTGGCTCGACAACAAGGACTAAAGGCTCATCTATCACTGCGGGACCATCGACTTCTCACGGCAAGGACCTGCGGGTCCGTCGAACTCGATGATCCCGTCAAGATGCGGAGCTAAGCTTGTCGGGGCGTTTGCTTCAACAATACAAACTGCATGATTTGTCGAGCAGACTGCTCCTCGGTGATATTCGTCGGTTTTAGGGACCTTCTTGGCGGCGGCTTCAGAGAGCTCTGTCGGAAACCAATTTTCTCTTCTTGCTCTGTCATGTTGATGGTGTTACGGTTGGCTGAGTCAGCTTGAGCACAAAATCCTGGTTCCACGGGTAACTTAAGTGCGGCACATTTGGAGAGGCCATCAGCTATATCATTCTGCGCTCTTGGGCGTGTTCCATTTGCGAGCCTTCAAAGTGCTCTTCCAGCTTCCTCACTTCATCGGCGTCGCTTCCATCAACGAACTCGATAATCTTTGTTTACTTGGCGGACTGACGAGTTGCGAGTCTCCCGACAATGAGCTTCTTGATCCCAAGGTCCACCGCAATCACGAGACCGGCAAGCAAGCCTTCATACTCTGCGGTATTATTTGTTGCTTGTTCCTTGGGAAAGTGCATTTGGACTATGTATTTGAGGTGCTCCCGGTGGGTGCGATAAGCAGACGCCGCACCGGCACCGCGCTTGCTGCGGCGAAGGCACCATCAAAATACATCAGCCATTCTTTATTTGCCTCCTTGGCGGGGATGCTCGTCTCGGAATCTCTTCATCCTGCGTTGGCGTCCACTCTGCTATGAATTCTGCCAATGCCCTGCTGCTGGATAGTTGAAGTGCTTTCAAACTTGAGACCAAAGCTTGCAGTTCAGCGCCCACTCAACAATCCTGCACTTTGTTTACGGATTTTGCAAAATCCTCTTCATGAAAGCAGTGACAAGCTGTTATCTCATGTGCTTGGAAGTAATGGCGCAGCTTTCTCGAGGCCATGAGGAGGCCAAAAGCAGCTTCGCACACGAGTACCTCGATCTAGCCCCTGCAGAAGGGGCCGACAAAGTATCTTTGGCGCTGCACCATCTTCTTCGTATCTTGTCGCAACCCTGCACCGATCCGTCCTTATCGGGACCAGAGCTTTGGCGAAGCACCTTGCTTGTCATTTGGATCGCTTTGCCTCGGTTGCCGGCTCATCATCGCCTCCCTCTCCGCTACTAACACAGCACTAACCACTTGATTGGTCGCCGCTATATACAGCAACAACTTCTCTTGTGGCTTAGGTGCGACAAGTATTGGGCGGAGGACAGTATCTCTTCAAGTCTGCGGCGCAGCCTCCGCCGAGTCCATTTCATTGGACCTGCCTTTTCAAAATCTTGAAAAGCGGCGGTAGCGTTCAGCAGAACTTAGAGATGAACTCTGAGAGCAGCCACATAACCGGCAAGCCTCCGACATCCTTGGCGCTTTGGTGCTTGATCTGCTCAATGGCCTTGATCTTGTCGGGATTGGCTTCAATTCCCGCTGAGATACAAAGAACCGAGAAGCTTGCGGAAGGGACTCCAAACACGCACTTCTCGGGGTTGAGCTTGAGGTTGATCTTGTGCAGGTTTGCAAGCGTCTCGTCAAATCTTGAACCAGGGTTGCCTGTCTTTGCTCTTGACCACTATGTCATCCATGTAGGCTTCTACATTTGGTGTATCCGAGGTCCAAAGGCATCATGGACTACCCTTGCAAAGGTTGCACCAGCATTCTTCAAACCGAAGGCATCCGTATAAAGCGATCGTGCCACATGGTGTAATGAATGCGGTTTCTCTTCATCCTCTTACGCCATGAAGATCGATGATATCTGAATATGCATCAAGAAACAAAAGCGGATCGCATCCGGTAGTGGAGTCAACAATCTGGTCAATCTGGCGGCAAGGGAAATGGGTCCTTGGGACAAGCTTTATTAACATCTGTGAAGTCAATACAAAGTCTCCATTTCCCATTAGCCTTGCATACCACTACGGATTGGCCAACCACGTGGGGTGGAGGACTCCTCGACAAGCCTGCTGCTTCCAATTTCTTGATTTCTTACGCTATGAACTCTTGGCGCTCCTTTGCTGTTTCCTAACTCTCTGTTTGACGGGCGCGCGTGAGGACAGACAGCTAGGTGGTGCTCAATTACTTTCACAGGAACAGGGGATGTCGGATGGTTGCCATGCGAACACATCGGCGTTCGCGATGGGAAAGCAACAAGCTCGCTTTCCTATTTAGGATCAAGCGTGGCATCGATGGTGAAGGTACCACCGATGCCGTCCTCCTTGGCGAGCACCTTCTTGGTCTTTGGCGGAGCTGCCATCGTCTTGTTGCACTTGCGGTGGAGCTCGATGGTGCGTCCTCGGCGGTGGCGCAGCGCTCGAAGAGGTGCGCTTGCGGAGTGAACAGAGCTCTTGCGGACCTAGTGGTCTTCTTCTTCGCTCAGGGAGCTTCAGCGATAAGTGGTTTGTTATCTGTCATGGCTGCTGCATCCGGTAAATCTTGTCGGCGCGAGATAAGTGCATCTTTCTTGTCGCCATGGACAGAAATGACACTTATCCGGCCGGGCATCTTGAGTAGGTTGTAAGCATAATGAGGCGGCCATGAACTTGGCGAGTCTTTGGGCGGCCAAGTATGCCATTGTAGGGCAATGGGAAATCGGCGACGTCAAGCGTGACCCTCTCAGTTCGAAGTTGAGCTCGCTGCCGAATATTACCGCAGCGTGATCTTCCCTTTGGGCTTGCTCCTTCTGGGTTGATTCCTTGGAAAGTACGGTTTCTTGAGCTCATTGTCGAGGATTTGAAGTTTACGGAGCCTGCGAGAGGAGATCAAATTCAGGCGGCCCATTGTCAACCAACATCTTTGTGACCTTGAGGTTGCGGATGGTTGGTGAGACTAACATCGGCAAACACCCGACCGCAGTGATGCGATCGGGGTGATCCTCAATGTCAAAGATGATGGGCGTCTTTGGACCACTTGAGAGGTTTGCGTGACTCTAGGGATGGTTCTGCTGCATTGACCTCACGCATCCATTGCTTGAGTTGGCGGTGTGAGGTATCGAGAGCGCACCACCGTCGGCGCAAAGGACCTCTGTTGCCTTTTGAAACTCATGCTCATCGACCGTCGTCTTCATCGTCCTCGTCATCTTCATCTTCGTCTTCTTCCTTGTCGCGCCACGGGAGGTCTGTCTCCTTCTTGTTGCTTGGCCTTGCCATGGCGTCCTCCCGACCGGGTCTCTTCTTACTTGCTGCTGCACCTTCTTGGGCTTTCTCCTTGTCTCGCGCTTTCGTATTCAGCTTTACGTAGCTCAACAAGCTGCTCGACTTTCTTGCAGCTCTGGAGATCGTGGCCTTTGGTCCGGTGGATTTCTGATCTTGCTTGTTGGAGCCGTCGGGCTTGTCGGTGACCGCCATGACTTGGCGGTCGGTGTCAACAACAACCTTCTTGCGGAGCCACCGGCCTTAGCTTTGTTGGCGGCACCATCCTTACGGACTGCTTTCGACAACTAGTACTTCTTGGTTTTCTTCCTCATGTTGTTCCGCCTTGGCTATTCCTTGCAGGCGGTCCCTCTTGTCGGACTCTGCTCCCACATTCTCCCAGGAGTCTTCTTCCTTCTTCAGTAGCGTGCACACTTGTCGGCCAGGCGTAGAGCTGTTGACATCTTTCACTTTGCACATCGCCATCTCCTCCCTCATCCTGCGATTGCGTACATTACGATGGAGCCTTGCGATCCGCTGCAGGGTGGGCGTCAGGATGTTGTAGTGCACTCATTGAATCTCTGGATGAATTTGCGCGAGAGACTCCCCCTCCTACAGGCAAGCAGGTGGAGATCACTCTCACAGCCATGAGGCTTGTGGCGCTGTGAAGGCGCCAACAAGCTGAGTGGCACAAATCTGCCAAGAAGAAATAGAGCCATCCGGCAAGTGCATGAGCCAAGATCGGCGTTTGGCTTGAGCACCAAGGGGAAGTAGTTGGCGAGGATCTTGTCATCTCGTCCCCGCAGCTTGCACCGCGATGGTGTAGATCTTTGAGGAACTCCGATGGGTGTGTCTGCCGTCGTACTTCTCCGGCACATCTGGTTTGAAGTTTTTCTTGTCGGGCCACCGGACTTGCCGCAGCTCACGAGTGAATGCGGGGCAACCCACAGCGTCTGACAAGTCGCTGGTTCCCCTGGCGCATGCATATCGACAGTGGGCGGCGCGTTGGTCGATTGATGGCGCGCTTCTCTTGGCGCTTCGTCTGGGTTGGCGTCCTCTTCTTGTCGTTCGAAGAACTTGGCGTTGGTCGCGACGAGCTCGCGGATCCGATGACGCCGTGGAGTATTGTCGAGGTGGATCCGGCGAGTCGGCGATCTTGGCCTTCGGAAGGGGAGTGTCTGATGGGTGCACCCCGCAAGTCTCGTCGCCATCGGCTCGCGCCTTGTCGCCCGTCGCTGCTGCGAAGCTTTTCGGTTTCAGCGGGGCGTCGCCGTTGGCGGCCGATGAGACTTTGAATTGTGGCCCTCCATTCGTCGACCTTATCGGCCGTCGGAGGGTAATCTAGTAATGGCGAGCTCTCGCCAAGGCTTCGCTGGTGTGGTTGGCGGCAACGGCGTCGGGGCGAAGAAGCGGGATGTGCTCGGACTCCCTAACCAAGTTAGGAGGAGCAGCATCCTCAGCGACTCATACCCCACTCGCGTCGGCATCTTTGGGGTGCATGCGGTCTCGAGGCCTCGGGATCCTCGGCTTGGTCTTGATCAATGGCGTATGGTGCCGCGAGTATCATGGCGCTGTCGGTCCCGCGCCTCCTGCGAAGGGCGCGGTGCGATTCGACGCCGGCGCTTGCGCTGCCTTGTCCTTGACCTGGCGGCATCGTGGGCTCTCTCGGCGATGCGGTCCCTTCGCCGGCGTTTCCCCCACCGCCTGATGGCTCCGGTGGTGGTGGGTTCGACGCGGACGGCTCAGCTGCTGCCGAAGGCTTCTTCTTCGGCGCCATGTCGACGAAGATGTCGATGGACTCCAGCTGAGCCACCCTCGTCTCCAATTCCCTTTTGGCGGCCTCGGCAGCAGCGGCAGCATCTTTGCCTCTGGGTGGCCGCCAATCGTTTGCTTTGCCTTGTGAGATCTTCCTCAAAGCTGTCGAGGTTGATCTTCCGCTGCGCCCGACTCACCTTCTCGGCGGAGAGTTTCTCCTGGCAAGCCTCTGCTGCTCCTCAACCTCGCCCTTCTCCAAGATGAAGGCCGTGCGCTCCTCGACAAGCTGCTCCGAGCCTCTGCTATGTCCCGGAGAGTCTCTTTTTTGGCGCGCCGGAGCTCTTCCGCACGTTCTCAAGTCAGCTCCGCCCTCGCGACAAGCGCCTCCACAGACTCAGTTTGGCTTGTCGAGGCGCGGTAGAGCGGCAACAACCTCCTTAGCAGCTGCTCCTCCTCGGGTTCACCTTATTGCTGCTCGGGGCAACAACCAGCGACAGCCCGGCGGAGGCAAGCAGCTCCGCATCGAAGGTCTCCCCTTGGTGGTGCCTGGAGCTTGATGCCCATTGGAGCTTGATGAAGACACCCTCGCCCGGCTTTGGTGGCGCCGGGCTGGGGCTCCTCGGATGCAGTGCGGCATCGGTGGCGGGGATCGGCGGTCGGCTGGCGCCTTGCGCTCTGCGGCCTCCGGGCCGTCGGTCACGATCGCGGATTCCTCCCGACCTCTGCGCCGGCGACCTCGGCAACCTCCTCGCCCGGCGGGCTGTCGGCGCTGACCTCCTCCTCCTCCATGTTGGCGGCGTCGACATTGTCGCCGCCGGCGTCTTCCTCGCCCGGCAGCCTCGGTTTCCATCGGGTCTCCGGCAGATGGATCGATGGCAAATCAAGCAGATATTGAAAGAAAGCGGAAGAAGCAGAACCCAAGGGAAACTATCAAGACAAGAAGATTACTGCGGTGGGAGTGCGTGGCATGATCTCCGCCACCGGAGGGTCGTCGGCGCCAGCCCTTGTTGGAGAGGCTCCCCTTGTCGGAGAAGCCTCCCTTGCCGGAAAGCGCTCCCTTGGCGGAGAATTCTCCCTTGGTGGCGTAGTTGAAGCAAGCAGAATTTCGGGAGTGACCTCCGGGGCCTCCTGATGAGGCTGGACCTCAGGGGTAGCCTCCGGTGCTCCATGATGTGGCTGTTACGCTCCTACAAAAATCCAACAAACCAGATATCGATGTGAAAAAGCACCCAAGCACGCTAACCACGTGAAGCATACGGATACTTCTGGCTGGGGGCTGTCTTTGGGGCTGCTCTGTTGAAGGGTTGCCGAATCCGGCAAGGAGTCCCAGACGTGCCCCTGTTGCTCTGGGAATCATCTGAGCGACAACCACGGCGTCTTGGCCCTCTTGGCGCCCTACGGCTGATGCCACGAAGAAGAAAGTTGAGTGGAACGATCGGATATAAGATAAAACAATGAATTGGAAGATTACAAATAGCGGTGGCAAGATCTTACTCTTCCTCTTCTTCCTCGGGCTGAGGCAGAGAGATCAAACTCTGCTCAGTAGCGACGGATTGGGGAGAAGACTCCCTCTGGCGCTTGGCGGGTGCGGGGCGCGACTCGAAGGCCTGCACCCGTCGCCGTGGCGGAATAAGGCGCTCCCGGCAACAAGATGCCTGCAGTGGAGCGCGTCCGAGGCGTGAGGCGGCTGTTGGACTGGATGCTCCCCGACACTTCTCCGGTCTTCGGAGGCGTCTCCTTAAGCGGGGCAGCGAGCTCCCCTGCGGCAAGCTACTTGCCGGCGGAGGAGGCGCCCGGCAGGCTCACTTGGGTCGTCGTCGGGCTCGGTCTGCTCCTCCTCACCGACGAACTCTTCTTGGTCGGCAAGGCTTGCCGCCTCGGCCCTCTCCGCCTCCTCGGCAGTAAACCCAAAGCAGCGCGGCGGCAGCAGCCTCTGCAGCCTCCTCCAACCTTGTGGCGTCGCGCCATCTCTGGCGATGGTGTCGCGGGTGAGCCGCCTCTTCTCGTCGGCGCGGATCGGCACTTCAACCAAGTTGTCGAAGCTGCTGCACTATGACATCGGCGGGCTCTCGCCAAGTTGGAGCGATCCGTGGGAATCGCTGGCGGCATTATTGCGCGGATGCTATCAAGCGACGAGTTGTTGCACAAGGGCACAACTCCCTCGGCAACATGCACCATCCGGGTTATCCGCTTGAGCTTGAACAGCTCCGCGGCATGCCGTCAAGCTCGAGGTAGTGAAATTCCCATTCGGACGGGCGCAGCCTCATGATATCCGCCGCGTTCGGAATTCCCAAGCAGGCCTCCCTTTCTCCTGCAAGGGTGCAATCGGCGGCGAAGGAAGTCGCGCCAACTGCTCCTCGGTAAGCCACCTTGCGGAGCATAAATCTAGTCATGGCAATCTTCAACTTGTCGTCCTCCGGCGCCAAGTTGCTCCGATCGTTACCGCGAACTATGGGGGTCTTGGCGCGAGGCGAGTAAAAGGCTGTGGCTCCTCCTCTAAGATCCAGCACCAGTCAGCCCTCCACTCCTCCCACTTGCTGCGCAACTCTCCGTCAAGATCGCTTCCTTCTTGCCGATCCTAGAGGTCCATGCAATTCCTCCGACAAGCGGCTCTCTCTCTCTCTGGGGTGAGAAGTAGTGGCGGAAGAGTCACGACATTTGGGTGGACCCGACAAAGTTCTCGCAGAGATGTGCGAAAATGGCCATGGTAAGGATGGCGTTGGGGGTAAAGTCAAGGAGGCGGAGGCCATATGTGTTCATGACATCGCAGAAGAATTGAGAAAAAAGCGGCGAGCCCGCACTGAGAAAAATCGCGAAAAAGGGTACCCGATGGAGACCTTAGCAGATGTGGCGGCGGAGATGACCCTCGTCTGCGCGGATGCGCCGGGTCACCGTCGACGAGAAGAGGTAATACAGCTCCGCAGCTCCTTCTGTTGAGCGGGGATCGAAGAGGGCCGCTCCTTCCGCAGCGCCTTGAGCAGCTGCGCCTCGGCAATTCCGCCTTTTCCTTATCGGCCTTGAGCCATAGGGAGTCTGGTGGAGAAGCCGGCGGCGTTAGTGGCACCGGTGGCAATGGAGGCGGGCGTCGCTCTCTTTGGGCTCGAGAAGGAAAGGGAAAGCGGCGGGGTTTCGATGTGACAGCAAGGGCAAGTGGGCGTCTGCCGGTTCCCCGCTTATAAAGAGGAGAGGGGCAGGCGTTCGATTTTCCCATTAAAAGCCCCACGATCTCCCCCGGCGCCACGTCCGGTGCGTGCCGTTCATGGGAGACATGGTGGGTCCAAGGCAAATAACGGCGTAATCAAGACCGCGCGTGCCCGTGCACCGTTTGGGCTGGCCCAACAAAGCTTAGCGCCGTATGTGGCCCGGGCCGGGGCTCTGTCGGTGTACTAGAGTAGGGGTACCCTAGTACCCCAAACTTCGTGCTGCAGGCGATTCTGCGCCTGGCTGCAGGCTGGCACGATGGCGCCAAGGTCCTCGGCCGCTCCTTTGGAGCCATTCAAGAACAAAGTAGTGAGACCCGGCAAGAGGAGCTTGCGGGAAGGCCACTCAAGCGCGAAGAAACAAGGCCCGGCAAGAGGAGCTTGCCGGGGAGGCTGTGGCGCTGAACCCCCAAGCGCGACAAGGTTCTGCCGCGACAAAGGCGCTTCGGGCGGGCGACCTCTCTTCATCTCGCTCCAGCTCACCCGCCAGCGTGTCACCACAGGGCTCTCCCAAATCTGGCGTGTCGGCCAGGCGGTGCAGCCCGTGGGGAGTAGCGACGAGCGGCACGACAAGCTACCATCGTGGCGAGCGGAGGCGCACTTAACGGTCCTGTTACCTTTGTTGAGGCGGCGAGGCGGGCATTGATGACCCTTGTCCCTTGTCGTCGAGTTAGGTATAGATTATGTACCTTTGTATAAAGCGGTGTACCAACCTATGTTTTACCATTGTAACCTTGTCTACTTGCCACATGTGGTAACCCCTTGTGCCTATAAAAGGAGGCCCAAGGGCAGCGTAGAAAGGGTTCGGCTGGTTTCGGTCTAGCTCCAGCTTAGTTCATCACATTCATACAAAACCACACTCAGGCTAGGTCTTGTAGCTCCCATTGCTCCCTAGCAAGAACACAAGATAATCCACAAAGCAGCAGTAGGGGTATTATCTCTCCGGAGAGCTCCGAAGCTGGGTAAAATCCGCTCGTGTGCATCGCCTCGATCCGCTCTTTGTGCGATCTCCGCCCCCTCTGAACCACAAGGGATCCAGGTCCCGTAGGTGCTCGTGGGGCACGATCAACTCCCCCGACAACAGGCATTCATATAGAGTCATATTTTGTTCTAGTATCGAGTTGTAATCATTGAGTTGTAAATAAATAGAAGTGTGATGATCATCATTTTCTAGAGCATTGTCCCAGGTGAGGAATAAAAAAAGGCCATAAAAAGAGAAGGCCCAAAAAAATGAGAGAAAAATATAGAAGGGACAATGTTACCATCCTTTACCACACTTGTGCTTCAAAGTAGCACCATAATCTTCATGATAGAGAGTCTCTTGTTTTGTCACTTTCATATACTAGTGGGAATTTTTCATTATAGAACTTGGCTTGTATATTCCAACAATGGGCCTCCTCAAGTGCCCTAGGTCTTCGTGAGCAAGCAAGTTGGATGCACACCCACTTAGTTTCTTTTGTTGAGCTTTCATATATTTGTAGCTCTAGTGCATCCATTGCATGTCAATCCCTACTCCTCGCATTAACATCAATCGATGGGCATCTCCATAGCTCATTTATTAGCCTCGTTGATGTGAGACTTTCTCCTTTTTTGTCTTCTCCACATAACCTCCATCATCATATTCTATTCCACCACAGTGCTATGTCCATGGCTCACGCTCATGTATTGCGTGAAGGTTGAAAAAGTTTGAGATTACTAAAGTATGAAACAATTTCTTGGCTTGTCATCGGGGTTGTGCATGATGAGAGCATTCTTGTGTGACGAAAATGGAGCATGAATAAACTATATGATTTTGTAGGGATGAACTTTCTTTGGCCATGTTATTTTGAGAGGACATAATTGCTTAGTTAGTATGCTTGAAGTATTATTATTTTTATGTCAATATTGAACTTTTATCTTGAATCTTTCGGATCTGAATATTCATACCACAATTAAGAAGAATTACATTGAAATTATGCCAAGTAGCATTCCACATCAAAAATTCTGTTTTTATCATTTACCTACTTGAGGATGAGCAGGAATTAAGCTTGGGGATGCTTGATACATCTCCAACGTATCTATAATATTTGAATGCTCCATGCTATATTATCTTCTGTTTTGGACATTATTGGGCTTTATTATTCACTTTTGTATTATTTTGGGACTAACCTATTAAGGAGGCCTAGCCTGAATTGCTGTTTTTGCCTATTTGAGTTTCGCAGAAAAAGAATATCAAACGGAGTCCAAGCGGAATGAAACCGGGAGCGTGATTTTGAACGAACATGATCCAGAGGACTTGGACCCTCGTCAAGAAAGCTACCAGGAAGCCACGAGGTAGAGGCGTGCCTACCCCAGGTGCGCCCGCCACCCTCGTGGGCCCCACATTGCTCCACCGACGTACTCCTTCCTCCTATATATACCTCGTACCCCAAATGATGGAATCGGAGCCAAAAACCTAATTCCATCGCCGCAACCTTCGTACCCACGAGATCCCATCTTGGGGCACTGTTAGGAGCTCATGGGAGGGGGCATCGATCATGGAGGCTTCTACATCAACACCATAGCCTCTCCGATGAAGTGTGAGTAGTTTATCTCAGACCTTCGGGTCCATAGTTATTAGCTAGATGGCTTCTTCTCTCTTTTTGGATCTCAATACAATGTTCTCCCCCTCTCTTGTGGAGATCTATTTGATGTAATCTTCTTTTGCGGTGTGTTTGTTGAGACCGATGAATTGTGGGTTTATGATCAAGTTTATCTATGAACAATATTTGAATCTTCTGAATTCTTTTATGTATGATTGGTTATCTTTGCAAGTCTCTTTGAATCCTCAGTTTTGTTTGGCCTACTAGATTGATCTTTCTTGCAATGGGAGAAGTGCTTAGCTTTGGGTTCAATCTTGCGGTGTCCTTTCCCAGTGACAGTAGGGGCAGCAAGGCACGCATTGTATTGTTGCCATCGAGGATAACAAGATGGGGTTTTTATCATATTGCATGAATTTATCCATCTACATCATGTCATCTTTCTTAAAGCGTTACTCTATTCTTATCAACTTAATACTCTAGATGCATGCTGGATAGCAGTCGATGTGTGGAGTAATAGTAGTAGATGCAGGCAGCAGTCGGTCTACTTGTCTCGAACGTGATGCCTATATACATGATCATACCTAGATATTCTCATAACTATGCTCAATTCTATTAATTGCTCAACAGTAATTTGTTCACCCATCGTAAAATACGTATGCTCTTGAGAGAAGCCACTAATGAGACCTATGGCCCCCGGGTCTATTTTCCATCATATTAATTTCCCGACAACAAGCTATTTCTGGCGCCGTTTTTATTTTATTTACTTTACTTTGCATCTTTATCACAAAAATACCAAAAATATTATCCTATCATATCTATCAGATCTCACTCTCGTAAGTGGCCGTGTAGGGATTGACAACCCCTTATCGCGTTGGTTGCGAGGATTTATTTGTTTGTGTAGGTGCGAGGGACTGCATGCGTAGCCTCCTACTGGATTGATACCTTGGTTCTCAAAAACTGAGGGAAATACTTACGCTACTTTGCTGCATCACCCTTTCCTCTTCAAGGAAAACCAACACAGTGATATAGAGGTAGCACACCCCACCCTCGTGGGCCCCTCGCAGCTCCACTGACCTACTTCTTTCGCCTATATATACTCTTATACCCTGAAACCATCGGAGAGAGCCACGAAACACCTTTTCCACCGCCGCAACCTTCTGTACCCGTGAGATCCCATCTTGGGGCCTTTTCCGGCGCTCCGCCTGAGGGGGATTCGATCATGGAGGGCTTCTACATCAACACCATAGCCTCTCCGATGATGTGTGAGTAGTTTACCACAGACCTTCGGGTCCATAGTTATTAGCTAGATGGCTTCTTCTCTCTCTCTCTCTTTAGATCTCAATACAAAGTTCTCCTCGATCTTCTTGGAGATCTATTATATGTAACTCTTTTTGCGGTGTGTTTGTCGAGATCTGATGAATTGTGGGTTTATGAACTTGATTATCTATGAATATTATTTTATTCTTCTCTGAATTCTTATATGCATGATTTGATATCTTTGCAAGTCTCTTCGAATTATCGGTTTAGTTTGGCCTACTAGATTGATCTTTCTTGCAATGGGAGAAGTGCTTAGCTTTGGGTTCAATCTTGCGGTGCTCGATCCCAGTGACAGAAAGGGAAATGACATGTATTGTATTGTTGCCATCGAGGATAAAAAGATGGGGTTTATATCATATTGCTTGAGTTTATCCCTCTACATCATGTCATCTTGCCTAATGTGTTACTCTGTTCTTATGAACTTAATACTCTAGATGCATGCTGGATAGCGGTCGACGTGTGGAGTAATAGGCCCCCTAGCGCGCCCAGGTGGGTTGTGCCCACCTCGGTGGCCTCCCGCACCCCCTCTTTGCACTATAAATTCCCAAATATTTAGAAATCCTTCGGGGTTAACCTAGATCAGAAGTTCCGCCGCCGCAAGGTCTCTGTATCCATGAGAACCAATCTAGACCCCGTTCCGGCACCCTGCCGGAGGGGGGAATCATCTTCGGTGGCCATCTTCATCATCCCGGTGGCCACCATGATGAGGAGGGAGTAGTCCACCCTCGGGGCTGAGGGTTTGTACCAGTAGCTATGTGTTTTATCTCTCTCGCTCTCATGATCTATATCATGGGCTTTGTTAATGTACTCGGATCATATGATGTTTCCCCCCTCTATACTCTTGTTGTGATGAATTGAATCTTTACCCTTTGAAGTTTTGTCATGTCGGATTGAATATTCAGAGATGAGAACACACGATGTATGTCTTGTGGTATGAATACTTGAGGTGACATTGGGGTATCTTATTGATTCACTTGATATATGTTATGGCATTCAACTTGCGGATTCCCGCGGTGATATTGGGGTAATATTTGCATAGGGGTTGATGCACGTTTTTATTATCTTTTCCCCGATAGAAACTTTGGGGTCCCCTTGTAGTTCTTTGTGTGGATTGAGTATTATGAATATGAATTTGATTTGGTGTTACTTTAGTACGAACTCTTGATTAGATCGATCGGAAAGAATAGCTTGCGTTATTTTAGTATGAACTCTAGGATAGATTGATCAGAAAGAATAGCTTTGAGGTGGTTTCGTACCCTACAAACAATTTCTATCTTTTGTTCTCCGCTAATAGGAACTCGGGAGTGATTCTTAATTGCACTTTGAGGGATAATAATATGATACAACTATGTTAACATTGTTGAGAGGTTGCACTAGTGAAAGTACGGACCCTAGGCCTCATTTTCGAGCATTGCAATACCTTTTTTGTGCCCGTTTACTATTTGCTACCTTGCTGTTTTTATTTATTCAGATTATAAAAATATATTTGTACCATCCATATTACACTTTTATCACCATCTCTTCGCCGAACTAGTGCACCTATAAAATTTGCCATTGTATTGGGTGTGTTGGGGACACAAGAGATTTCTTGTATTTGGTTGCAGGGTCATTTGAGTGAGACTATCTTCATCATACGCCTCCCACGGATTGATAAACCTTAGGTCATCCACTTGAGGGAAAATTGCTACTGTCCTACAATACTTATGTCTATTCTCTCTTATTTTACAAGGTTTACATAAGGAGGGAGAATGCCGGCAGCTGGAATTCTGGGGTGGAAAAGGAGCAAATATTAGAGATCTATTATGCACAACTCCAAAAGTCATGAAACTCCATGAAAGTTATTTTTGGAAATAATAAAAAATACTGGAAGAAGAATCCACGTCAAGGGGCTTCCACCTGTCCATGAGGGTGGGGGCGCGCCCTACCCCCCTGGGCGCCCCATGCCTCGTGGGCCCCCTGTTGGCCCTCCGGTGGCCATCTTCTACTATATGAAGTCTTTCGTCCGAAGACAAATCATAAGCAAGCTTTCGGGACGAGACTCCACCGCCACGAGGCGGAACCTTGGCGGAACCAATCTAGGGCTCCGGCAGAGCTGTTCTGCCGGGGACACTTCCCTCCGGGAGGGGGAAATCATCGCCATCGTCATCACCAATGCTCCTCTCATTGGGATAGGGCAAATCTCCATCAACATCTTCACCAGCACCATCTCCTCTCAAACCCTAGTTCATCTCTTGTATCCAATTCTTGTCTCTATGTCTGGGATTGGTACGTGTAAGTTGCTAGTAGTGTTGATTACTCCTTGTAGTTGATGCTAGTTGGTTTATTTGGTAGAAGATCATATGTTCAGATCCTTTATGCGTATTAATACCCCTCTGAATGAACATGAATATGCTTTGTGAGTAGTTACATTTGTTCCTGAGGACATGGGAGAAGTGTTGCTATTAGTAGTCATGTGAATTTGGTATTCGTTCGATATTTTGATGAGATGTATGTTGTCTATCCTCTAGTGGTGTTATTGGAACGTCTACTACATAACACTTCACCATTATTTGGGCCTAGAGGAAGGCATTGGGAAGTAATAAGTAGATGATGGGTTGCTAGAGTGATGAAGCTTAAACCCTAGTTTATCGTTGCTTCGTAAGGGGCTGATTTGGATCCATATGTTTCATGCTATGGTTAGGTTTACCTTAATACTTTTGTTGTAGTTGCGGATGCTTGCAATAGAGGTTAATCATAAGTGGGATGCTTGTCCAAGTAAGGGCAGCACCCAAGCACCAGTCCACCCACATATCAAATTATCAAAGTACCAAACACGAATCATATGAACGTGATGAAAACTAGCTTGACGATAATTCCCATGTGTCCTCAGGAGCGCTTTCCTTTATATAAGAGTTTGTCCAGGCTTGTCCTTTGCTACAAAAAGGATTGGTCCACCTTGCTGCACTTTATTTACTTTACTTGTTGCTCATTACAAATTATCCTATCACAAAACCATCTGTTACCTATAATTTCAGTGCTTGCAGACAATACCTTGCTGAAAACCGCTTATCATTTCTTTCTGCTCATCGTTGGGTTCGACACTCTTACTTATCGAAAGGACTACGATAGATCCCCTATACTTGTGGGTCATCAAGACTCTTTTCTGGCGCCGTTGCTGGGGAGTGAAGCGCCTTTGGTAGGTGGAATTTGGTAAGGAAAAATTTATATAGTGTGCTGAAATTTACTACCACTTGTTACTATGGAAAGTAATCCTCTAAGGGGCTTGTTCGGGGTACCTTCACCCCGACCAGTAGAGCAAAGAGTTGCTCCTCAACCTACTAAACCTACTGAAGATGAAAATGTCTACTTTGAAATTCCTTCGGGTATGTTAGAAAAACTGCTAGCTAATCCTTATGCAGGAGATGGAACAATGCATCCTGATGAGCACTTAATATATGTGGATGAAGTTTGTGGATTATTTAAGCTTGCAGGTATACCCGATGATGTTATTAAGAAGAAGGTCTTCCCTTTATCTTTGAAGGGAGATGCATTGACATGGTATAGGCTATGTGATGATACGGGGTCATGGAACTACAAATGATTGAAATTGGAATTTCATCAGAAGTTTTATCATATGCATCTTGTTCATCGTGATTGCAATTATATATATAATTTTTGGCCTCACGAAGGAGAAAGCATCGCTCAAGCATGGGGGAGGCTTAAATCAATGTTATATTCATGCCCCAATCATGAGCTCTCAAGAGAAATGATTATTCAAATTTTTTATGCTAGGCTTTCTGATAACAATCGCACCATGCTCAATATTTCTTGTGCTGGCTCTTTTACGATGAAGACTATTGAATTCAAATGGGATTTATTGGAAAGAATTAAACGCAACTCTGAAGATTGGGACCTCGACGAAGGTAAGGATTCAGGTATGACACGTAAGTTTGATTGTGTTAAATCTTTTATGGATACCGAAGTTTTCCGTAAATTTAGCACTAAATATGGACTTGACTCTGAGATAGTAGCTTCTTTCTGTGAATCTTTTGCTGCTCACGTTGATCTCCCTAAGGAGAAGTGGTTTAAATATCATCCTCCCAGAGAAGTAAAGGTAGCTGCACCTATTAAAGTTGAAGAAAATACTATCACTTATAATGGTCCTATTTTTTCTACCGCTTATGTTGAGAAACCACCTTTCCCTGTTAGAATAAAGGATCATGCTAAAGCTTCAACTGTGGTTCGTAAAAGCAATATTATAAATTATACACCTCCTGAGCAAGTTAAAGTTGAACCTAATATTGCTATTTTTAAAGATCTCTTGTCTGATAATATTGATGGGCATGTTATTCATTTCCGTGATGAAACTGCTAGAATTGCCAAACCTTGTGCTAAAGATAAACATAGACCTGTGGTAGGCATGCCTGTTATTTCTGTTAAAATAGGAGATCATTGTTATCATGGCTTATGTGACATGGGTGCTAGTGCTAGTGCTATACCTCATGACTTACACAAAGAAATTAGGCATGATATTGCACCTACTGAGTTAGAAGAAATTGATGTCACAATTAAGCTTGCCAATAGAGATACTATATCCCCAATTGGAATTGTTAGAGATGTTGAAGTCTCGTGTGGGAAAACTAAATATCCTGCTGATTTTCTTGTTCTTGGTTCCCCACAAGATAGCTTTTGTCCCATTATATTTGGTAGGCCCTTCTTGAACACTGTTAATGCTAAGATAGACTGCGAAAAGGATGTTGTTAATATTGGTTTGGGTGATATGTCTCATGAGTTTAATTTCTCTAAATTTAGTAGACAACACCGTGAAGAGGAATTACCTAGTAAGGATGAAATTATTGGTCTTGCTTCTGTTGCCCTACCACCTAGTGATCCTTTAGAACAATATTTGCTAGACCATGAAAATGATATGTTTATGAATGAAAGAAGGGAAATTGATGAAGTATTCTTTAAACAGGAACCTATCCTGAAACACAGGTTGCCTGTTGAAATCCTAGGGGATCCTCCTCCACCCAAGGGTGATCCCGTGTTTGAGCTTAAACCACTACCTGATACTCTTAAATATGCTTATCTTGATGAGAAAAAGATATATCCTGTTATTATTAGTGCTAACCTTTCAGGGCATGAAGAAGATAGATTATTGAAAACTTTGAAGAAGCATCGTGCTGCTATTGGATATACTCTTGATGATCTTAAGGGCATTAGTCCCACTCTATGTCAACACAAAATAAATTTGGAGAAAGATGCCAAACCAGTTCGTAATCACCAACGACGGCTGAATCCTAAGATGAAAGAAGTGGTAAGAAAAGAAATACTAATGCTCCTTGAGGCAGGTATAATTTATCCCGTTGCTGATAGTCAGTGGGTAAGTCCTGTCCATTGTGTCCCTAAGAAGGGAGGTATTACTGTTGTTCCTAATGATAAAGATGAATTGATTCCGCAAAGAATTATTACAGGTTATTGGATGGTAATTGATTTCCGCAAATTAAATAAGGTTACTAAAAAGGATCATTACCCCTTACCTTTTATTGATCAAATGCTAGAAAGATTATCCAAACACACACATTTTTGCTTTCTAGATGGTTATTCTGGTTTCTCTCAAATACCTGTGTCAGCTGATGATCAATCAAAGACAACTTTTACTTGCCATTTCGGTACTTTTGCTTATAGACATATGCCATTTGGTTTATGTAATGCACCTGCTACCTTTCAAAGATGCATGATGGCTATATTCTCTGACTTTTGTGAAAAGATTTGTGAGGTTTTCATGGACGATTTCTCCGTTTATGGATCCTCTTTTGATGATTGCTTGAGCAACCTTGATCGAGTTTTGGAGATATGTGAAGAAACTAATCTTGTCTTGAATTGGGAGAAGTGCCACTTTATGGTTAATGAAGGTATCGTCTTGGGGCATAAAGTTTCTGAAAGAGGTATTGAAGTGGATAAAGCCAAGGTTGATGCTATTTAAAAGATGCCATGTCCCAAGGACATCAAAGGTATAAGAAGTTTCCTTGGTCACGCTGGTTTTTATAGGAGGTTCATTAAGGACTTCTCAAAAATTTCTCGGCCTCTGACTAATTTATTACAAAAAGATGTACCATTTGTCTTTGATGATGATTGTGTAGAAGCATTTGAAATACTTAAGAAAGCATTGATCTCTGCACCTATTGTTCAGCCACCTGATTGGAATTTACCCTTTGAAATTACGTGTGATGCTAGTGATTATGTTGTAGGTGTTGTTCTAGGGCAAAGACTTGACAAGAAATTAAATGTTATTCAATATGCTAGTAAAACTCTAGACAATGCTCAAAGAAATTATGCTAATACTGAAAAAGAATTCATAGCAGTTGTATTTGCTTGTGATAAGTTCAGACCTTATATTGTTGATTCTAAAGTAACTATTCACACTGATCATGCTGCTATTAAATATCTTATGGAAAAGAAAGATGCTAAACCTAGACTTATTAGATGGGTTCTCCTGCTACAAGAATTTGATATGCATATTATTGATAGAAAGGGAGCTGAGAACCCGTTGGCACAACTTGTCTAGGTTAGAAAATGTTCTTGATGACCCACTACCTATTGATGATAGCTTTCCTGATGAACAATTAAATGTCATAAATGCTTCTCGTACTGCTCCTTGGTATGCTGATTATGCTAATTACATCGTTGCTAAATTTGTACCATCTAGTTTCTCATACCAACAAAAGAAAAAGTTCTTCTATGATTTGAGACATTACTTTTGGGATGACCCACATCTTTATAAAGAAGGAGTAGATGGTGTTACTAGATGTTGTGTACCTGAGCATGAACAGGAACATATCCTACGCAAGTGTCACTCCGAAGCTTATGGAGGACATCACGCTGGAGATAGATCTGCACATAAGGTATTGCAATCCGGTTTTTATTGGCCTACTCTCTTCAAGGATGCCCGTAAGTTTGTCTTGTCTTGTGATGAATGTCAAAGAATTGGTAATATTAGTAGACGTCAAGAAATGCCTATGAATTATTCACTTGTTATTGAACCATTTGATGTTTGGGGCTTTGATTATATGGGACCTTTTCCAGCCTCTAATGGTTACACACATATTTTAGTTGCTGTTGATTACGTTACTAAGTGGGTAGAGGCTATTCCAACTACTAGTGCTGATCATAACACATCTATTAAAATGCTTAAAGAAGTTATTTTTCCGAGGTTTGGAGTCCCTAGATATTTAATGACTGATGGTGGTTCACATTTTATTCATGATGCTTTTCGAAAAATGCTTGCTAAATATGATGTTAATCATAGAATTGCATCTCCTTATCACCCACAGTCTAGTGATCAAGTAGAATTGAGCAATAGAGAGCTCAAATTAATTTTGCAAAAGACTATTAATAGATCTAGAAAGAATTGGTCCAAGAAACTGGATGATGCATTATGGGCCTATAGAACTGCATATAAAAATCCTATGGGTATGTCTCCGTATAAAATGGTTTATGGAAAAGCATGTCACTTACCCCTCGAACTAGAACATAAGGCATATTGGGCTATTAAAGAGCTCATGATTTCAAATTTGCCGGTGAGAAGAGGTTATTTGACATTAGCTCACTTGATGAATGGAGAACCCAAGCTTACGAGAATGCGAAATTGTTTAAAGAAAAAGTTAAAAGATGGCATGACAAAAGAATACAAAAGCGTGAGTTTAATATAGGTGATTATGTATTACTATACAACTCTCGTTTAAGATTTTTTGCAGGAAAACTTCTCTCTAAACGGGAAGACCCTTACGTTATCGAGGAGGTCTATTGTTCCGGTGCCATAAAAATCAACAACTTCGAAGGCACAAATCCAAAGGTGGTGAATGGTCAAAGAATCAAACATTATATCTCAGGTAATCCTATAAATGTTGAAACCAATGTTATTGAAACCGTAACCCAGGAGGAATACATAAGGGACACTTTTCGGAACGTCTCAGACTCCGAAAAGGAATAGGTATGTGGTACAGTAAGTAAACCGACTCCAAAACAGTTCTAATGGCAATTTTTCTCCGTTTTGGAATATTTAGAAAAAATAGAAAAATAAGAAGCAGTCCGGGAAGGACACGAGGCCTCCACGAGGGTCGAGGGCGCACCCTACCCCCCTAGGTGCGCCCCTGCCTCGTGGGCACCTCGTGCGCTCTCCGGACTCTGTTTTCTTGCACGATACGTATTTTGGTCAGTAAAAATTCATTATATAATCTCCCTAAGGTTTTGACTCCTGTATCACGCAATTGTCCTTTGTTCTTGTTTCGACCTGTTTTCTGTCAGGGTTGTCAAGGCCAGGCATCATGTCGTCCCCCTCCTCCAATAGTGTTGACAACGATGCATGGCTAATGAAGGTAGAGCTGAAGAGGGAAGAACCCGTGGAGATCAACAAGGATGAAGGGATCAAGAAGGCCATGGAGGACCAAGTTCCGGCTGCAGGAGACACCCTTCAACTTGATCACAATCTTCTTACCCCAACTGAGATCGAAGCTTTCAAGATGATTGAGTTAGCTCGTATACAAAACAAGTATCTCACCTGTGAAAATATTTTGTTGAAGGAGCATATCGTCGCACTCAAAGGCATTATCCGCAAGTTGGAGGATCTCTTACGCTCGATGTGCGATTACCCATCATCAACAACTCCACCTTCTTCACCAGCAAAGGAGATATAATCACATGGGTATGGGCACCCCCCTTGGCAACTGCCAAGCTTGGGGGAGATGCCCCGGTATCGTATCATCACCACATATCCTATTTTTACTATTTTCTTAGTTCGATCCTTTTAGTAATATCTTGATCTAGTAGAATAAAGTTTTAGTACGATCTAGTTTTGAGTTTTGCTTTATGATCCCTCTATGTAATCGAGTCCGTGAGCTATATATAATAAAGATTAGTGCTATGATCTTGAGTGAATAAAAGAAAACAGAAAAGAATAAAAAGAAATAATAAAAAGAGATCATATTGATCTTGTTGAGAGTAATGACTTCACATAGGAAGAGTATGATGATTAAAAATTGTTGAGAGTTGACAAACATAGCTTTGGTCATCGTTGCAATTAATAGGAAGTAATAAAGAAAGAGAGGTTTCACATATAAATATACTATCTTGGACATCTTTTATGATTGGGAGCACTCATTAAAATATGACATTCTAAAGAGTTGATGTTCGACAAGGAAGACAACGTAATGGGTTATGTTTTCTTATATCTGAGATAAAGTATATTGTCATGGATCATCCAACATGTTGAGCTTGCCTTTCCCCCTCATTCTAGCCAAATTCTTTGCACCAGGTAGAGATACTACTTGTGCTTCCAGAAACCCTTAAACCAGTTTTGCCATGAGAGTCCACCATACCTACCTATTGTCAGGACCCCGATTCCAAGTCACATCAATCCAGCCGGTAACACCTTATATCACTTTGCGGCCTCACGCACGGTATTCCCACGGGTGTCGCCTTACCGTGGCCCGGGACCGTTTGCGCCTTTTGGCTCACGTATATGACAGTGTCGCTAGCATCCATATGACAGAGAACCCGGGCCGACATGACTAGTCGTGAACCCAAAGTGGCACTAACTTATGGGGACAGCATACATGAATCGATATCGAGCATGTCGGTCAAGCAGCGCATGAATCCGGGCTGTAGCACTTTGGCTAACAGGACTCAGGGAACCGGGCTGTAGCAGAGCTAGGCAGACTCAAAGTCACCGCGTGACATTTCCCGAAGGACAGACCTGAGAACGAAGTGAATCACATGCCAGCCGGTCGGTGTTCCGAGCAGTAGTCTTTGGGCTAGCAGGACTCCGTGAACTGGCAGAAGCGGACTACTATGGCTCATGGAAGCACAAGACTACATTTCCCCATAAGAGAGGCTACCAAGGATAAACAACTAGGTTGTCGGATCCCACACATACCAAGCATTTCAATCATACACACAATATGCTCGATATGTGTAAATACAACATGGCATCACAACATAACTCTACGACTCAAGTATTTATTCATTAGGCTCCGAGGAGCGAGATATTACAAACATGGGTCTCATGACCCAACATTGAAACATACAAATCAAAGCACATGCGGAAGCTTAACATGTCTGAGTACAGACATCTACAAATGAAAAAGGCTTAGAAGCCTGACTATCTACCAGATCCTGCCGAGGGCACAAGATCGTAGCTGAGGTATCAAGCTAAACGTCGAAGTCCACGCGGAACTACTAGCGAGACCGAAGTCTCTCTGCAAAAACATAAAATAGGCAAATGTGAGTACAAATGTACCCAGCAAGACTTACATCAGAACTAACTACATATGCATCGGTATCAACAAAGGGGGTGGTGGAGTTTAACAGCAGCAAGCCAGCTTTGACTCGGTGGCTATCCTGAACTACGACTGCAAGTAACTCTTTTGAGGTGGCGCACACGAGTCCACATATTCACCAATCAATACACCACTATGGATCCGCTCCCGTCTACCTACGAGAACGCCATCCATAGCACTCACGCTTATCTTGCGCATTTTAGGGTATCCACTTTCACTTGTCTATGAACTGATATAGGCAACCCAGAAGTCCTTTACCGCGGACACGGCTATTCGAATAGATGATGTTAACCCTGCAGGGGTGTACTTCTTCACACACGCTCTCACCACTTACCGCCGTTTACACGACATGTACTCGGCAACCTTCAAGCGGAAGCCCAACGTGGGTGTCGGCCACAGCCTACCTAAACACTCAAGTCTCTATCTAGGTTTATCGCCTATTCAGGTTCCATCCGCAGGGAGTCCGGCCGAGGTTTCCACATACGGCCCCGAACGATGTGTACAGGGTTCCGCGACACCAAACGGGCGCCCGGCATACCCGGCCACATGCCTACCGCATCACAGCCCACCCCTCGGGTCAGCGCTGCCCACGGCCTCCAGCATACTACAAACACCAGAAACTACTTGCAACTCCTGGACAGAGGACAAGGGTGATTAAGAAGCCGAGAGGGTCCATTGGTTTTGGGCCCAATGCGTGGCGAAGAATCGTTTCATGGATCACAAACACGAACTCAGTTCTCGAGGGCGTCTTCAATGAGACAACCCACCATGTACTCCTACATGGCCTCTCACCGCTACCTTTACCAAATCATGTTCACACACTTAGCTCACACACAGTAGGACATGTTCACACACCTCTAATTCATCCCCGATGAATCAGACCTGACTCAACTCTAAGCAGTAGCAGGCTTGACAAACAAGCATGAATGAGTAGGCACAAAAGGGCTCAAACAAGTCCTACTCATGCTAGTGGGTTTCATCTATTTACTGTGGAATGACAGGTCATGCAGAGGATAAAGGGGTTCAGCTACCGCAGCAAGTAATAGATGAATCGTTGTTGTCCTAATGCAATAAAAGAGAGCAGGAGCGAGAGAGTGGGATTATATCGGAATGAACAAGGGGGTTTTGCTTGCCTGGCACTTCTGAAGATATTATAGCTCTTCATCGGTGTCATCGAACTCATCGTCGAAACCACGTCTATCGAGAGGGGACAAATACCGGCAACAGAGAAGGAAACACAATCAATGCAATGCACAATATGATGCATGATCATGACATGGTAAAATGAGTGTGTTGGGCTAATGCAACTACAACCAGATGGGTTTAAGCTATTTTCAACCAAAGATTCAAAGTTCAAACTCATTTGTGATCTTAAATAGTGCTTATCATGTTTTGCACTAAACAGCAATTTAACATGTTTAAACATGCATGAAACTAGTACAGATGGATAGATTGGATTTTTCTGATCATTTTTCATATATAAATCTTTGCATTTGGAGTTACAGATTAATTTCTATGAATTTTTGAAGTTTGCAACATTTTCTGGAATTTCCTATATAAAAATAAATCCAGAAAATACTTATTGCGTCAGCACAGCGTCACTGTGACGTGACCAGGTCAACGGAGCTGGTCCAAGTCAAACCTGACCAATGGGGCCCATTGGTAAGTGACTCAGGGCCAGTTAGTGTCGCTGACAGGTGGCCCTGGTCAACTGCCACGTCAGCCAGTCAACCCTGACGCGTGGGTCCGCTAGTTTTGTTAATTAATCTAGCTTAAAACTAAAAGCGGCTTCATTGGGCAGCAGGGCCCATTGTCATTTTCTAGAGGGTGGGGTCAATTAGTGGGGTTAGCTGATAATGATGTGCCACGTCGGAGTCACCGGAGTTCAGCCGGCAGCGACCAAAACCGTGGCAGCAACTCCCTGGAGTTGCTCGGGTTTCGCGTACAGGCCACGGTTTGAGCCGCGGTTGGTCTCTACGGGTGGCTGGCGTTGCAGCGCGTCGGCTGGTGGCAGTAGCCGGGCCTGGGGTGGCCGGAGTCGACGGCCACGAGCTCAAAGGCGGCAACCGGAGTTCGGTGGGGCACGGGCGGGGCACTGCGGCTTGCGGGCGAGCGAGCGAGGTAGCTGGGCGGCATCTCTGGCGTTCCAGGAACACATTGGTGCAACTGGTCGGAGCTGAGCTGATCAGGAGCGAGGACCTCATCGGCCATGGCGGACGGTGGCTCCGGTTACTCGCGGGGCAGTGGCTACGGGACGAAAACGACGACGTGGTTAAGGGGGAAAGGACCGGGAGCTCACAGTGAGGCCGACGAGCGAGCTCGGTGGCTCGGGGACGACGCCGGAAGGCGATTTAATCATCGATGGAGTTCGGGCGGCCGTGCTCGTGGAAGATGACTTGTGGCGGCGATGTGGGGCTCTCATGTGGCGTGGCTCGGGTGGAAGAAAGAGGGGTCGAGCGGAGCCTGGGGCGGTCGAGAAGCGAGGGGGAGGCGGTGGCTACAGCTACGGCGAACGGCGTCGGTGGCGACGACAACGCTCGGCTGTGGGGAGGAGAGCGAGACAGAGGAGGGGGAAAGCACGGGGGAGAGTGAGAGAGGTCCAGGGGGTGCGTGGCGCCTCCCAGAGGCGTCAAGGCGTCGAGGTGCGGCAAGCAGGAGGTGGCAGGCGCGTGGCCTTCAAGACGGGCACACGCCCAAGGCCCGTCCTGTCATGCGAGGAAGACGACAGGGGAGGCGATGGGCTGGGCTGGCCAGCTGGGCCAGCCAGGTGGGCTTTGGTGGGTGCTAGGTAAGAGGCCCAGGTGTTGTTCTCTCTGTCTCTGCTAATTCTGTTTATGTGTTCTATTTTTATTCCTCTGTTTTGAATTAGTAAAAATGCTAATTCATATTTAAAACTCATGAGACAAATTGTGGACACTAGTTAGTTTATTCCAACGACCCACAAATTATTCCAGAATATTTGGAGCATTCTAAAATATATATAGAATTCAAATGCCCCAATTCAAATACATTATGATTTAATTCAAAAATCCAGAGATGACCTATAAATATATTCATCATTTTTGGTAGAGGTTTTCACCTTTATCAACAATCATGAACATTTCCAAAGGGCATTCTGGGTCATTGAAAAATATTTTATTTGAACCTATTTGAATTTCATTTGGTGCTAGGGTTTACCAATCCCCATTTCAAATTTCTTTCAAAGTTTAAACATGATGCACACCTGAAGTTAGCCTAGTGCAATGCCAGAAGCTAGGGATGTGACAACTCACCCCCACTAAACAAGAATCTCGTCCCGAGATTCAAGTCGTGAGGTAAGAAGACAGAGGGACACAAGCTAACACAATCTTCACGATCCAGATGTCTTTCTCGAGGATGTTGATTCATTGCATCACCTTGATCTCGACTTCTTGCTTTGAGAACTACATCCAACATGACAACGAGTAGAAAGGGAGAATTTTAGAAGAATCAATCTTCCTGAGGTTCGAGCAACTTAGGATCATCTTAAAGGTCACAAGATCAACTCACGGAATGGGACATAGAAACATCTCTGGAGCTGAGAGGCAAATGCATCAGGAGGGACGGAAGAAACAATTTGACGAGGGTTTCAGAATAGCGAGGAAGAATTGCCATGATTCCATAACAGGGCACCTTACGGAAGGTGACTCGTAGAATTATTCCCTCAAGTGGCAAAAAGGAATTACTTTTGATACATAGATCATTGGAACTTTTCTCACCAGCCTAAGGCAATTTCCGAACGATCGTTTGATGGAGTTCGCAGGAGTAGCATACTCGGACTAGTATGGATGATGTGGATTACCTTGTAGAATTCAACGCAATGGATGATTTTTGCTTATCATCGGAAATGGATGAGACCCATGATGGGACCACTTTTGAAGATGTTCCTTATCAGTAATTACTGGGAAGGGTAATCCAAGGTAGGATGGCACAATGACGGTGCATGCTGGGAACAAAAATGCAAATGCTAGGAATGATTCTAGTAACTGGGGAGAAGCTCAACAGCAGAGAGTGAATCCACTGTTTGAAAGGTTTAGCATAACCGAAGGAACTGGGAGCAATCCCAGTTAGTGTCGATGATAACACCTAGTGCTTGTGCGTTCTCTCAAGAACTTGAGCATTACCATATTCATCAAGGTTTTACCATTATCCGTGACAAGGATCCTGGCAACACGCCATACTACCATGATGAATACCGGTGGAGGATGCAAATGCAAAGGAAGATAACACTTTCTCAGATTTCACCTTAGAGATGCCAAGGGATCAAAATCTGGATGATCGACCGAGAGACATTTAACACTCCGCTTCTAATGTTCTCCTTGATGTGATAGCGTAATACATTCATAGATATGGTTTGATATCTAGAACATCAAGTAAAAGGTCAGACTTCGGGAACATAAAAATCCATAAGGAACAATTACTGGAATAAATTCTACGAGATCCTTATGGGGAGGTGGCCAACTTCTTCAAGCAAGATACTACAATAGTAGGTCTTCCGGTTGGGTGTGTTGTCCACGACATCCACTCCACCGGTTACAGAGAGACCAATATTATAGCTCTTGGGAAACGTTCCAAGCATCACATCTGCCTGAGATTCAGATCTGGTTGGTGTCAGGATATTCCAGACTCATCGAGTCTAGAAAGAAAAATGAAAGTTTGCAACACAAATCGACGAGATAACATTGCGAGATTCTCGGGAAAATGAACTACGATAGCAAGCTCCAAAACATGAGCTGGTTATGCTACACACCTGTGAACACACTGCCCTAGACAAGTATGACCACATGGTAGTCTTATAATAAAACACTACCGAGTTCTTATTGGGAACCATCATCGAGGATAACAGAATCTTGTACAAATCTGTCTGGTACCTTCAGGACTAGCACTTAGAACTTATCATCCTTGAACAAATCAATCAGTGGCTTGGTGTGCTAGGAACACATATGGAGTGGAGGCGGCCAACCTAACAAACCACAGAGCACTTCGCACGTGCATGACTAACTTGGGATGATTCCAGAGGAGGCTAAACGAGCTTTCTCGGATTCACGGCGGCAACTTGCACCGATTGCACGTGAACTTAGAGGAAGTCACTACTTTCATCCAAACATATACTTCATGAACGGGGCATGAAGAAAATGCTTACACAAGTTTCCAACACTAGCGGATATTCAACACAATTCATGGAGGAGACAAAATGCTGCTGATGGGCTCAACAACAACTCATCGGAATTTCCATATCACTGGACTTCCACCATTATGTGAACAATGTGATAGTATTGGTCAGACCAAAAGATGTAATGGTGTATGATCAAGGAATCAACCACGAGTAAGACAACATTACGAGTATCGTTGGTTCTAACTTGATTTGACGATGGCCCATACTCAAATCAAATATTGGGTAAGACAATAGGTCCAACAACTGATCATGAGGACCAATTGATGAAGATATCATCTTTCTTCAACACACACACACACACACAAAGATATCCCTTAACATGAACTAAGTCAGACAAGCTTTTATCTTCCAACTCTCCAAGTTGTTGTTTAGCTTAACCAACTAGCTCAGGGGTATCCAACACAGATTCTTGGAGAATGGTTGGTTTGGAGAAAAACCAGCATGATCACGAACTCAACATAGCGGTCAGGTGACAACCTGGTAATACTTCCGAGAAGATATTCGGAACATCACGAACCACCGATATGTTACTAAGCTCGAGAACAATCTTGCTTTTCAAAGCAAGACGATATGAACAAGAAGCAAGGGATTGAATAATCCTAACTCATTGATCGAAGAGTGCACCGGAAATAAGGACTAGGTAGCACAGTCTATCTTAGAATGATGATTCAATAACCAACACGCTAAGAGTGAAACTATTGTCCATTTACTACTAAGCAACATGGTTGCTAGAAGTATTAATTTCACACATCACAATTTGCTTGTCGGTATTCCGGTTGCAGCAAATGATGATGGCGAGAAGTATCACTACGTCAAGAATTCATAAGGGAAGGTGCAATTCTCATGACGTTCCTGACATAAAGTGGGTAATACTTCAGGGTAGAACAGAACAAAAGCTGGATTGGCATTTTGATCTGCGGAATACAACTACTTTGACCACTCCAAGAAATGGATGAGGTGCTGGAGTTTGTTTCTCCTAGTCATTCCAGAATAGAATGGCTTGACAGACCACAAGAATAATGGGCATCGATGAGCACGTGTGCACGACTATTCTGACTACAAATTGATAGACGGAGATCAGGATACAAGTAAAGAGGGACAATTCAAAGGAACATATGTTTTTCTGAGTTGTGGATGCATAGATTAGTATGTCGAGCGAAGCCCAAAATTTCTTTCGGATAACCCATGCGGAAAGGGGTAGAATTGGCAGAATCACAATATAGAATGGAGGACTCATCAAGAGCACTCTGGTTGTGATCTTTTGGTTTAAAAGAACTCTTGCCAAGAATGGTTCATGGTAATTGGAACAAAGATGTACCACGAACCTCGAGGACTATCACAAAGGTTACTAATATCCTAAAGGAACTAGCAACACTATCAACATTAGGTAAGTAGGGTGAATCTCGGGTCAAGAACCCAGGAATAGAATACCTACTACTAAATAGCATCACGGGATGCTTTCGAGAATGGTGGCCAGAATTATCACACCGGGAACACAAGACATGGCTAGATTACTAGGTGGTTCTCTAAGACACCTAGGGTCATAATAGTAGCTCCAAAATATATACCGAGGCAATAGAGTACCTCAACGCACCGGTTAGTGTGCTTATTCTGACCAAAAAGGACATTGGGAACGGAAAGAAAGGATTTGCAAATGCATCAGACTATTTAGAGACCCGGGATGACTCGGACAGCATAACGGTGTAAATGCTCAAAATGATTTGAGACATCCTGCAAAAATGGTGGCGTAACCACTCAGAAGAACAAAATCAAGGTTCCGAGACCAACTATGAACACACGGAAGTAGTAGAAACTGAACTGGAGCTTAAACCCAACAATCTTAAAGGTCTATGGATTAGTAACACGTCATCCAGATAGATAGATGAGAAGCCTAGTTCTTAAACCCCGTAGAAGAGAAGAGGATGACTCAGATCAGAAGGGCATAAGATAAAGGAGTAAAAAGAGCCTTACGTTCCCTTCCACAATCAATTCCCTTATATAACTAAAGCATTTCTAGACTCAACTTCGACCAGTTTGGCTTGGTAATCCTACAGGCAGTCAGGCTTTGATACCAAAACTGTCAGGACCCCGATTCCAAGTCACATCGATCTAGCCGGTAACACCTCATATCACTTTGCGGCCTCACGCACGGTATTCCCACGGGTGTCGCCTTACCATGGCCCGGGACCGTTATGCCTTTTGGCTCACGATATGATAGTGTCGCTAGCATCCATATGATGAGAGAACCGGGCCGACATGACTAGTCGTGAACCCAAAGTGGCACTAACTTATAGGGACAGCATACATGAATCAACATCGAGCATGTCGGTCAAATGACGTGTGAATCCGGGCTGTAGCACTTGGCTAACAGGACTCAGGAACCCGGCTGTAGCAGCTAGGCAGACTCGGATGTCACGCGTGACATTTCCCAAGGACAAACACAGAACTAAGTGAATCACATGCCGCCAGTCAAGTGTTTTGAGCAAGTAGTCTTTGGGCTATCACCGTCACATCTCAAGCATATCATCTTAGGTGACAAAGGCAAAAGTCGGTATTGGGTCTTGGTAAGGTTGCGATCTCTAAGGACATACACATGGACAAAGTCATGCTTGTTGAGTCCTTAGGATACAACCTCATGTTAGTCTCAATGCTTTGTGATCTTGATATGGTTGTTGTCTTTGGCAAGTATCGTTGTGTTGTGATTATGGAAGTCGACAATTCCAAAGTCTTCAAGGCTTTAGGAGAGGAGACTTGTATATTGTTGATTTCTCTCTGGGACCACAACCAGCCGTGTGCCTACTTGCAAAAGCTTCGAAGGCTGGCTATGGCATCGACGACTTGGTCACGCAGCATGAGGAATTTGCACACGCCATAAGAAGAAGCATGTCATTGGCATTGAAAATGTCAAATTCCTCAAGGATCACTTGTGTGGAGCCCGTGAAGCTGGGAAAATGACCAAGGCCAAGCATCCAAAGAAAGACTATCATGACCACTACTCGTCCATTGAATTGCTTCACATGGACCTCTTTGGTCCTAATCATTACTCAGCAGTCACTAATGATGCATCTCTATATGGCTTTGTTATTGTTGATGATTACTCTCGTTACACATGGGTACACATTGTCACTTACAAACATGAAGTGCGGGAAGTCTTCAAACGATTTTCCTCGAGGGCTTTAACCAACTCGTGTGAAGATCAAGCACATCAGAGTGACAATGGAACCGAGTTCAAGAATTCGGTCTTGATGACTATCTTGATGAACTTGGTATTACTCATGAGTTATCCGTCCTTATACTCCTCAAAGAAATGGCGTCGTGGAGTGCAAGAACAGAACTCTTGTTGAGATGGCTCGCACTATGCTTGATGAATACAAACGCCTCGTCGTTTTTGGATTGATGCAATTGATACCGCGTGCCACATCATCAACAGAGTATATCTTCACAAATTCTTCAAGAAGACTGCCTATGAACTCCTCACTGACAAGAAACCCAATGCAAGTTATTTCAAAGTCTTCGTGCCAAATGTTGGATTAGAGATCCTCATCACAATGCTAAATTTGCACGAAAGCACCTGAAGGTTTTATGCTTGGTTATGGAAAGGACTCACGCACACCTACAGAGTCTTCAACAACGCTCTTCACAAGGTTGTTGAAACTGTAGATGTCTTGGTTCGATGAAACTAATGGCTCGCAAAGAGAGCACCTACCTTCGTGATAGATGAACCAGCACCGAGGAATCTATCAAGTTCAAGGCAACCGAGGATGTCATTCCCATCAAGAATCATCAAGAATTCATTCTAGAACGCGAAGAACGCCGGTGATGCACCTAAAGATAATGTCAAGAAAATGGTGTCAAGAAAATGCTGATCAAATTCCTCGACGACAACCAGCTCATCCTCGCGTTGCAAAAGAAGTGCAAGTTGACAAGATCATCGATGACATTGAAGCACCGTGTCCTCTCACACGCTCAAAAGCTTCACATTTATCTAACTTTTGTGGGCACTATGCTTTTGTCTCTATCACAGAGCCCACTAAGGTAGATGAAGCATTTCGAGCCCGAGTGGATTCAGGCCATGCAAGAAGAATTACATCGATTCGAGCTCAACAACGTCCAGGAACCGGTCAAACGTCCAGATCCTCGTAAGCATAATATCATTGGCACAAAGTGGATCTACCGCAACAAGCAAGATGAAAATGGCCTTGTGGTGAGGAATAAGGCACGACTTGTAGCTCAAGGCTACACACAAGTTGAAGGAATTGATTTCGATGAAACTTTTGCACTGTTGCTAGACTTGAGGCTATCGTGATATTACTTGCTTATGCTAACCATCATAATATCACTTTATATCAAATGGATGTGAAAAGTGCATTCCTCAATGGTAAGCTTGAGTAAGAAGTATATCTTGCTCAACCCCCAGGTTTTGAAGATCCAAAGAATCCCGACAAAGTCTTCAGACTCAACAAAGCCCTCTATGGCCTCAAGCAGGCCCCTCGGGCGTGGTATGATACTTTGAAGGAATTCTTCGTGAAGAATGGCTTCACACCCGGTTCACTCGACCCTACTCTCTTTACTAAATCATATGATGGTGAACTGTTTGTGTGCCAAATATACGTTGATGATATTATCTTTGGCTGTACTGACCAACGTTATAGTGACGAATTTGCCTATATGATGAGTGAAGAATATCAAATGTCTATGATGGGAGAGTTGAAATTCTTCTTAGGTCTTCAAATTAAATCAACAACACAATGGCATATTCATATCTCGGAGAAATACCTCAAAGATGTTACGAGGAAATTTGGCATGCAAGATTGCAAAGGCGCTAAAATTCCTATGCCCACAAATGGCCATCTATGCAATCGATGAAAATGGTATTGACTTTGATCACAAGGTATACCGCTCCATGATTGGTTCTTTATTGTACTTATGTGCATCTAGGCCAGATATAATGCTTAGTGTTTGCATGTGTGCCCGATTTCAAGCTACACGAAGGAATCACACCATAAGGTGTGAAGCATATTCTTCGATATCTAGCTCACACACCAACATTAGGATTATGGTACCCCAAGGGCTCTACTTTTGATCTCATTGGATATTCGACTCGACTATTTGGTGATCGTGTGGACCGCAAGTCAACATCTGGTACTTGTCATTTCCTCGGACGATCTTTGGTCTGTTGGTCCTCGAAGAAACAGAACTACGTATCACTTTCTACTGCGGAAGCTGAGTACATTGCTGCTGGCTCTTGCTGTGCTCAATTGCTGTGGATGAAGCAAACTCTCAAGGACTACGGCATCAACGTGAAGAATTTTCCTCTCTACTGTGACAATGATAGTGCCATCAAGATTGCTCACAATCCAGTTCAGCACTCGAAGACAAAGCACATTCAGATTCGTCATCATTTTCTTCGCGATCATGTGTTGAAGGGCGACATATTAATTGATCATGTGAAGACTGAAGAACAGCTGGCCGATATCTTCACAAAGCCCTTGGATGAGAAGAGATTTAGCAAGTTGCGGTGTGAGCTAAATATCTTAGAATCTTCGAATGTTCTTTGAAAAGGACACATATCCTGACACTTATGCAAAATTGATGACTTAGATGTGCAACACATAAAGAAACATTTGTCTTCAATCAATGAAGAATAACACTCTAAGTGTGAAGAAATTAATGAAGAATTTGATTCTCGTAACCCTACGACAATTATGCGCGGTGTGTCGAAATCATCATTCTTATCTGGTGGGTCACGCCACCACCAAAATTGAAAATCTTCAATTTGAGATTTTCCTCGTTTTGAAATTCTTCGTTTTTCAAATTCTTCAACTTTGCAAAATCTTCACTGTTTCCGTCGTTTTTCTTCATTGGCTATATATATATATATATGGGTTTATGTCCTCTACAAAGATTCGCTATGGCTATTTCTTCAAGTTGCATTTTCGCTAAGTGAATCTGATCGGACCCTTCCCCTCTATGCTATACTCAACCCAATCTATTCACAAATTCTTCATGTGCGTTCTATTTGAAACTCGCTCAAATTCTTCACGTGTCCTTGTCACCAAGAAATTGCGAACGAACTTTAAAACTAATCTTATCCAAATTTTCGGCTTTGCCGCTCGAACTGCTCCGCTTCCTACGATAGACTTATCTATTCACCCACGATCTAACACGATCTCCACTTTTCAAGACGTGGGTGACACATGTCAGTTTAATGAGAAGGGTCAGGCACGCTCGTCCTAAATCTTTGGGCTTAACAGTTTTTCATCGCGACTATAAATACCCCTCTCCCTTCCTCACTTCCTTTACTCCGCTCGACCGCTCTCTCTCTCGCCGAGCTTTCAAACCCTAGCTCGCTGCTACTCCATCATCGCCGGTGAGGAAGAGCTTCTTGCCTCGACCTCGTCTCGTCATTGTCAGATTTCGCGCCGATCATGAAATCTTCACTCCGCCGCCAACGTAGTTGTCTTCCTCCGCCGAGTTAGGGCGTGGAAGATCTGAACTGACGAACTTCTAATCTACACTTCTCAGTTCATCGTGTTCTTCAGTTCGGGTAATTAAAAGTTACTTTTATTGCTCGCTTTGATTCTCAAGCCTTCCTGAAAATCTTCAAAGGTGTTTATTCTTCAAATCTTCACACATATGAACACCTCACAAGTAACATGCTCTTGATTCGTTTCCCTAAGCATCTTTTTCTTCAAGATTCCTCAATTGTGTGGATTTTCGATCTATACAACTCTGGAACCTAAGACATAGAACGCTTAGTGAAATTCTTCAAGGCTCATTGTCACGCCCAAGATGCGACCCTATCCTAAAGGAACTCGAAGGTCCCACCAAGGATAGAAGCGCATCTTGAAGACGCTTTTGCAAGGTGGATATCATTACATCAACATTACATAATAGTGGGGATACATACAAAAGGCTACAATGCCACACCGATAACAACATCATCTTACAAGAGATCAACATCCGCCTACGGATGAAACATAAACAGAAACTCAAACAATATCCACCCTGCTAGCCCAGGCTGCCGACCTGGAACCTATCCCTTGATCGAAGAACCAGAAGACGAACTCCAAAACAAGCAAACATCGCTCTCGTGTCATGATCATCGCAACCTGTACCTGCAACTGGTGTTGTAGTAATCTGTGAGCCACGAGGACTCAGCAATCCCATTACCATGGGTATCAAGACTAGCAAAGCTTACTGGGAAAGGAAGGGGTAAGGTGGTGAGGTTGCAGCAACGATTAAGCATATATGGTGGCTAACATACGCAAATGAGAGCGATAAGAGAAGCAAGAGGAACGGTCGACAACTAGTAATGATCAAGAAGTGATCCTGAACTCCTACTTACGTCAAACATAACCCAAGAAGCGTGTTCTCCTCTTGAACAACCCCGAAAGAGACCATCACGGTTACGCACACGGTTGGTGTATTTTAGAAGAGGTTACTTCGAGTTTACTACAACCGGATATTAACAAATTCCCATCGCCACATAACGCGGGCACGGCTTTCGAAAGTTCAAACCTCGCAGGGTGTCCCAACTTAGCCCATGATAAGCTCTCGCGATCAACGAAGGATATTCCTTCTCCCGGAAGACCTGATCAGTCTCGAATCCGGCTACAAGACATTTCGATAGCAATAAAACAAGACCAGCAAGACCTCCCGCGTCGACATCCCCGATAGTAGCTGCGCAGATCTCATCTCGAGCCACAACCGGATGAGCGAGACGATAACTAGAACCAGCCCTCAAGTTTCCCGAGGTGGCGTTGCAAGTGGTTTCTAGTTTGGACCAACACTTAGACAAGCATTGGCCGGGGGCTAAAATGAAGATGACCCTTGAGAGCGCGACTCCCAAGGGAAAAAGGGCTAGGTGAGGCAAATGGTAAAACCAATGTTGGGCCTTGCTTTGGAAGAGTTTTATTCAAAGCGAACTGTCAAGGGGTCCCATAAATCACCCAACGCGTTAGGGACGCAAAATCCGGGAACATAATACCGATATGACGGAAACTAGGGCGGCAAGAGTGGAAAAAACACGGGCATAAGGCCGAGCCTTCCACCCTTTACCAAGTATATAGATGCATTAATAATATAAGAGATATTGTGATATCCCAACATAAACATAATCCAACATGGAGCAATCTTCATCTTCACCTGCAACTATCATGCTATAAGAGGGGCTGAGCAAAGCGGTAACATAGCCAAACAACGGTTTGCTAGGAAGGGTAACAAAGGTTAGAGGCTGACATGGCAATTAGTGAGGCCTGAGCAACAAGAGATAGGAAGCGCGGCAAAGCGATAGAACGAAGCAACTAGCATAGCAATGATAGTAGTGAGATCCAGGGTAGCGGTCATCTTGCCTGAAGTCCCGCAAGGAAGAAGAACGAGTCCATGAAGAATATGAAGCCACGAAGACGAACCAAGCGTAGACGAACGAATCCTCACGATCGCAACGAAACGGGAACTATCGAGAAGAAGCACACAACAAAGTAGACACACCACACATAGACAAGACATGATGCTCAACCAAGCATGATGTATGACAAAGGCTACATGAAGCTACTCATGGCAAGAGATGATGCAACCAAGAACAACACATCAAAGCAAGTTTAAATGAGGCCGGAAACAACATGGAACAATTCCGGTAAGTCCTCATATGCAAATTTCGAAATTGGTCCAGATCTGAATAACTTTATGTTCAAGTTGTTAAACAGCAAGTTAAGATACACCACGATGATCTACACGAAATTCTAGTCAAGTTACATATAAAGTTTATTAGATTCGGAGCTACGGCCTAGAAGATATGAGCAAAACAAGATAAGCATGGCATTGATGCAAAATGCATACAAACATCAAGCAAACACATCAAAACATGGATGCAACATGATAATATGAAGCTACATGCAATTCTAAGCAAGTTTCATATAGAGCACACTCAAAATGGAGCAACGGTGCAACACATACATTCTATACAAGACATAACAACAATCTGTCCAAAACAGCAAGTAGGCATCTAGCAAGCATCAAAACAACATGCTACAGCATCTCAACGTGAAAACAAAAGGCATATGCACGATGTACAGGTAAAGAATTACAAAACATGAACACTGAGCTATCTCCAGAAATGACTAGAACATGCTCAAAAGGGCATGGCAAGATTGCAAATAATAACAGTTTACAGACTTGGCAGAAATAACATCAGGTTGCAATGTTTAGAGCTATCAAACAACATGTTACAAGAACTTATCATGGCAAAAAAATGCATGGCATGAATATAATAATTGCATAGAACAAATATCCTTTACTGACCATGAGCCAAGAAGGATCAGAAGATATGATGGCACCCATGTAAACATAGCAAGTTATATTACAGATTCATACATGGCAGGAACAACAAGAAGTAGGCATGTTGGTGAGCTTGAACCACTCACCACAGAGCAATAAATGGCATGGAAAGGTGACCAACAGTAAGAAGACATGTTTATGAAGCTAAGCATGGCAAGAGCAAGTTCATAGAGTGCATGGATCACTAACAAAACACATGGCAAAACTGAACTTAATGTTAACCGGCTGACAGCAACATTATTTAGCATGTTTGGAGGAAGATAACAACATGTTAAAGCAGGCTATAAATGCAACCAGGGTCATTAATGGATAGAGAAAGACATGTATAACAAAACATCCTTAGTGAACATCTCCAGATTATGCATAGAATGACTTTTAGCAGCAGGTTTACATAGCATCATAATATAACAGAATCAGCCTAGCAAAACAGCAACAGCAAGTACCCTACTTAACAAGCTCTATGCACTCACTACAAGACCCACAAAAATCCATGGATGGCACCACTGTGAAGATGGAATGACATAGTTCAAAACACATGTAGACATAAACCTCATAGGATGCACACATCAAATGCAACAAAAATGACAAATCATCAAGTTATAACAGTTTCAGCAGTTTAACATCATATAGCACTCTTGCAATGATGATTCAGGCATCAAGATGGACTCAAATTAACATGGTACAATGTAATTTAATGAAGAGCATCTCATGATGAACATTTTGACATATCATATGCATGAAACAGAGCAGTATGCAACAAATTATGATGCGTTGAACAGGGCATGAAAATGTTGCTGAAACAGGGACTTAGACGAAAATATGCCCTCCGAAAAGTCAACCCGGGACGAGAAGATCCCGGGACGGAGCGGATCCGGGACGGGGCACGCGTTTGGATCGTGGAACGACGGCGTCCGGGGTCGAGGCCGTCCAGATCGGGGTCACGGCGGCTCCGGTGACCCTAGGGTTCCGGCGATCGCCGGGGAGGACGGAGGAGACCGGCACGGGGCGGATCCGGCCAGCTCCCGGCCGGATCTGGTCGAAGGAGAGGCGGGGCTCGGTTCCAGCGGGGACGGACGGGCGGCGCGGACGCGATGGCGGCGGGGTCGGCGGTGGAGGCGCGCCCGGGCACGCGGCGGCGAGAGGCCGGAGGCGCGGGCGCGGGCCGGCGACGGAGGCGAATGGGCGGCGAGGTCGGCGCCGCCAGAGGAGGCGCGCACCGCGCTGGGCGGCATCGGCGACACCGCGGGCGGCGGCGGAGGCAAACGCCGCGAAGTCGGCGGGCACTCCGCAAGGCGCGGGAGGTGCGGCGGGCGGCGGGCATCGGGCCCGGCGAGGTTCGTTCGGCCGGGCGGGCCGGATCTGGCCCGGCGGCGGCGGCGGTGGGGGCGGCACGCGGTGATGTGGCGCGCACTGAGTGGAGGGGAGCGGCGGCGGGCCGACGTGGCACGATGTGATTCGTCGGAGTGAGGTGGCGGCGATGGCTGGACATTGTCCAGCGCGGGGACGAAATGTCCGGTGGCGCGATGAGGAGGGAGACTAGGGTTTGGACTGCGCGAAAAATCCGGGAGGGGCACATATTTATAGATAGACGGAGCTAGGAGAGTCCAAATGGAGCACGGTTTTCGCCCACGCGATCGTGATCGAACGACCGAGAGCATGAAGGGGAGTTTGCTGGGTTTTGGGCCACTTTGAAAGGGGTGTTGGGCTGCAAAGAGAAGGGGGCTTTCACGGTTACCCGGTTAACCATTGGAGTACCAAACGACCTCCAAATGGCACGAAACTTGAAGGCGGTCTACCGGTGCTATACCAAGGCCGCTTGACAAACCTCGGTCCATTCCGAGAACGTTTAACACCCGCTCACAACAGGAGACAAAAGGGGAACACCGGAGGACATAGGAGTGCCGGATTGCAAAACGGACAACGGGGAAAATGCTCGGATGCATGAGACGAACACATATGCAAAATGAAATGCACATGATGACATGACAAAATGCAACACGGAAGCAAATGACATGGCAAGGACGGCAAATAACTGACGGACACCTGACGCATCGAATTCGGGGCGTTACACTCATCTGGTCAAATTCCTCAAACTTGTTCTTTTTGAAAAACCTTCTGAGAACGCATATGACCTCTCCAAATTCCTCGCAACTATACTCTGTTCACAGGTACTCATGTCCGCTGCTGAATCACTAGGTTCTCATCAACTTAACTCATTTGCAGCGTTCCTCGAAGAAAAGTTGCATACTTCTTCAGAGAATTCAATTGTTCAAATTCCTCAACTGAAGAATATGGCAGACGGTAATAAGCCACAGAAAGGAGGAAAGAGGCCTAAGGTCATGACTGCGTTTGAAATACCTGAGGACATCTATGCTGATTATTGCACATCTGATGAGGCGAAGTTCGGAAAGGAGAACAAAAATCAGTGCAAGGTGCGCATACAGAGGATTGAAAGGAGATGGGCAAGAGAATGGAGGGAGTACAGGTATGTTACTCCAAAGTACATGAAGAAATTCGCACTTAATCCTCCATGCCCAAGAGCTCCATTGGCACCTGGCTAAGAAGCTGACCCCACCAGCATCAAGCATGGTGAGGATTTTCCTGAAGAATGGGCCAAGCGCCAAGCCAAGTTGGCGAGACAAGCCAAAGAAGCAGTGAGGAAATTCAATGAAGACTCTGCTACTGCTGCTGCCACTGAGGCCCCTGTCAAGCCTAGAAAATCAATGGCAAAGAAGCCCGCACACAAGCCAAGTGCTTCACCAACAGTGCCCTCACGGCCAAAATCCTCAGCAATGCCCTCATGGTCAGAATCTTCAATGCCCTCACGGCCAGTTCCTCATGTTGCACCTGTTCCACCCAAATCCTCAGCTTTTCCTCCAAAGTCCTCAGCTGCTCCGGCAATGTCCTCAGCACCTGTGCATCTAGCCACGTGCCAAAGGACTACAGGCATCTCTATTGCCTCTGGTGTCTCAGCGAGTTACTCAGCTGCACCAAATTCTTCATCTGACCCCACTCTGCTGAAGAAAAAGGCAACGGCTGGTCGAGGTCCTCGGCCAAGTCCAAAGAAGAAACAGGTTGCCTTCCAAGTGCCATCTGACGATGAAGTCGATGATGATGAACTTGCGTAAATCATCGAGATGACAAGAAAGGGCCGCTAGAGCCAAAGGCACACTGTGCCCTTCGCTTTTGGATCCAAGGGCGATCCTCGAGTACATTGATCTCTGGCACAAGGATCCAGACACCCCTATGCTTGATTTTCATTTGACTCCTGGCCAAAGTCACATGCTGACTCATTTCATCTCTGAAGAAAAATGGAAATTTGAGAAGGCTAGGCAGATCAAAAAGGCTCAGTTCAGGAAAGAGAAGTTCCCGAGGAAACATGTTGTCAAAATGACACCTGATGAACTCCTCAAGATCCAGTCTGAAATCAAAGCCCTCAGCGATGACTTTGATGCCTACTATGTTGATTAGCAAGGAGCGAAAGTCAGATTTTTCAACCTGACTAAGAAGTTCAAAAATGTTGCAGCTCCAACGCAACAAGAAGTTCCTCAGGCTGGAGCGTCTGCTCAGCCTACTGAAAAACATGCCAGCACCGCTGATGATTTTCATCTGCTCAAGAAAATGCTAGCTCTGGGCTGATGACTCCATTCCACATTTGAAGAAATTTCGTGGTATCCACTAGTGGTGCGCTCAAGAAATCGAAGAAGTCGAGCAATCGCATCGATTGCCTGAGGAAATTCAAACAGATTCCTCGGCTCCTCCGCGCCTACACCAACTCCTATCCTTCCATCTGCATCAGATGTGAAGAAGACCAAGGCTGCAGAGCGAGTTGCAGTGAAGAAAAGGAAAGCATCAACTGCTTCAGAATCTTTAGCTCCAAAGAAGATGAAGCCTATGACAAGCTCGTTTGATAATCTGATTGATGTTGTTCCAATTTCCTCCATACCATCAAAGGACCTTGTTCCTTTTGGTGAAGAATATGAGATCCCTAGCGGATCTGATGAAGAAAATCATTCTGCTGCTTCGTCAGAGCAGATTGATGAAGAAATTGAAGTGGATGCGATCCCTTCAACACCAATCATTTCCTCGCCAATGCCTTAGTTCACAGCTGAAGAGGCTGGCGTTGAAGAAATTGAAGAAGATGTGGATATTGGAAGCACAACGCCGGTGATGAACGATGACTTTTGGGACAACAAGATCCAAATTCTCCACTCTTCACCCCAATACAACAAATTCCTCGGTCCCTCGCACCAACAGTTCAAATGGGCTCAAGAAACTCATCCCACCTCGTCGTGCATGAAGAAATTCCAGCCACTAGTGTCAAGAATCTTGCTACTACTCCTTTGAACACGCAGATCGCATATGAAGAGGAACGAGAAAATCGTCACCAAGAACCCGAGATTGCGATTCCCGAGGTAGTGATGCAACTCACCGACACTCCTCCGCCAAAACCAAAGGATCCATTCTCGCAAGCAAAAGTTCAAGGTGAAGACTTCTTTGGCGAGCATGTTTTCTTCATCGATTACAACCCGTATGACTCTGCTCGCATAAGGAAGAGGCGTTTCTGGACTGCTAGTCAAGCCAATTTCTATTCCTCAGTGCTATTCAACAAAGACAAAGTCTTCGACCAAGCACATATTCCTCACGTGGACATGGAATCTCTGCCAGGCTTCGAGCCGGTCCTCGGTGTTCTTCACGATCTTTGGTTTGCTGAATTTCTGACCGACATACGTGATTGGAATGAAGAACTCATTCTTCAATTCTATGCGACGCTGCACATCACCGGAGATTCTCAAGATGTGAACTCCTGGGTGTTGGGTGGATGTCGAAAATACTCACTACAAGGCACCAAAGAATCGAATTGCTTCGTGCCCTCCCACTCGATCCTCCCTTGATGGTGCTCGTTGCATCTACAACGAACTGAGCTTACAAATCATTACATGCAAGTCTTGATGAAGCCTTTGAAGCGTGGCAGGCCCTCGAACCAAATTCCTTGTCAAGGAATTAATGTATGTTCCTCGAATCTGTCTATCGATTCGACGAAGACAATGAGTCCTATCAAAGGCCACGACTCAAATGATGAAGAAGTCGCTGGCATCATGAAGAATATGCTTTTCAATATCATTCATGGCGTTCCGTCAACTTCCATGATTTCTTCATGAGGACTCGCTAATATTTTATGTCACCATTTGAGTGAAGCCTTATGCTCCATGGATTATGAGGTTCATCGGGACAAGGTCTTCACTCAATTACAAGGCTGATACTCGAACCACTGCAGCTACTTGCCTCCAATTGAAGTCCTCAAGCAGACATTTTCCTCGGTGATGACAAAGGCAAGGCAAGCTGCTGTGATAGATGAAGGCATTCGTCCATTGGATGGTCAATTTCGCAAGGCTGCATCCTACTCCACCAATGATGACTCGCCACACATAACTCGCCGCCAACACCCTCGCCAAGCAAAATCCTCAAGCCACAAAGACCTGTGGTGATGGTCGATCATGAGTTACTCCTCATTCTTCATCGAAGGTTGATCGCAATCATAAATGGGTCAAGCGTCCGTTTGGTTCAATTCTTCACAACATGACCTCAACACACAATGCGGTGAAGAAAACCAATACTACCTCCATGAAACCTTCAACCGTGCACAGGCTGTTCTATCTCATGTCTACTGTGCAGAAGATCTCAAGAAAATGGGTCTCAAGGAAGAATTTGGTGGTCTGCACCTCCACCAAGAAATTCAAGAAGGTCAAGGTTCCTTCCTTGGTGGCCAGCTCCTATTCTTCATCGCGACAATCGATAAAATGAAGACTTGACGACAACTGCGGCATGCCCTACTACGACAACCGACCCGACAACGCCGGGCTCCTCCATCAACTTGATATTATCTTCAGGGGCGTTAGTCCTCAGTTTCGATTCTTTTGGTCAATGATGACAAAGGGGGAGAAATTTGAGTTAGTCTTCAAGCGGGTCTATTATATGGGCGTTTTTTTGCTAAGTTACAACTCTCGCTCTTCTGAAACTTTTATTGGATCGAGTTGTAATCTTAAACCCGATGGTGCTCTGATACTTTTGATGCGTTCCTCTGCATGCTTATTCTTCGTTATATGTTAATACACGCATGCTGAATTACATCAGTCACCATATTTCATCATGCATTTCAAATTCTTCATATTATATGTCAAATGCGTGTATGAATTACAAGATATAGGGGGAGATCTTCATGATTCAACTCTTCAAATGTGCATTGCTTCAAAAGCAAATTCCTCACTATGCACATCTTCAGGGGGAGTTCTTCTATATCTTGCAATCAAATTCCTCAATATCAGTATTTACACTTCATATATTTATCCCCGTTGAAAACTTAACCTATATTGTCATCAATCACCAAAAAGGGGGATATTGTAAGTGCATCTAGTGCCCCTTAGTGATTTTGGTGTATTGAAGACTTATATGTTAAGGGACTAATGTGTTTATGAGTGTACAGGTCTATAAGTCTATGAGGAGTTTGATATTTACTGAGAAAGTCGACCCTAGAAATGAAGTTCTTCGTTCAAGACTTTGGTATTCTCAAGACTTTTCAAGACTTTGAAAGTGTAGAAATTGGTGTGACCTTGAAGACTTGGTATTCATTTGAGGAACATGAAGCGTGAAGACTTTTGTTTTCATAGTTTCGTTTTCTCTTTCTTGAGTCATAGGAAACACCGTCTTTGTTAAAGGGGTCGAGGAAATACTAAGGAAAATTTTTCATGTGATGCTCAACTCAAAATCCTACACCTACCAATCCCTTCGAGTGAAGCCTTTGGAAATCTCATACAGTAATTTCTTGATGATGAGACGAAGTTCTTACGGTCACGAGGATTTTGTTTCGACCGAGGAGTTAGGAATTCGCCATCGCGGATTGCCTACACGATGAGGAACATGATAGCCCCGAGGAATTTGAGAGTCAAATTTCCGACCGTTGTTGTCTTCTTGCGCCACCTGTCCCAAAATATCTTATCCACCTAACGGTCATATCATTGAAGGGCATTTATGTCTTATCATGTCGGGCTGCTCCTAGGCTATAAATAGTCGCCCCTACAACCACTAGCTTGGTTCGGCTGCTCGAGAGAACTTGACACTTGTCATTTGAGAGCATCCCATCCTCCGAGGACTTTGAGTGAAAATCATCGAGTGAGGAACCAAACCCCTACAAACCCAAAGTGATTGAGCATCACTGAAGAGATTGATCCCGCGTGGATCCGATGCTTGTTACCTTTGAAGACTGTGCTTCTTCCAGACGGTTAGGCGTCATGGTCTAGAGCATCCAAGAGGAATTGTGGATCGCCGAGTGACCGAGTCTGTGAAGGTTTGGAAGTCGCCTGAAGGCTTACCACGAGTGATTGGTCGAGGTCTGTGTGACCATAGTTCAAGGAGAATACGGTGAGGACTTGGTGTCTGAGCACGTGCTCGGCCGATCGGGTGTCCGGACTGTGTGTCCTCGAGTTTAAATACTCACCGCTCCAACAGACGCATAACCGAGACAGCAGTTGGAACTGGTCTACCAAATCATTGTCTTCACCAACCTCACTGGTTCTATTTCCTCAACTCTTTCATTTCCCCATTACTGTGTTGAGTGTTTGTTCATATCTGTGTTTGAAGACTTTGACTGAAGACTTTCTCAATTTCCTCAGTTCAATTTCTTCAGTCTGTTTGTCTTCATCTTGTGTTATCCTGTGTTTACACTTTCTGTACTCTGTGAGTGTATTCATTTCGTCATGATGACCATGCATGTATTCTGTTATGCTTACTTCTAAGTACTTATTCCGCTGCAAGTAGTTCTTCGCTAAGGAATTTCCTCACCGGCAAATTCCTCAATGAAGAATTCATAAAAATCACCTATTCACCCCCCTCTAGTCGATATAACGCACTTTCATTAGTCTTCAAGCGGGTCTACTATATGGGCGTTTTTTGCTAAGTTACAACTCTCGCTCTTTTGAAACTTTATTGGATCGAGTTGTAATCTTAAACCCGATGGTGCTCTGATACTTTTGATGTGTTCCTCTGTAGGCTTATTCCTCGTTATATGTTAATACACGCATGCTGAATTACATCAGTCACCATATTTCATAATGCATTTCAAATTCTTCGTATTGTATGTCAAATGCGTGTATGAATTACAAGATATAGGGGGGGATCTCCATGATTCAACTCTTCAAGTGTGCATTGCCTCAAAAGCAAATTCCTCACTATGCACATCTTCAGGGGGAGTTCTTCTATATCTTGCAATCAAATTCCTCAATATCAGTATTTACACTTCATATGTTTATCCCCGTTGAAAATTTAACCTATATTGTCATCAATCACCAAAAGGGGAGATTGTAAGTGCATCTAGTGCCCTTAGTGATTTTGGTGTATTGAAGACTTATAGGTTAAGGGTCTAATCGTTTATGAGTGTACATGGTCTAAAAGTCAATGAGGAGTTTGATATTTACAGAGAAAGTAGACCCTAAAATGAAGTTCTTCGACTGAAGACTTTGGTATTCTGAAGACATTCTGAAGACTTTGAAAGTGAAGAAATTGGTGTGACCTTGAAGACTTGGTATTCATTTGAGGAACATGAAGCGTGAAGACTTTTGTTTTCATAGTTTCGTTTTCTCTTTCTTGAGTCATAGGAAACACCGTACTATTAAAGGTGGTCGAGGAAATACTAAGGAAAAATTTCCATGTCATGCTCAACTCAAAATCCTACACCTACCAATCCCTTCGAGTGAAGCCATTGAAAATCTCATACAGTCCAGTCAATTTCTTCAGTGACAGAGACGAAGTTCTTTTGGTCGCTGAGGAATTTGTTCAGACTGACAGTGCGGATTGCCTACACAGTGAGGAACATGATAGCCCTGAGGAATTTGAACCTCAAATTTCCGACCGTTGCTGTGCTGCGCGTCAGCTGTTCCAAAATATCTTATCCACCTAACGTTCATATCATCGAAGGGCATTTATGTCTTATCATGTCGGACTGCTCCCTAGGTTATAAATAGCCGCCCACTATAACCACTAGCTGGTTGGCTGCTCCGAGAGAAACTGACACTTGTCAATTGAGAGCATCCCATCCTTCGAGGACTTTGAGTGAAAATCATCAAGTGAGAAAAACCCAAACCCAAACACCTACAAACCCAAAGTGATTGAGCATCACTGAAGAGATTGATCCTACGTGGATCCGACGCTTGTTACCTTTGAAGACTGTGCTTCTTCCAGACGGTTAGGCGTCATGGTCTAGAGCATCCAAGAGGAATTGTGGATCGCCGAGTGACCGAGTTTGTGAAGGTTTGGAAGTCGCCTGAAGACTTACCACGAGTGATTAGACGAGGTCTGTGTGACCTTAGTTCAAGGAGAATCTGGTGAGGACTTGGTGTCTGAGCTGCGTGCTCGGGATCGGGTGACCCGGATTGTGTGTCCTCGAGTTTAAATACTCGGCCGCTCCAACGGATGTACAAGCGAGACGAGAGTTGGAACTGGTCTACCAAATCATTGTCTTCACCAACCTTACTGGTTCTATTTCCTCAACTCTTTCATTTCCTCATTACTGTGTTGAGTGCTTCGTCATATCTGTGTTTGAAGACTTTGACTGAAGACTTTCTCAATTTTCTCAGTTCAATTTCTTCAGTCTGTTTGTCTTCATCTTGTGTTATCTTGTGATTACGCTTTCTGTACTCTGTGCTTGTCTTCATTTCATCATAATGACCATGCCTGTATTATGTTATGCTTACTTCTGAGTACTTATTCCGCTGCTAGTAGTTCTTCACTAAGGAATTTCCTCACCGGCAAATTCCTCAGTGAAGAATTCATAAAAATCGCCTATTCACCCCCCCTCTAGTCGATATAATGCACTTTCAAACAACATCTGCTAAAGGCGGAGCTCCCACTAGCAACTTAAATACACATTAGCAAAAAAGAACCTCTCCTATTCGCCATCTAGGGCCATAATACTTAACTGTTCATGAGGTGGATTCGGCTGCCCTGCGCCGGCTGCAACGAGACCTCCGCCGGCTAGCCCTTTCCCTACGCCGGCTGCAATGATACCTTCATCGGCAACGACTTTCCTTCCACCGGCCTTGATGGGATCCCCATCGGATGCGACTCTCCCTTCACCGGTCACGTCTGGCACCATGACATGCCTTTCGCTGATCGTGATGGGTCTGCTGTCGGCTGCGGCTCGCCCTCTACGGGTCGTGACTGACTCCTTGGAGTACTCCTCACCACTAGCCCTCGATCTTGATGGCCATGCCTCTATTCGTTCCCCTGACTTCCCCTTCTATTTGATTTAAGACAAGCCGGTGCTTTTCATTTTGGTGTAGAACATGATGAAATTTAGAGCTTCATTGTTACTTTTTAAGCTATTGAGGCCATGAAATTCATGTGGTATGAGCTTTTGAGATTTCTGTATCTCTGAATGTTTAAGTTTGAGAATTTTCTAGTGTTTGTATTGTCAATCTAAATTGTAGCAAATGTGTTATGCGAAGAGAATTGGTAACAGTCAGCAAGCTTACAAGTTATGCAAAGAACTGGCCATTAAAATCTTGCGTTCACTATTTAATTGAGAGATTATTTGACCCAGTTTGTAGGTTCTTTTCTCGTGCAGAAATAAAACAACCCATTATGCAGAGTATGATTGTGATCTTTTAGGAATAGAAACTGCTATTTGTTGAAAGCCTGCAAGTTTTTGATGCTTACTGAATTTCAAGAATTTGAACTGCTCTTTGCTATGCTTACTGCAATTTCAGTTCTTATTTTCTTCTATACTTATTACTAGAAAGTGCAATCACGTAGCTAGTTGCAATGGTGTTTCCATCATTATTCAGATTTGTACAAACAAATCACTCTATTAGTCATATAAACTAAAGCAAAAAATCATGTTAAATCTTGAGTGGTAATACATCAACATTCAACTACAAGTTTACAAAGGAGGAGCTACAAAGTCAGAGAGAAAATTCCGTACATAAAGAATTAGGAGGAGCTACAACTTCACACTAAATTAGATACTACCTACACGGAATTTACATGAAAATTGCAACATAGTTTTGCTGGACGGGCTCCCTACATACACATACATGATATGACCACTGGTGCCGCTTGATTTCATCTCCAGAGACGGTCTAGTAAGAGCGTTGGGACCCCAGCTCGAGGTGAGCTTCAGCGCCTGCATCGCCAGTCCGCCACAACTATGAGCCTTGCCTGCTGTAGTCGCCTCACCTGGCAAGCCCTTCCTGCCGAGGGGAGCTTCAACGTGGTGCGTGGCTTCCCCACTGTTGTTGCGAGCTCTGCCTATGTCCGCCTCACCTCGGGACCCCTCCTGGCCGAGGGGAGCTTCGACGTGGTGGGTGCCTGCGTCGCCGCCATTGGGAGCGCTGGTTGTGGCCGCCTCGCCGCCGGAGCCGTCCCCGCCAAGGGGAGTCAGCACGGTGCATGGACGCCGCTTCTTTTGGCGGCGCGGGCTGTGGCGCCTCGCCTAAGCCATCTGGCGTGGGGCGCGCTGGCGTCGCCGCCATGGCTATTTCGCTGCGGGATAGGAATGGGAGGGGATAAGCCAACATTACTAGGAAAGAGGGGGTTTTGTGCTAATGAGTGTTTAACCTGCTGGTGGGAGCTTCGCCCTTGAGTAGATGCCGTTCGCTACAGATCCAACGGAGTAGGATCCAAGTTTCCAGATTTTCATTGAAATAAGGTTTTCACTTGATACTTCACTTTTTTTTGACGGGTTGATACTTCACCTTTATTTATTTATTAATAAAGAAAAAACAATTGAGACTGGCAGTTTATGGAATAACCCGTAGGAAACCGAAACTGCGTGACATCCAAGCAAAAACAGAGTATAATTCGGAGACGTACAAAATTACAACTCAGTACTCTAAAAGAACAGTTCTCGTACAGCTCTAAGTTAAGCCCACCGTTATTATTTACACGGCGACAACTCTTCCCTGCCTCTTTCCCTGAGCCAGGCCCGCCTCGAAAACCCTAGCGTTGTCGTCGTCGTCGGCGGCGGCGGCCATGGCGTCGGCGGCGCCCAACTGCTACTACGAGATCCTCGGACTCTCCCGAGACTGCTCCCCGACCGACATTAAGCTCGCGTTCCGGCGCCTCGCGCTCACCCTCCACCCCGACAAGCAGGCCCCGGGCTCCGACGTCGCCGCCGCCACCGCCGCCTTCCAGGAGCTGCAACACGCGCACTCCGTCCTCTCCGACCCCCAGGAGCGCGCCTACTACGACTCCCACCGCTCCCAGATCCTCTTCGCCGACCCCGTCTCCTCCCGTTCCGGCACCGCCTCCGCCTCACCCGTCCCCGACCTATTCTCCTTCTTCTCCACCTCCGCCTTTTCCGGCTTCTCCGACTCCGGCCGCGGATTCTACAAGGTCTACGGCGACGTATTCGACAAGGTATACGCCCAGGAGGTCGCCTATGCCCGCCGCATGGGCATCCCCACCGACTCCATCCCCACGCCGCCGGTCATTGGCAACCTCGACTCCCCTTACACCCAGGTCACCGCTTTCTACTCCTACTGGCTGGGTTTCGGCTCGGTTATGGACTTCGGATGGGCGGCCGAGTGGGACGCATCCCGTGGGGAGAACCGCCGTGTTAGGAGGCTCATGGAGGAGGATAACAAGAAGGCAATGCATAAGGCGCGGCGGGAGTATAACGATGCTGTGAGAGGGTTGGCTGCCTTCTGTAAGAAGAGAGATAAGAGGGTGGTTGACATGGCACTGCGGAAGAAGGCAGAGGAAGAGAAAAAGAAGAAGGAAGAGATGGAGCGAAAGAAGGCCGAGGAGAAGAAGAAGAAGGAGCAGGCAATGGCGTATCAAGAGCCTGAGTGGGCGAGGGTGGACGACATCGAGTTAGCCTTTGAGGAAGAGGATGATGAGGAGATGAGGGAAAAGGCCAAGGAGGAGCTGTACTGTGTGGCCTGTAATAAGAAGTTCAAGTCGGAGAAGCAGTGGAAGAACCATGAGCAGTCTAGGAAGCATAAGGATAAGGTGGCTGATCTGAGGATGGCCTTTAAGGAGGAGGAGGCGGCTCTAAAGGAAGCCGAGGAGGAGGCAGGAGGTGAGTGGGAAGAAGTTGATGTGGGGTTCGACTTTAAGCCTGCTAACGAGTCCGAGGAGAGTGATTGGTCAGATGCTGCAGAAGAGTTGGCTGAGGAGTTGGACGAGGGCTTGGAGGTGGCGGATGAAGACAATGGTAATAAGGACTTCAATAATGGGGAGCAGGAGGTTGGTTCATATGATGAGACGAGTGTGTTGGAGGCTATGTTGTCAAGCTGTAAGAACAAGAAAAGTGGCTATGTGGTTCCTCAAGAGGAAGCTCCTTCTGTTCTTACAGAGGATGATAACAGTGAAGATAGAAATTCTGAAGTTAAGAGTGTCAAGAAGAAAGGACGCCGGAGGCGGGCATCAAAGAAGGGACAAGATGAAGGTAGTTATGCTGATAGTGGACATGGTATGAAGAATGATGTTCCAAATGAGGAATCTGTGCATGATAATGATGAAAATGATGCTGATGATAAGGCGGAAGGTCCACGCTCTTCTAATTATGATGGCACATCAGCAAGCGTTGGAGGCCAACAGAACGAAAAGACTGACAATCCTAAAAAGAATAAAAAGAACAAGAAAGGCGCAGAGAAGAAAACAACTGTTTCTGCTGACGTAAAGATCACATCAAAGGGAAAGAAGCAAAAGGTAAATTTACAATTGTGCTCTTCTTCAATCCAGGACATTGTTCTTATTATTGTCGTATACTTTGTAGCAAGCTTATCCTGGTATTTGTGTTGTGGTTAAACCCTGTAATGTTGCTTCGATCCGATAGCAAAAACTATTTGACATTGTTTGAGCCATATATGCAACTTCAAGTTGCTTGATGAACTGCCTAACTGCTCAAACCCCGTATAATTTCCAATGGTTGTATTGAGGTGAGCGGATAGGGTGTCTTTTGTTGCTGAAGAATCACTTATTTGGAGCCCTGTGTGAGCAGATTACTATATGTTCCATTTGTGAGAACTATGTCACTAGAGAGCCATGTGCAAAAGGGTTGATTATACTAATAAGAACACAGTTTCCTAATCTCGTGCTATATCAATTCCAGCGCCCTGTTGGAGAAGGTTGTTCCTACAAGTTAATTCAATGGGCTTCTAGCAAGTTTGTGATGTTCTAATACATTTTTATATATTCATCATAGTGTGGATTGCGAACATCTTATTGATATAGGATAGGAAGGGAAATAGGATGATAGCCTTCATGAGAACTGTGTATGGTGATTGAGCATGTTAATGCTGATGGGTTTTGAGCTAGGCAGATGGAGTTATTGTTTTATGTATAAGTGTGTTCTCGTTTTTTTTTTTTTGCTGGGAGTATAAGTGTGTTCTTGTCTTTGGTTTTCGTACTATGAAAACTGAAGTCCCTGGACTTATGAGATTGAACTCATGATACTAAATACCATTTAGTAATTAAGTGAAGATGACTAACTCTTCATTTTATACACACCCTTATGGTGTATCTGTTGTTTGCTAAACTGAATATTTTGGCACAAAATCCAGGAGATACAGATCTGATCCGCCAAACTTTTATGCTCACCCATGATCTTACTTCTGCTTTCATACTTGGGAAAATAAAGCTGAGTACGATTAAGTATATTTCATAGGACATTGGTTATTGCTGACATTGGTCAACATAACATACGAGTTGGTCAGTTCCATGTCAATTGCCATATGATGGCGTCAGTTCCATGTTAATGGCCATATGATGCTTTTCTGTGTGTCTGTTCAACTAAGTTGGTCTAGATTGGCATAATTCCAGTTTTCTTTTATTCTTGTTATGTTAAAATTAGCTCATGTGTTTTGCTCCCCTAATGAAACACACATACATTACATCCATGCACAGATGTGAAATCCTAGAAAATAATAATATTTGTGTTTCACTGTGGCTGTGGTTTATGTCTTCTAAGTACCAAGTTAATTGAAGTTCTACCTTTGTCCTAAGTCGAATTTCTTTAACTTTGACCAATCCTACAGAAAACATATCAAAATCTTACAACACCAAGTTCGTTTCATCATATACCAGATTCGTTTCATCATGAAATATATTTCCACACTATATGTATTTGATGTGGTGTATATTATTATATTTTTCTATAGACTTGGTCAAACTTAGACTTAGGACAAAGCTAGAACTTCAGTTAATTTGGAATGGAGGGAATACATCTTATATGGTTCCAATGTTTATAAGCCGAGGCGAGGCGCTGTACCCCTGCCTCACCTTTTAAGCACTTGTAGCGTAAGGTGAGGCGACGCTTTAGACACATAAATATGGCAGCCAATTAGGAGATCTAACAACTAGCATTAACGCAAATGCTCCACAAGTTGCATAACATGATAACTTTTTTTTTCGAGAAAACGCAAAGGACTCTTTGCATTTCATTTCATTGAAAAGATGAGAAGATACAATCCTCCCAGGAGGTGGTGGTTACATGGATTGACAACATATCGGTGGACATCCGGTTAGTGGGGAGGACTACCCGAGACCCAAAGCGCCCGACTTGTGCCCAACATTTGGCTTCGCCTTAATCCTATCTACGAGTGCGGTAACCGAGGGCGCAGATTCTCAAGACGCACTCGTTGCGTTGTTTCCAAATCATCCAAGGGACGAGCATGGCGATGGATTGCGAGCCTTTCCGTAGCGCATGTGGGTCCGCCTTTCATTCGTTGCCACCAGTCCGTGAGGGTGGGCTCATTGCTTGGCGGTTGAGAAGGTATCCTCGCCCAAGCCAAGACGCCGCGCTGCACCTGCCATGTAAACGGGCATTCTAGGAGCGGTGCCACATCGACTGGGGCACGATCACAAAGGAGGCATCGTGGATGGTCTCAGAGGCTGCGACGGGCGAGCCTATCCGCCGTCAACACAGCCACAGCTAGCCAACCGGTGAAAGAAATGGACATGGCGCGGTGCCCAGCTCTTCCGTAAGCTTCCGTGAGGGGCATTTCATGGATCCATGGAAGGTTGTAGCGTAGCATGGCCGTGCCGTATAGGTGCCGCTAGCCGTCCATCTCCGAGCATTCGGTCGAGCCGGTTTGATAGGCGATGTCTTTGCACGGCTCGCCAAAGTCCGAGATATTGGCCAATCTCATGGATCCCTATCACTCCTTGAATGTCACGAGCCCAAGCATTGCCCGCTAGGCTGCGGCCACCGTTCTTGACTTGCGTCGCCGTTTGGGAATGCATTGGTAGAGTGCCGGTGCGAGTTCACGCACGGACTGACCGTTGAGCCATCGGTCATCCCAAAACAGTGCCGTCTGCCCATCGCCAAGCTCCATGACCGTCGATGTGAAGAACAACGCGCGCTCCTCGCGAGAAAACTAGAGGTCGAGGCCTGCGCCATGCGCGGTCGTCGTCCGTGTGGGAGAACCACATCCAGCGCAGCGCAACGCTAGGCCAAGACGCGCTCCAGTCTGGACCCGAGTCCGCCCGTACTCGGCGGCGGCACACACGCCGCCATTGATGTGGCGATGTCCGCCATTAGCAACAACGCGCCCAGCCCACAAGAAGCCGCTTTGGATCTTTTCGAGCTGTCTCAAGGTCTTCTGGGCGGCGCGAACGCAACGATTGATGTATCGGGATCGCGGCGAGCACCGATTGACCAAAGCCGGCCGCCCGGTTTTGTTCATGAGCCATGCTTTCCATGCGGGAGCCGAGCAGCCACCGAGTCGACGAGGGTTGTAGTTAGGCACCGAGGGCGTGAGCGTGAGAGGGATGCCAAGATAAGTAATGGGCAGCTCCGCTTTCGCGCATCCCACCTGATCAATTGTTGCATCCGCCTCGGGGTCGCCATTGAAGGTAGTGGCGGAGCTTTTGGCATAGTTCACTTGGAGGCCGCTAGCTTCACTGAATATGGCCAGGATCGCGCGGACGGCCTCCACGTCGCCTTGCGTGGCGTGGCAGAATAGCATCACGTCGTCGGCGTACAGGGATATGGCCGGAATGTCTCATCGGGGGTGCAGTCGCTGCAATATGCCGACGTCGTGGGCACGGCTGATTAGGCGCCCAAGGATGTCCACGGCGAGCACGAAGAGTTGCGGAGATACGGGGTCTCCCTGGCGCAACCCGCAGCGATGCCAAACTGGCGGTCCCGGCTCACCATTGATCAAGATCCGAGTGCTCGAAGATGATAGCAAGATCGCGAGCCACTCCCTGAAGCGAGGTCCGAATCCGTATTGGCCAAGAGCCTCAAAGAGGAAGGGCCATGATAGGGAGTCGAAGGCGCGCGTTAGGTCTAGCTTGAGCATCACTCTCGGAACCCCAAGTTGGTGCAACAGCTTCATCGATTGCTTGACGAGGACAAAGTTGTCGTGCAGGCTCTGTCCCGGAATGAAAGCGTTCTGGTTGCGGCTGACCATGTCTCCCAATCTGGGCGCTAGGCGGAGCGATAGCACCTTCGCGAAGATCTTCGCCACGAGGTGAATGAGGCATATTGGCCGGTAGTCGCGTAGTTGGCACGCGTCTGCTCGCTTTGGGAGTAATGTCAAGAGGGCCTGGTTGAGCTTGCTGAATCCACGACCGCCCAGCTCAAAGAGCTGCTGGAAGACGTCGAAGAAGTCTTGCTTGATGATGCTCCAGCAGGCCCGCAAGAATTCCGTGGTAAATCCGTCCGGCCCCGGCGCTTTGCAAGCCGGGAGGCGCTTGACGGCGTCCCAAATCTCCTCCGGGCTGAATGGTGCCTCGAGGTCAGTCAGGTCATGGGGCTCAATGATCTGCGATAGATCCAGCGTGTGGTTCCGGGCGGCGGAGGAGCCAAGGAGCTCGTCAAAGTACGTGAAGGCCGCTTGGGCCATTCCCTCCTGATCAGTGATCACTTGTCCATCGACCACAAGGCGGAATATGTGATTCTTCTGTCGGCGGAATGAACATTGCCGGTGGAAGAAGGCTGTGTTAGCATCGCCGTCCTTGAGCGTGGTGATCCGCGCCCGTTGCCTCGTGATCGTGCACTCGAGAGAGGCCAGCCCTAAGTATGAGATCTTGAGCTGTTTTCGCAGCTAATCTTCCGGGGGAGAGAGCGTGCGGTCTTCCTGGGCTTTGTCAAAACGCGATATGAGCTCGCGGGAGATGGCCATCTTGTCACGAATGCAACCCTTGGACTTGGCGCTCCAACTTGTCAGTGTGCGGGCCGTGCTCTGAAGGCGCAGCATGAGACGCCGGAAAGGGTCCGGGTCGTGCATCGATCCCCAAGCCGCGGCAACCGTGTCGTGGAGTCCGTCAAGCCGCAGCCAGAAATCCTCAAAGTGGAACCTCCGATGCGCTACATGCGTGGGTGCGCAGTCAAGGAGGAGCGGGCAGTGGTCGGACACGAAGGAGGCGAGGCATCTCAAGTGGCAGTCTCCATGCGCGTCCTCCCAGTCCACGGTGCAAAACACGCGGTCCAGGTGCACCAGTGTGGGCGGAGTTTGCTCGTTGGACCACGTGAATATTCTTCCATTGAGGTATACCTCCTTGAGCGCGAGGTCGTTGACGGCGGCGGAATCTTCCCATCATGCGGCGATTCAGGTTGCCGTTATTCTTGTCTTCATTGCGTAGGATCAAGTTGAAGTCACCGCAAAGCATCCATGGCCCGGGGCAGTCCGCGCGTATATCACGCATCTCCTGCAGAAAGGCGATCTTTTCCGCGTCCTCTTGGGGGCCGTAAACGACGGACATCCACCATGGCGTGCCACTGGCCGTGGCCACTCTTGCCGTGACGGCGTTTGTGGTGAACAGGGGGTCAGTGATCGATACGACCCTGCTCTTCGACGCGAGCAGGATGCCTCCCCTCGTGCCGTTTGCCGGAAGGTACGTGTAGTCGTCAAACTCCGAACCGAGGGCATCGAGGACAACGGACGAGCACATCAAGGCCATTTTAGTTTCTTGTAGGCATACAATAGAGGCTTCGGTGGTGTTAAGCAGCGATCTAACGGCATAGCGCCGGGCACGCGCGTTAAGGCCGCGCACATTCCATATAGCTATCTTGATGTCGTGATCCATGGGTGCACATGATCGACAGGGACGGACATTGCAATAGCCCTATGGCGAGCCGGCCATCCGAGCGGTGGCCGTCGCAGCAGCCGTGGTAGAGAAGTCCGCGGGTAGCTCTCGGTCTACTAGGGCAGCGATGGCCGTGAGCACCGAGAGCGGGATGGGCGCCGCAAACATGTCGTCGTACGCCTTCATCTCGGCAGCGGTGATCCTCTGGTTGGTCCCGACAATCCTGAGTGTGCGGAGGATCTGAACTTGCGCGCGGCGCTCAGCAGTGGGTGGCGCAGCCGACGAGACGGCGGTGGTGGCCGATCGGCCACGTCTGGGCGTGAAGTTCAGCGGCCGGCGCAGTTTCTTCCCTAGGGTTGGCAAAGCCGCGGTAATGTGCTTCGTTGCGGCTGCGAGAAACTCGCCCAGAGTCCAAGTCTTCGGCGTGCAGGGGCGTGCGCGAGATCGGCGCAGCGTGATTGGCGGCGACGCGAACCTCCCCGGTGTCGGACGTGGGGAGCCATGCTGGGCTCCCGTCAGCATGGGGGCAACGAGGCCCACGGCGGCCTCCTGCATGGTGGGCTGAAGCATAGGCCTCAAATCATCTTGTGAGCAAATATATGACAGAACGGCGTCTTTGAACTTCCGCTTCAGCCTCCTTGTCTATATATCGCTCCATAGCTTTAAACTTTATTGTGTTCTAATGAATTGCGCATCTCTTTCCTAATCTCAATGGATGCCGTGGAACACTTATCCACATTACTGGAACTCCCAGAAAGGCGCTGCTTCAGCCTTCTCACTCCGGCATGGACTATCTTGCCATACAATGTACACTGGAATATATCTTTCCTCTCTAAATCTTTTTGAGAAAACTTTCCTCTCTAAATCTGGCCAGAACCATACTTCCAAGCTGGATCGTTGGATGTAGCCCTTCTTCTAGGATCATTGGATAGATCATAAGCATTACCAGCCACAGGATCCATCGGAGCAGGTACACCTGGCTACTGCAGCAACACTGAGAGAAGGCACAACCAGCCGTTAAAGAAAAAGAGATAAGAGCCAAATCACTAGAGCAACCAGATCAAGCATGGGAAAGGAGAGAAGCAGTGGTGGGGCTGCTGCCTTGTTGGTGGAGAAGCAGATTTGGGAGGAAATTGATGTGGGGGAGAAGGAGAGGAGGCAAGCAGCGGAGGGCGGGAGCCATACCTTGCTGTTGCACCAGAGGAGGCCTTGTTGGTGGAGAAGCAGATTTCGGAGGAAACTGATGTGGGGGAGAAGGAGAGGAGGCAAGCAGAGGAGGGCGGGAGCCATACCTTGCTGTTGCACAAGAGGGGTACAGATGAGCCGTGGAGGAAGGTGCCATCGCCAAAGGTCCAGAGAGGAGAGGAGGAACCCCTCGACGATTGGTTTGATCCTCCCCCCTCCTCCTCGCACCTGTTCATGCGTGAGCCAGTTTTTCCCGCGAAAGTTTCCTGCACGAGCCACTCTTTCCCGCCTGAGAGCAGCTGCCCATGGCGTCCGATCTGGGACAAGGCACCGCCAGCGCGCCTAGGTGGACGATTCAGACATCCTACTATCTAAGGTGGACGCCTTACGGAGCTGTCAAAGGCGAGCAAGACGCCCTGCCATACCTTAGGTGCGCCTTAAAAACAATGTGTGGTACTATACGGACATGCAGAATTCGTTCATCAAAACCATGTTTGGCCTACACACGTGGCATGTTGACTGTCGCTATGGAAACCATATTTGACCTTTCATTCTCACTCGCGGTCCCTCCTTTCTATTCCCCACACACAAGTTCACGGCGACGGACGGTGGAGTGACTGCACCCTGGAACAGGTGAACCTTAAGCATAGCCAGCGCCCAGCGGTCACCTCTGATGTGTGTTGGCCTTGCTCTGAACTGGGCTCCTCGCTGGGGTCACAACACTCTTAACGGTATTCAAACCCCCAGGGCGCTGTACCACTAATGTTCCACGCTGACCTGCTGGAGGAGGCATTCTTCAGCAGCAGCGGCGGCCACGATGTGGAGCAGAAGCAGCGCCAGAAGCCATGGATCCCATTGCTGACTCGTTGGACTCGCTCGTCTTCACGTGTGAATGTTGGCATGCTAGATGTTGTGTATCTGTGCCCCCCTGGGGCGAGGGGAGCTGTTGCTTGTGTTGCGGACAAAACGAGCTGATGTTTATGCTTGAGAATCTCATGAAAAGGAGCTGTTGCTTGTGTGTCTGGCACCCGCAAATCATGAGGATTGCAGCATGGGTGCTATCCGAAAGCCGCTGAAAGGCAGCACCACCGCTGGCGCTGGGTGCCTGGATGTGGCAGTGGCTTTCAAGGTGCAGTTGCTCCACCGATGCTGTCGCCGCAAGCTCATGTCAGCGGAAAAGGAACGACGGACCCCAGTGAGAATGAGAGGGATACCAGAGGTTTGCATGCAAAATAATTTTGTATTTGGTTATTCACATGGGGCACATGTTGATGTGGTGACAGTCAACATGCCACTTGCGCAGGTCAAACATGGTTTTGGTAGCTTAGGACCTGCGATGAACTCCAAACTTTTGGAACCTGAATCTGCAGTGTTGAAGTTTTAGGACTACCGTGACACAAGAACAGTTTTAGGGCCTCTGTGCATTTCACTCTTTGGAAAACACATAAATTTCCGAGGATCAAATATTGCTAACTGCTACATGTCAAGCATTTGTAATATAATCTGGATTTTCTTTCACGAGGATAATATGAAGCTTTTGTTTGCATCAAGTATGAATTATTAATCTTTACGTGACATGCCATTTTCAACAATAAGTAACACTGCTTCATTGTACCAGGAGGTCTCGAAGGCACGCAATGATTGTGAAACATGTGGAGATACTTTCGAGTCAAGGTGCCCTCCCTGCCCTCTCATTTATTTTGCTGCCACGCCCATTTTGTTAACCTGAAATAACTTTTATGTTTCATTCAGGAGCAAGTTGTTTTCTCATTTGGAAGAAACAGGTCATGCTGTGATCAAGGCACGACAGAAAAAGCGTTAAGGCGAGGAATAATTAGATATTTTTGTTTGAGCATTCTCTCTCCCAGTTCCAGTTGGTGGTAGCATGTCGATATCAGTGCTGTGCCATTCTTGTAACTTGTCTTGTTTTGGGCGCCTCCATGCACATGAAGGTTTTGACCTGAAACCAATACCCCTTCCCCTTGTCTTGTTTGTAGGGAGGTGCTGTCTTTGGTTTAACACATCAACAAAGAGTGAAAACACCATATCATCCAGGGCATCCTGTTTATGAAAAAGTCATCTGATCAATGGTTTCTTTCTCATTTTTGCCAACCAACCAAGACAAGACGCACATACTGCTACTTTCTACTCATCATATGTGACAGACAAATCTTAGGGAGAGGGCAAGTTTCTGTGGTCAGGCCACTTATCATTCTTGAAAAAACGTACCGTAACAAACTGAGTCGATCCGATGTTGCACAACTTTCTACTGCACCTTAAGCAAACATTGCAAACTGTGCTCAGCTATTTAAAAAGCAAGTAATGTTGGTACATCAAGTATGAATATTTAGTCAATATAAGAGCAACCCCAACTGGTCGACCCAAACGGACGGCACATGTGTCCGCTTTTTGTTCGTTTGGGTCGGCCGCCCGCCCGGCGTCTACCCAATTTTGCATTTGGGTCGGTAGTGCCCCCAACGCGCCGACCCATTTCATGTCCGCACTCAATTTTAAAAAAAGGCCCGTGGCCGATCATGCCGGCGGCCATGACTCATGCCGGCACCATGCCAGCGCCGGCATACAATGCCGGCTTCAAGAAATATCACCACAGCTCATGCCGGCGCACTCGCCAGCCGGCCGGCACACATGTCACCACACAAAAAAGGGTGGGACTTGAGTTCGACCACGCTATGCGGCCCCGTGGTCATGCCAGCACACAAGCCGGTATACAAAAAAGGAAGGCGCTCGCGGCCACGAGATCACTCGTCGGTGAACTTGAGCATGTCGGCCTGCATCTTCTCGAACCACGGCCTCTTCCTTGGTGACACGGTGTTGAGATCCACCTTCACGATCTCCACCGCGGTCATCATGCTCGCGAGCGCCACTTCTTTCGCCTTGGTCTTGGCGTTGGCAGCCTCGATCTCTAGCATCTTGGCTTGCTTCTCTGCCTCCATCTCAAGCTGCTTGGCTTGCACTTCGCGTCCATCTCAAGCCTCCTTCTTTGGATCTCCATGAAGGCGTTCATTTGCTCTTCTTTGAAATGCAGGCGCTCCTCCTCCCTTGAGTCTTCTTGTTCATCATGCTCTCCACGCTTGCGATCAAGGCGTTGGATGCCGCATCCCGCTTGTCCTCCTTCTTGGAGTTGGTCTTCCCCCGCGGCCGTGCCGGCTCGCCCTTCCCAACCTCCTCCACGGCTTGCTTCCCCCCACGCGACTTGAGGGCGGCATATTGCGCCTTGAACTTTTCCTCGTCCTTGATGACCCGAAAGCAATGGGAGAGGTTGAAAGACTTGCCATTGTGTTGAACCTTGAATGCCTACAAAATGTTTTCATGCAAGCATATGGGCAAATGATATGCAAATGAACACGCAAGCATGAACTTGATGACACAAAAGAGGGCGGCTTGCTAGCATACCATGTCTTGCATGCCGATGCTGCTCACGGGGCGGGCCTTGACGCTCTCAAGAGTGGCGCAAAACTTGTTGCATTCTTGTTGGATCACCCTCCATCGCTTGGAAATGGACACCCACCCACGCGTGCTCACAAATTGGTAAGGCGGAAACTTCTTGCGCTCACAAAACTCTCGGTGGACACGAATCCAAAAGGTTGAATGCTTTTGTTCGGCGCCCGTCTTGGGGACTTGTCCAATGTCTCGCCAACACTCGCAAAGAAGCTTGTCCTCGGCAGCCGTGTATGCCTTCGTGCGCTTGCTCTTGCGCTTCGGCTTAGGAACGGCGGCTTGGTTGGCGAGCTCGTCCTCGAACAAAGGCTCCACTTCGATGTCGCACTCATCCTCTTCCTCTAGCCCGTAGTCGTCCGGGAACTCGTGGTCGAGTGGGAAGCCATCCAGGTCGATGCCGACCTGATCATGCATGAAGGCCGCCTGGTTGGGATCATAGCCAGCGGCCGGCGTGAACGGCCCGCGGCCGTCCTGGCTTTGTGTCTCGTCGGGATCATAGCCAGCGGCCGTCCCACCGCCCTCAAAGATGAGGTTCTGCATGTAGTCCTCGTCGACGGTGGACGACATTCCCTCGAACAGGTTGCGGGCGTTCGGGAGCAGGCCTGCCGGCGTCTGCCGCGCGTGTTTCCTCGCGCCGCCGGATGACGAGCCACTGGCCACCGGGGTGGCGTTGAGGTCGATGGGCGCGGGCGCGGGCGTGGAAGGCGCGACCACGCTCACGTCGGGCGAGCACTCTCCGGGAAGGCGGGAGGCCTGCGGGTACACGTGGAAGCCAGGCATCGGGTTGCAAGCCGACGCACGGGGTGAGTCGGGCAGCACCATCCGAGGAAACGCCGATGAGCCGGTGCTGGCCGCGGCGACGACAGCGTTGACGAGGCCGTACTGGCCAGGGTTTAACCCTAGCATGTAGAGCGCCTCCCTCATTGCCGCCGCGACACGGGCGTTGGTGACCTCCTGTTGTGCAGCGGCGGCGACGGCGGCTTGCGCGGCGGCCTCATCCCTCACGTCCGCGGCGTACCTCTGGTCCTTCCTCTTGGCTGACTCCCTTGCCCGTTGTGCGGGCGTCAGCGGCTTCTTTGGCTTGACCGCGGCGGTGGTCTTGCCCGGGGCACGAGGCTTGCCTTTCCTGGAGGGGGCGGCGACGTCGGACGAGGCGAGGGAGGCGAGGCCGGCGACGGCGTCGAGGTCAATGGCGTCGTCCATGGCGGGTATGGGGCGGGAGCGCGTGGGCGGAAGGGTTTTTGGGGGAAATGGGTGGAAATGGTGGTGGCTGCCACCGACTGGCGGGCCCAGGGAGAGGAGTAGGCGCGCGCGCGTCCGTCTTGTGTCCGCGCCAACACAAATCCGGCTCAAAATTGGGCTGGGAATGGGTCGCCATGCGGATGCCAAGCGGACGCGCGTCCGTTTGGGTCGGCGCATTGGGCCGCTTTTTCTGTCCGCGCTGACACGTCTCCAATGTATTTATAATTTTTGATTGTTCCATGCTATTATATTATCCATCTAGGATGTTTTATATGCATTTATATGCTATTTTATATAATTTTTGGGACTAACCTATTAACCTAGAGCCCGATGCCACTTGCTGTTTTTTCCTTGTTTTTGAGTTTTACAGAAAAGGAACACCAAACGGAGTCCAATTGACGTGCCAATTTTTGATGATTTTTTATGAACCAAAATAAGCCCCCATAGTAAAAGAGTTGGGCCAGAAGAGTCCCGAGCCGTCCACGAGGGTGGAGGGCGCGCCCTACCCCCTGGGCGCGTCCCCCTATCTCGTGGATGACTCGAAGACCCCCTGACGTGAGACTGACGTCAAAAATTCCTATAAATACAGAAACCCCCGAAAAGAAACGTAGATCGGGAGTTCCGCCACCGCAAGCCTCTGTAGCCACCAAAAACCAATCGGAGCCCTGTTTCGGCACCTTGCCGGAGGGGGGATCCCTCACCGGTGGCCATCTTCATCATCCCGGCGCTCTCCCTGACGAGGAGGGAGTAGTTCACCCTCGGGGCTGAGGGTATGTACCAGTAGCTATGTGTTTGATCTCTCTCTCTCTCTCTCTCTCTCTCTCTCTCTCTCTCTCTCGTGTTCTTGATATGGCACGATCTTGATGTACCGCGAGCTTTGCTATTATAGTTGGACCTTTATGATGTTTCTCCCCCTCTATCTCTTGTCATGGATTGAGTTTTCCCTTTGAAGTTATCTTATTGGATTGAGTCTTTAAGGATTTGAGAACACTTGACGTATGTCTTGCATGTGCTTATCTGTGGTGACAATGGGATATTCACGTGATCGACTTGATGTATGATTTGGTGATCAACTTGCGGGTTCAGTGACCTTGTGAACTTATGCATAGGGGTTGGCACACGTTTTCATCTTGACTCTCCGGTAGAAACTTTGGGGCACTCTTTGAAGTTCTTTGTGTTGGCTGAATAGATGAATCTGAGATTGCGTGATGCATATCGTATAATCATACCCACGGATACTTGAGGTAACATTGGAGTATCTAGGTGACGTTAGGGTTTTGGTTGATTTGTGTCTTAAGGTGTTATTTTACTACGAACTCTAGGGCTGTTTGTGACACTTATAGGAATAGCCCAATGGATTGATCAGAAAGAATAACTTTGAGGTGGTTTCGTATCCTACAATAATCTTTTCGTTTGTTCTCCGCTATTAGTGACTTTGGAGTGACTCTTTGTTGCATGTTGAGGGATAGTTATATGATCCAATTATGTTATTATTGTTGAGAGAACTTGCACTAGTGAAAGTATGAACCCTAGGCCTTGTTTCCTAGCATTGCAATACCGTTTACGCTCACTTTTATCACTTGCTACCTTGCTTTTTTTATATATTTTCAGATTACAAAAACCTATATCTACCATCCATATTGCACTTGTATCACCATCTCTTCGCCAAACTAGTGCACCTATACAATTTATCATTGTATTGGGCGTGTTGGGGACACAAGATACTTTTTGTTATTTGGTTGCAGGGTTGCTTGAGAGAGACCATCTTCATCCTATGCCTCCCACGGATTGATAAACCTTAGGTCATCCACTTGAGGAAAATTTGCTACTGTCCTACAAACCTCTGCACTTGGAGGCCCAACAACGTCTACAAGAAGAAGGTTGTGTAGTAGACATCAAGCAATTTCTGGCGCCGTTGCCAGGGAGGTTAGTGCTTGAAGGTATATCTTTAGATCTTGCAATCGAATCTTTTAGTTTCTTGTTTTATCACTAGTTTAGTTTATAAAATAAAACTACAAGAAAAAAATGGAATTGAGGGTGCCTCATATGCTTCATATTTTCAATATCTTTCGTGAAAATGATGGAAAGGAAAATTATGCTCGAGTGTTAGAAGAAGAATGCATTAAAATGTTTGGCACTAAATATTTGAATGATGAGCATGATTGCAATGTTGTAAGTATGAATTCTATGAATATCCATGATGCTAATAATATGCAAAGCCACAAGCTTGGGGATGCTATGCTTGATGAATATATTTTTTGTCCCCCAAGTTTTGATGAGCAAATTTACTATGATGAAAGCATGCCTCCTATCTATGATGATTACTGTGATGACATGTATGCTATAAAGAATAATGATAACCATGAAACTTTTCATCTTGATTTTAATTCTCAATCACATGATAGTTATTTTGTTGAGTTTGCTCCCACCACTATTCATGAGAATAAATTTGCTTATGTGGAGAGTACTAAAATTTCTATGCTTGTGGCTCATAAAAATAATGCTTTATGTGATTGTTATATTGTTGAATTCATTCATGATGCTACTAAAAATTATTATGAGGGAGGAACATATGCTTGTAGGAATTGCAATAATATCAAGTTTCCTCCTTATGTGCTAAAAATCTTGAGGTTATGCTTGTTTTGCTTTCCTATGCTAGTTGATTCTTGTTCCCACAAATTGTTTGCTCACAAAATCCCTATGCATAGGAAGTGAGTTAGACTTAAATATGCTAGTCATATTCTTCATGATGCTCTCTTTATGTTTCAACCCTTATCTTTTATGTGAGCATCATTGAAATCATTATGCCTAGCTAGGGGCGTTAAACGATAGCGCTTGTTGGGAGGCAACCCAATTTTATTTTAGTTTCTTGCTTTTTGGTTCTGTTTAGGAATAAATATTTGATCTAGCCTCTGGTTATATGTGGTTTTATGTTTTAGTTAGTGTTTTTGCCAAGTAAGACCTATAGGATCTTCTTGGATGATAGTTATTTGATCTTGCTGAAAATTCCAGAAACTTTATGTTCACGAAAACAATTGTTTAAAATCACCAGACGTGGTAAAATACTGATTCCAATTGCAGAAGATCAATAATCAAATTATCTAGGTCTTCCTATTTTGATAGATTTTTTTGAGTTTCAGAAGTTTGCGTTTGATACAGATTACTACAGACTGTTCTGTTTTTGACAGATTCTGTTTTCATTATGTTGCTTGCTTATTTTGATGAATCTACGGCTAGTAAAATAGTTCATAAACCATAGAGAAGTTGGAATACAGTAGGTTTAACACCAATATAAATAAAGAATGAGTTCATTACAGTACCTTGAAGTGGTGTTTTCTTTTCTTTCGCTAACGGAGCATCTGTTAAGTTTTGTGTTGTGAAGTTTTCAAGTTTTGGGTAAAGATTCGATGGACTACGGAATAAGGAGTGGCAAGATGTAATGCCCCGGATTCGATGCGCCAGGTGTCTGCCAGTTATTCGCTGTCGTTGCCATGTCATTTGCTTGCGTGTTGCACTTTGCCATGTCATCATCTGCATTTCATATCATGTCATCATGTGCATTTCATTTTGCATACATGTTCGTCTCATGCATCCGAGCATTTTCCCCGTTGTCCGTTTTGCAATCCGGCACTCCTATGTCTCCCGGCGCCCCCTTTTACCTCTTTTCGTGTGCGGGTGTTAAACGGTCTCGGAATGGACCGAGGTTTGTCAAGCGTCTTGGTATAGCACCGGTAGACCGCCTGTCAAGTTTCGTGCCATTTGGAGGTCGTTTGGTACTCCAACGGTTAACCGGATAACCGCAAAGGCCTCTTTTGTGTGCAGCCCAACACCCCTTCTAAAGTGGCCCAAAACCCAGCAAACTCCCCTCCATGCTCTCGGCCGTTCGATCACGATCGCGTGGCCGAAAACCGCTCCTCATTTGGACTCTCCTAGCTCCCTCTACCTATAAGTACACCTCCCCCTCCAAAAATCGCAGTCCAATTCCCCTCCGAAACCCTAAAATTCTCCCCACGCCGCCTCCGGACATGTCCGGCGCCCGCCGGACGTCCTGCGCCGCCGCCCAGCGCCAATGGCATCGTGCCACGTGGCCTCCCCACGCCTCCACCGCCGCGGCCCGGCGAGCCCATCATGGGCTGCCCGCCCGTCCGCGCGCCGCGCTGCCTGAAGCGCCAGCGCCTCGCGCCCGACTCCGCGGCCACCTCGCCGCCGAGCCCGTGCCCGCCGCCGTGCCGCCTCCGCTGGCGCCCGCGCCGCAGCCAGGCGGCTGCTGCTCCGTGCCACGTCCGCCGCCGCCCTTCGCCGGAGCCGACCGTCGCCGCCTCTCCTCCGGTCGCCTCCTCCTCCTCCGCCCAGCCCGGCGCGTTGCCCGCCGTCGTCGGGCCTCGCCCGCCGGCCGCCCGCTTCGCCGGAGCCCGGCACCGGCCGCCTCGTCACCGGATCTGGGCGGGTGGATGAGATCCACCCGTCCCCGATCCAAACGCGCCCGCGCCCGAACCAGATCCCTCCGTCCCACACCTTCCCGTTCCGTTGACTTCTCGGAGAGGTTGATTTTCCACTAAGTCCCGAATCTGCAGATATTTTCTTGCATTTTCATCATGCCATAACTCTGCATTCGTAGCTCCGTTTCATGCGTGTAATATGTCAAAATGTTCGTCTCGATGAGTACATCGTTTCATCTTATTACATAATTTTCATTTGAGCTCATCTTGTTGCCCGAAATGATGTTGGAAGATGGCTATGTGATGTTAGTTTTTGTTTCTTAACAGAACATGCACTTTTGTTATTTTTGCTATGATTGATGTGTGCACCCTATGAATTTGAGTCCTACATGTGTTTTGTAATATGCCATGCCATCTTTCCAGGGGTGTATGCCATGTATTTTTGTGATCTATGTGGTGACTAGCACAAGCATGCAAACTAGGTGTCTTGATGTTGCTGATTTCAGCCCCTATTTTGCTGATATTTTTATGCCATGTTGACTTGATGCTACCGAGAGATCCATGCTTATTTTGAGATACTTCAGTAAGGATGTTTTGTTAAACATGTCTTGCTCTATCCATCCATGCCCTTGTTTGCAATTATGGAGTGCCATAGCTTGAGTCAATCGAGCTCTACTTTTGCTATAAAATGTTTCCTGGCAGATTGTTTACATGTTATTCAATTTTGCCAAGGTTGTTGTAGTTGATCCATGCATGCTATATTGTTGTTCTTGCAATGTGGAGCTTCTATGCCATGTCTTCTTGCTGTTGGTTGCCTTGCCATGCCATATATTTCTCTGTGGTGAGTGGTTCAAGCTCACCAACATGCCTACTTATCGTTGTTCCTGCCATGTATGAATCTGTAATATAACTTGTCATGTTTACATGTGTGCCATCATATTTTCTGATCCTTTTTGGCTTATGGTCAGTAAAGGACTTTTGTTCTATGCAATTAGTAGATTCATGCCATGCCTTTGTTTGCCATGATAAGTTCCTGTAGCATGTTGTTTGATAGCTATAAACATTGCAACCTGATGTTATTTCTGCTTAAGTCTGAAACTGTTATCTTGCCATGTCATTTTGAGCATGTTCTAGTGATTTCTGGAGATAGCTCAGTGTTCATGTTTTGTAATGCTTTACCTGTAAATCATGCCCATGCCTTTTGTTATTATGTTGAGGTCCTGTAGCATGTTTTTTTGATGCTTGCAATATGCCTAGTTGCTGTTTTCGATAGATTGTTGTCATGGCTTGTATAGGGTGTATGTGTTGAACCGTTGCTCCGTTTTGAGTGTGCTCTATATGAAACTTGCTTGATTTTGCATGTAGCTTCATATTATCATGTTGATTCCTTGTTTTGAGGTGTTTGCTTGATGTTTGTATGCATTTTGCATCAATGCCATGCTTATCTTGTTTTGCTCATATCTTCTAGGCCGTAGCTCCGAATCTAATGAACTTTATATGTAACTTGACTAGAATTTAGTGTAGATCATCGTGGTGCATCTTAACTTTTTGTTTAACAACTTGAACTTAAGGTTTATTCAGATCTGGACCAATTTCGAAATTTGCATATGAGGACTTACCGGAATTGTTATATGTTGTTCCCGGCCTCATTTAAACTTGCTTTGATGTGTTGCTCTTGTATGCATCATCTCTTGCCATGAGTAGCTTCATGTAGCTTTGTCATGCATCATGCTTGTTGTGCATCATGTCTTGTCCATGTGTGGTGTGTTTACTATGTTGTGTGCTTCTTCTTGTTAGTTCCTGTTTCGGCGCGATCGTGAGGATTCGTTCGTCTACGCTTGGTTCGTCTTCATGGCTTCATCTTCTTCATGGACTCGTTCTTCTTCCTTGCGGGATTTCAGGCAAGATGACCGCTACCCTGGATCTCACTACTATCATTGCTATGCTAGTTGCTTCGTTCTTTCGCTATGCTGCGCTACCTATTACCTGTTTATCAAGCCATCCCAAATTGCCATGTCAGCCTCTAACCTTTTGCACCCTTCCTAGCAAACCATTGTTTGGCTATGTTACCGCTTAGCTCAGCCCCTCTTATAGCGTTGCTAGTTGCAGGTGAAGATGAAGTTTGTTCCTTGTCGGAACATGGAGATGTTGTTCCTTCCTGGAACATGTTTACTTGTTGGGATATCACAATATATCTTATTTAATTAATGCATCTATATACTTGGTAAAGGGTGGAAGGCTCGGCCTTATGCCTGGTGTTTTGTTCCACTCTTGCCGCCCTAGTTTCCGTTATATCGGTATTATGTTCCCGGATTTTGCGTCCCTAACGCGGTCGGGTGATTTATGGGACCCCCTTCACAGTTCGCTTTGAATAAGACTTTTCCGGCAAGGCCCAACATTGATTTTACCATTTGCCTCACCACCACCTACTTTTCCCTTGGGAGTCGCTCTCTTGAGGGTCATCTTTATTTAGCCCCCCCCGGACCAGTGCTTCTCTAAGTGCTAGCCCGAACCGAGTAGACTGCGGGGCCCCCTCGTGGCAACTCGAGGTTTGGTTTTACTCGTAGGATGTCTCATCCGGTGTTGCCCTGAGAACGAGATATGTGCAGCTCCTATCGGGATTGTCGGCGCATCGGGCGGTTTTGCTGGTCTTGTTTTATTGCTGTCGAAATGTCTTGTAGGCGGGATTCCGAGACTGATCAGGTCTTTCCGGGGAGAAGGAATATATTTCGTTGATCGCGAGAGCTTATCATGGGCTAAGTTGGGACACCCCTGCAGGGTTTGAACTTTCGAAAGCCGTGCCCGCGGTTATGCGGCAGATGGGAATTTGTTAATGTCCGGTTGTAGAAAACCCGAAGTTGATTTTAATTAAAATACACCAACCGTGTGCGTAACCGTGAGTGTCTCTTTTTGGGGTTGATCGAGAGGAGAACACGGTTTCTGGGTTATGTCCGACGTAAGTAGGAGTTCAAGATCACTTCTTGATCATTACTAGTTGACGACCGTTCCTTTGTTTCTCTCCTCGCTCTCATTTGCGTATGCTAGCCACCATATCATGCTTAGTCGCTGCTGCAGCCTCACCACTTTACCCCTTCCTTACCCTTTAAGCTTTGCTAGTCTTGATACCCATGGTAATGGGATTGCTGAGTCCTCGTGGCTCACAGATTACTACACCACCGATTGCAGTGTACAGGTTTTGCGATGATCATGACGTGAGAGCGATGTTTGCTTGTATTGGAGTTCTTCTTACGCTTCTTCTTGATCGGGGATAGGTTCGGTCGGCAGCACTGGGCTAGCAGGTGGTGGATGTCGTTTGAGTTTCTGTTTATGTTTCATCCGTAGTCGGATGTTGATCTTGTATATGATGTTGATGTATTCTTGTGGCATTTGTGCCTTATGTATGTATCCCCATCTATTATGTAATGTTGATGTAATGATATCCACCTTGCAAAAGTGTTTCAATATGCGGGTCTATCCTTGGTGGGACCGTCGAGTTCCTTTTAGATAGGGTCGCATATTGGGCGTGAACAAGTTGGTATCAGAGCCTCGACCGACCCTAGGAGCCCCCTTGATTGATCGTGTAGTTTGGCCGTTGTTGAGTCTAGAAGAAAACTATTTTCGGAGTCTAGTTATATCGGAGAGTAGGAATTCTTTTTACTCCTCTGCCCTTTCGTCGCTCTGGTGAGGAATCTTGACGTAGGTGTTTTGAATTACTTCTCTTCCCCTTCAAATTTTCTTTAGGATAACGTAGTTGGTTTTCCGATCGTTGGCCGTCAGCTCTTTTCATCCGGTGCATTTCTCGTCAAGTCGACTCGAGCCTCTTCATCTTTGCAAGTTCAATCCTCAGTTGTTTTTCTTTTCCCACCCGCCCACCCTTCTTCTTCTCGGAACCGGAGTCCGTAATCGAGTATCGATCCTACTCGTGCGAAGTTTTTGCTCTCTCTCCTCAATGATTTCAACCGGTGTTCTATCTTCAAGATATTCGTCGTTTTTCCCCTTCCAAGTTGCCTTTGTTTTCCCGCCCTCCCACCCTATTATTCCCGGAGTTCGAGTTTCTTCCGACCATCAATTTCATTCGTGTGGAGTCTCTTCAGTCTTCCCTCATTTATTTCAACTGGTGAATTCTCGTCTCGTTTGACATTCATCATCTCTTTTTCTTCCCCGGTGGATTCAATTCAAGTTTTTCGTTGCCGATCGTATTTTTTCCCTCAGCTCAAATATTTCCCTCTGATCGTCCGCCTCTCGCCATTTAATCCTTCCGGAGTGCTCAAGACATCTCAGGAGATTCGTCTGTTTTTGAATTTATTCGAGGTTGTCACCTCAGTCAAATATTTCAGTTCTTCCGGTGCATCATCTATCTGTTTAACATCCCTTTCCAACGGTGTTTTCTTTTAGTGGGCCCTAACCCACAGGTCTTTTCCCAGGATCTTACCTGACTCTTCTAATTTCCCCGGAGTTATTCTCAATTCTTTTCGGAGTTTGACGTAAGAATGAATTTCATCAGTTAAATGCCTTTTCAAGATCGATTTCAAACCATTTCATTGTTGACTCAACCTCTTTGCTTTTCATTCTCCCGGAGTACCTCAGTTATTTTGGTGGTGTTCCTCGTCGTCATTTCAAGATAGAAGTAGAGTTTTTCCTCTAAATATTGTCCTTTCTCCCGGAGATTCATGGCGCTAGCTCGATGTTATCCTATCTAATTGTTTCCAGTCATGCAAATTCTTTTCATCCATCCGGAGTATTTCAGGAGTTGCTTTCCCGTTTCGTTGATCCGGAGGCCTCCATTTCAGAATACTTCTTTGTTCCAGAAGAATTCTTCGTCCTCACATTTCAGCTAACGTTATCCAATTATCCCGGTGCTTCGTTCAAGTATTCTTCTATCAGTTCGCGATCTCTTTGTTCTCTTGCATTTTAATTCCCTCAAGTATCTCCGTGCTTCTCTAATTCTTCCCGGTGATTCATTCTCTTTCGTCAGTCATTTCCGAATTCTTACGGTGGTTCGTTCAAGATTCTTTTCTTTGTTTATCATATTAATTCATTCGTTCCTTCCAATCCTACCGGTGGTTCATGAAGTCCTTCTCAAGTTTGCGATATGTCACTTCTCAATTCTTTTTTCAAGAAGAATAAGTAGTTTGCAAAATCCATTGCTTGTCATAAATTTAATTTGATGAAGGATAAGCATACAATAAATCTTATTCTTATTTCATCCAAGTGATTAATCCTTTTCTTCGGAGTTTGTTCGTGAGGAATAAATTCTAGTTCCAAGTGTTTTCATCTTTTCTTTTCCGGAATTCAATTTCCTCAGCCATCTCGTCGGAACCTCCATCTAAATCATCGCAAGGCTCATCTTATTCTTTCTTCCTTCATTCTATCTCATCATCCTTTTGTCACCGGAGTTCTTCATGGTGGTTCTTCATGATTTAATTCATTCTCTCAAGAGTTCATCAAGATTCTTGTTGGAGGAATTCAAGTATCTTTTCTTCTCGCGTCTCGAAGTGCAATTAATTCTCCGTATTCTTTTCAAGTGGAGTTTTGCATCTCTTCGTTCTTTTAAGCTATTCAATCTTTTCCGCTTGTGGTCGGTTATCACCTTATAATTTTGAGATGTTTTCCATAAGTCCACAACAATCTTATTCTTTTCGTTGTTGATTTTCTCAACAACTCCGTTCAAACCTTCCTTCTAAAGATGCTTTCAATTTCATTCGCGGCACAATTTGTCATTTTCTTCTCCATTCTTTTCATTCAATCCTCTTTCAATATTTTCCGGAGGCTTTGCGTTGTTCATCTCGTCAAGTGCCATCCCATCTTGTGAAGTTCTTGTTCTATTCTTTCCATTTTCAACCGGAGTGCTTTCAGAGTCTATCGTGTTTCCATGAGCATTTGATTCTCGTCATTCTCGTCATTTCTCTCTTCTTCTCGTGTGCTCTCGATTCTTTGCTTCTTCTCTTGAGTTCTTATTTCACCTCATTCCTTTTCCTCTCCTGTCTCGGTCCTAAGATCTCGGGACGAGATCTCTTGTTAGTAGAGGAGTGTTGTAACGCCCCGGATTCGATGCGGGTGTCTGCCAGTTATTCGCCGTCGTTGCCATGTCATTTGCTTGCGTGTTGCACTTTGCCATGTCATCATCTGCATTTCATATCATGTCATCATATGCATTTCATTTTGCATACGTGTTCGTCTCATGCATCCGAGCATTTTCCCCGTTGTCCGCTTTTGCAATCCGCACTCCTATGTCTCCGGCGCCCCTTTTACCTCTTTTTTCGTGCGGGTGTTAAACGGTCTCGGAATGGACCTAGGTTTGTCAAGCGGCCTTGGTATAGCACCGTAGACCGCTTTGTCAAGTTTCGTGCCATTTGGAGGTCGTTTGGTACTCCAACGGTTAACCGGGTAACCGCAAAGGCCTCTTTTGTGTGCAGCCCAACACCCCTTCTAAAGTGGCCCAAAACCCAGCAAACTCCCCTCCATGCTCTCGGTCGTTCGATCACGATCGCGTGGCCGAAAACCGCTCCTCATTTGGACTCTCCTAGCTCCCTCTACCTATAAGTACACCTCCCCCTCCAAAAATCGCAGTCCAATTCCCTCCGAAACCCTAAAATTCTCCCCACGCCGCCTCCGGACATGTCCGGCGCCCGCCGGACGTCCTGCGCCGCCGCCCAGCGCCAATGGCATCGTGCCACGTGGCCTCCCCGCCCCACCGCCGCCGCCCGGCGAGCCCATTGCTTGGGCCCGCCCGGCCTGTCGCTTGCCGCCGCTGCCCGAAGGCCAGCACCTCGCGCCCGACTCATGGCCACTCGCCGCCGAGCCCGTGTTCGCCGCCCGGCCGGGCGCGCGCGCCCCGCTGGCGCCGCCGCGCGCGCCGCCGCCAGCCGGCCGCTGCTCCGTGCCGCGTCCGCGCCGCCCTTCACCGGAGCCGACCATCGCCGCCTCTCCTCCGGTCGCCTCCTCCTCCTCCTTCCGCCTAGCCGCGCGCGCATTGCCGTCGTCGGCCCGCCGCTGCCGCCCGCTCGCGGAGCCCGGCACCGGCCGCCTCGTCACCGGATCTGGGCGGGTGGATGAGATCCACCCGTCCCCGATCCAAACGCGCCCGCGCCCGAACCGGATCCCTCCGTCCCGCACCTTCCCGTTCCGTTGACTTCTCGGAGAGGTTGATTTTCCACTAAGTCCCGAATCTGCAGATATTTTGTTGCATTTTCATCATGCCATAACTCTGCATTCGTAGCTCCGTTTCGTGCGTGTAATATGTCAAAATGTTCGTCTCGATGAGTACATCATTTCATATTATTACATCATTTTCATTTGTGCTCATCTTGTTGCCCGAAATTCTGTTGGAAGAGGGCTATGTGATGTTAGTTTCTGTTTCTTAACAGAACATGCACTTTTGTTATTTTTGCTATGATTGATGTGTGCACCCTATGAATTTGAGTCCTACATGTGTTTTGTAATATGCCATGCCATCTTTCCAGGGGTGTATGCCATGTATTTTTGTGATCTATGTGGTGACTAGCACAAGCATGCAAACTAGGTGTCTTGATGTTGCTGATTTCAGCCCCTGCTTGCTGATATTTTTATGCCATGTTGACTTGATGCTACCGAGAGATCCATGCTTATTTTGAGATACTTCACTAAGGATGTTTTGTTAAACATGTCTTGCTCTATCCATCCATGCCCTTGTTTGCAATTATGGAGTGCCATAGCTTGAGTCAATCGAGCTCTACTTTTGCTATAAAATGTTTCCTGGCAGATTGTTTACATGTTATTCAATTTTGCCAAGGTTGTTGTAGTTGATCCATGCATGCTATATTGTTGTTCTTGCAATGTGGAGCTTCTATGCCATGTCTTCTTGCTGTTGGTTGCCTTGCCATGCCATATATTTCTCTGTGGTGAGTGGTTCAAGCTCACCAACATGCCTACTTATCGTTGTTCCTGCCATGTATGAATCTGTAATATAACTTGCCATGTTTACATGGGTGCCATCATATTTTCTGATCCTTTTTGGCTTATGGTCGGTAAAGGACTTTTGTTCTATGCAATTAGTAGATTCATGCCATGCCTTTTTTTCCCATGATAAGTTCCTGTAGCATGTTGTTTGATAGCTCTAAACATTGCAACCTGATGTTATTTCTGCTTAAGTCTGAAACTGTTATTATTTGCAATCTTGCCATGTCATTTTGAGCATGTTCTAGTGATTTCTGGAGATAGCTCAGTGTTCATGTTTTGTAATGCTTTACCTGTAAATCATGCCCATGCCTTTTGTTATTATGTTGAGGTCCCGTAGCATGTTTTTTTGATGCTTGCAATATGCCTAGTTGCTGTTTTGGACAGATTGTTGTCATGACTTGTATAGGGTGTATGTGTTGAACTGTTGCTCCGTTTTGAGTGTGCTCTATATGAAACTTGCTTTATTTTGCATGTAGTTTCATATTATCATGTTGATTCCTTGTTTTGAGGTGTTTGCTTGATGTTTGTATGCATTTTGCATCAATGCCATGCTTATCTTGTTTTGCTCATATCTTCTAGGCCGTAGCTCCGAATCTAATGAACTTTATATGTAACTTGACTAGAATTTCGTGTAGATCATCGCGGTGCATCTTAACTTTCTGTTTAACAACTTGAACATAAGGTTTATTCAGATCTGGACCAATTTCGAAATTTGCATATGAGGACTTACCGGAATTGTTATATGTTGTTCCCGGCCTTATTTAAACTTGCTTTGATGTGTTGCTCTTGTATGCATCATCTCTTGCCATGAGTAGCTTCATGTAGCTTTTTCATGCATCATGCTTGTTGTGCATCATGTCTTGTCCATGTGTGGTGTGTTTACTATGTTGTGTGCTTCTTCTTGTTAGTTCCTGTTTCGTTGCGATCGTGAGGATTCGTTCGTCTACGCTTGGTTCGTCTTCGTGGCTGCATCTTCTTCATGGACTCGTTCTTCTTCCTAGCGGGATTTCAGGCAAGATGACCGCTACCTGGATCTCACTACTATCATTGCTATGCTAGTTGCTTCGTTCTTTCGCTATGCTGCGCTACCTATTATCTGTTTATCAAGCCATCCCAAATTGCCATGTCACCTCTAACCTTTTGCACCCTTCCTAGCAAACCATTGTTTGGCTATGTTACCGCTTTGCTCAGCCCCTCTTATAGCGTTGCTAGTTGCAGGTGAAGATGAAGTTTGTTCCTTGTTGAACATGGAGATGTTGTTCCTTCTGGAACATGTTTACTTGTTGGGATATCACAATATATCTTATTTAATTAATGCATCTATATACTTGGTAAAGGGTGGAAGGCTCGGCCTTATGCCTGGTGTTTTGTTCCACTCTTGCCGCCCTAGTTTCCGTCATATCGGTATTATGTTCCCGGATTTTGCGTCCCTAACGCGGTCGGGTGATTTATGGGACCCCCTTGACAGTTCGCTTTGAATAAGACTTTTCCGGCAAGGCCCAACATTGATTTTACCATTTGCCTCACCACCACCTACTTTTCCCTTGGGAGTCGCTCTCTCGAGGGTCATCTTTATTTAGCCCCCCCGGACCAGTGCTTCTCTAAGTGCTGGCCCGAACGGAGTAGACTGCGGGGCCCCCTCGTGGCAACTCGAGGTTTGGTTTTACTCGTAGGATGTCTCATCCGGTGTTGCCCTGAGAACGAGATATCTGCAGCTCCTATCGGGATTGTCGGCGCATCGGGCGGTTTTGCTGGTCTTGTTTTATTCTTTGTCGAAATGTCTTGTAGCCGGATTCGAGACTGATCTGGTCTTCCCGGGGAGAAGGAATATCATTCGTTGATCGCGAGAGCTTATCATGGGCTAAGTTGGGACACCCCTGCAGGGTTTGAACTTTCGAAAGCCGTGCCCACGGTTATGTGGCAGATGGGAATTTGTTAATGTCCGGTTGTAGAAAACCCGAAGTTGATTTTAATTAAAATACACCAACCGTGTGCGTAACCGTGAGTGTCTCTTTTCGGGGTTGATCGAGAGGAGAACACGGTTTCTGGGTTATGTCTGACGTAAGTAGGAGTTCAGGATCACTTCTTGATCATTACTAGTTGACGACCGTTCCTTTGTTTCTCTCCTCGCTCTCATTTGCGTATGCTAGCCACCATATCATGCTTAGTCGTTGCTGCAGCCTCACCACTTTACCCCTTCCTTACCCTTTAAGCTTTACTAGTCTTGATACCCATGGTAATGGGATTGTTGAGTCCTCGTGGCTCTGATTACTACACCACCGATTGCAGTGTACAGGTTTTGCGATGATCATGACGTGAGAGTGATGTTTGCTTGTATTGGAGTTCTTCTTCGCTTCTTCTTCGATCGGGGATAGGTTCGTGTCGGCAGCCTGGGCTAGCGAGGTGGATGTCGTTTGAGTTTTGTTTATGTTTCATCCGTAGTCGGATGTTGATCTTGTATATGATGTTGATGTATTCTTGTGGCATTTGTGCCTTATGTATTTATCCCCATCTATTATGTAATGTTGATGTAATGATATCCACCTTGCAAAAGCGTTTCAATATGCGGGTCTATCCTTGGTGGGACCGTCGAGTTCCTTTTGGATAGGGTCGCATATTGGGCGTGACACAAGAGCCTAAGATTGGGGATGCCCAAGGCACCCCAAGGTAATATTCAAGGACAACCAAGAGTCTAAGCTTGGGGATGCCCCGGAAGGCGTCCCCTCTTTCGTCTTCGTTCATCGGTAACTTTACTTGGAGCTATATTTTTATTCACCATATGATATGTGTTTTGCTTGGAGCGTCATTTATTTTATTTTGTTTTGCTTGCTGTTTGAATAAAATACCAAGATCTGAAATTCTTAAATGAGAGAGAGTGTTCACATAGCTATATAATTATTTAACTACTCGTTGATCTTCACTTATATCTTTTTGGAGTAGTTTGTCATTTACTCATGTGCTTCACTTATATCCTATGAGTAAATGGTTGAGTGATTTGAATGTCATAAATCTGAAATTATATATGTTTCATATGCCTTTACCATGGGGAGTAATGCCTTCACATATAAGAAGTAGAGGCGGTAAATTTATTGAAGGTTAGCAAACATTGTATTGGTCACTTGAACAATTCGTGAAAAAATATTGAAGAAAGAGAGATTTCACATATAAATATATTATCTTGGACATCTTCTATGATTGTGAGCCCCATTAATTATTTTCAAACCTGAGCAAATTAGTTGAAGTTGGACAAGGAATACAACATAATGAGTTATGCTTGGGTATATTTGTATAGAAGTTATATTGTTATGGATCCTCTAACATGTGGTGCTTGCTATTTAGAATCCTTTGTAGCCAAAATATCTGTACTAAGCGGGAATACTGCTTGTGCATCCAAAATCCTTGAACCAAGTTTCTTCCATGAGTGTCCACCATTTATCTACCTATATGCGGTATTTACCTGCCGTTCCAAGTAAATTTGCATGTGCCAAACTCTAAACCTTCAAATAATAATCTATTTTGTATGCCCGAATCGCTCATGTAGCGACTAGGGGCTAGTAGTATCTTCCATGCTAGGTGGGTTATTCTCACGATGAGTGGACTCCGTTCATCATTCACGAGAAAATGGCTGGTAACTGGGATGCCCAGTCCTATGATCAAAAGATCAAAAAGAAAATCGCAAATAATTTAAACAAAACTCCCCCAGGAATGTTGATAGTTGGACGGCACCCGTTGTTTCGGACAAGCCATGGAGTGTGAATGTTGGTGGAGGGGGAGTAAAAACTTTACCTTTCCGCATGGGAACCGCCTATAATGTATCTAGTATGGAAGATATTGGGAACTCTTGGTCGTTATGTTGAAAATGAAAGCATACCTCTCAAAATTATTTTCATCTCTGTTTTAGCTTCGAGCTCTGGCACCTCTGCAAATCCCTGCTTCCCTCTGCGAAGGGCCTATCCTTTACTTTTATGCAAGAGTCAGTAGTATTCCTTCTCATTCCAACCTACTCTTTAGTTGGCAAGCATCATGTGATGGAAAGATCTAAGCATATATGGCCATTCAAATATATTTGAGCATGAATTATTATTGTTGACATTACCCTTGAGGTAAAAGGTTGGGAGGCGAAACATTAAGGCCCTATCTTTCTCTATGTTTGATGAATACTATTTGTTCTAAAAATATGCTTTGAGTTGTGGCAATCATGGAAGACTAAATGATAGTTGAGTATGTGAAGTTTGCTGAATCAAAGCTCTGACATAGACACTTCCTGAAAATAAGATGAATTGCAATTGTTTGATGACTGAGAACATAGTTTGTTAGTTTTCAAGAAAGTTTTTGATCTATACTTTAACTTGTGAATAGCTTCTTACTTGATCATGAAAAGTTCTATGAGTTGAGCTACTGTTATAACATATAATGATGCTAGAAAAGGTGATTGAAATTATCATTGATCAAACTTGTGCACCTGCTAGCATTCACACTTCATAAATTATTTCTTTTATCATTTACCTACTCGAGGACAAGCAGGAATTAAGCTTGGGGATGCTGATACGTCTCCAACGTATCTATAGTTTATGAAGTATTAATGCTATTATATTATCCATCTTGGATGTTTAATGGAATTTACTATGCACTTTTATATTACTTTTGGGACTAACCTATTGACCCAGAGCCCAGTGCCAGTTCCTGTTAAATTAAGGATGATGCAGCCCGAGGGGCGCGCCCAACAGAGTAAATTAAGGATGCAAGGGATACACATTGCAGGGACATGCCCATGCTACTTGGGGATAATGCAGCCCGAGGGGCGTGATAATCCCCAAGTGCAGGGAATCATCATAGCAATTCCCAAAGGAGGAAGTGATAAGTATGGAGTGTCGAACCCACAAGGAGCTAAAGGTAAGATCAATAATATCTCAAGTCCTATCTGCCACTGATACGACTCTACGTACATCGAACATTTGCTTCCAACTAGAAACGAGAAATAAAACTACGTTGTGGGTATGAAGAGGATAACTTTGCATGGTATCGGAGAGCTAAAATATAAAAGTAAGTGTTGTTATCATAAAGTTAGAATATATTACTAAATATTATAAATATCGAGTGTGGAATAATGATGGATCAGTGTGCGGAATTGTCCTAGGCAATTGTTAACAAGACCAGTAGTCGTCATTGCAATTTCATATGAGGGAGAGGCATAAGCTAACATACTTTCTCTTCTTGGATCATATGCACTTATGATTGGAACTCTAGCAAGCATTCACAACTACTAAAGATCATTAAGGTAAGACCCAACCATAGCATTAAAGCATCAAGTCCCCTTTATCCCATACGCAACAACCCCCTTACTCGGGTTTATGCTTCTGTCACTCAAGCAACCCACTATAAGAGAATCATGAACGTATTGCAACACCCTACAACGGAAATCCCTCACGCTTGCGTGATACGGAGGGCACAATAGGACAGCACCAAAATAAAACATACAACTCATACCAATCTAGATCATCAATCAACCCAAAGACAAAGGATATCTACTCAAAACATCATAAGATGGCAACACATCATTGGATCATAATATGTGGCATAAAGCACCATGTTCAAGTAGGGATTACAGCTGGGTGCGGGACAGTGGACCGTGTATAAGAGATGAGGATGGTGATGTTGATGAAGACGATCACCGAAGCAATGATTCCCCTCCCGATGGCACTCCAGCGCCACCGAGAAAGAGGAGGAGAGGTTCTCCCCCTTGTGCTTCCTCCTCCATGGCCCTCCCCCTAGATGGGGAGAGGTTCTCCCTCTGGTCCTTGGCCTTCATGGCGATGATGGCCCCTCGGGATCATCCTCCATGGCCTCGGTGATGATGGCCCCCTCCGTGGTGCTTTGGAGAGGGCCTAGATTGATTCTCGTGGCTCAGAGGCTTGCGCGGCGGAACTTCCGATTTAGGTTATTTTCTGGAGGTTTGGGCATTTATAGGAGAGGTTGGCGTCGAGAACAAGTCAGGGGCCCCAAGGGAAGTCCACGAGGCACAGGGGTGCGCCCTCCACCCTCGTGGGCGCACGGGCCTCCCCTCCGGTAACTCTTCGTTCTAGTATTTTTTACATTTTCCAGAAAAATTCTCCGTTGATTTTCATCGCATTCCAAGAACTTTTATTTCTGCACAAAAACAACACCACGGTAGTTCTGCTGAAAACAACGTCAGTCCGGGTTATTTCTAATCAAATCATACCAAAATCATATAAAACTATTGTAAACATGGCATGAATACTTCATAAATTATAGATACGTTGGAGACGTTTCAGCATCCCCAAGCTTAATTCCTGCTCGTCCTCGAGTAGGTAAATGATAAAAGAAATAATTTATGAAGTGTGAATGCTAGCAAGTGCATAAGTTTGATCAATGATAGTTTCAATCACTTTTTCTAGCATCATTATATATCATAAAAGTAGCTCAACTCATAAAACTTCTCATGATCAAGTAACAAGCTATTCACATGTTAAAGTATAGATCATAAACTTTCTTGAAACTAACAAACCATGCTCTTAGTCATCAAACAATTGCAACTCATCTTATTTCGGGAAGGGTCTACGTAAGAGCTTTGATTCAGTAAACTCCAAATACTTAACTATCATTTAATCTTTCACAATTGCTAACACTCACGTGATATTTATGGGTTCAAAGTTTTAATCGGGCACAGAGAAAGATAGGGGCTTATAGTTTTGCCTCCCAACCTTTTACCTCAAGGGTAATGTTAACAATAATAATTTATGAAAACCTACATCCAAGTGGATATATATATATATATCCGGATCGATCCAACACAAAGTGCTTACCAAAGGAAAAATGTAAAAACGAAAGGTGATGATCACCATGACTCTTGTATAGGGGTAGAAGATAAAAGTAAAAGATAGGCCCTTCGCAGAGGGAAGCAGAGGTTGTCATGCGCTTTTATGGTTGGATTCACAAAATATTAATGCAAAAGAACGTCACTTTATATTGCCGCTTGTGATAAAGAACTTTATTATGCAGTCCGTCGCTTTTATTTCTTTCCTATCACAAGTTTGTATAAAGCTTATTTTCTTCGCACTAATAGATCATACATATTAATGCACTTAGAGGGAAGCAGAGGTTGTCATGCGCTTTTATGGTTGGATTCACAAAATATTAATGCAAAAGAACGTCACTTTATATTGCCGCTTGTGATAAAGACCTTTATTATGCAGTCCGTCGCTTTTATTTCTTTCCTATCACAAGTTTGTATAAAGCTTATTTTCTTCGCACTAATAGATCATACATATTTACAGAGCAATTTTTATTGCATGCACCGATGAAAATTTACTTGAAGGATCTTACTCAATCCATAGGTAGGTATGGCGGACTCTCATGGCAAAACTGGTTTAAGGGATGTTGGAAGCACAAGTAGTATTTCTACTTGGTGCAAAGAATTTGGCTAGCATGAGAGGGAAAGGCAAGCTTAACATGTTGGATGATCCAAGACAATATAACGTTTCAGATATAGGAAAACATAACCCATTAAGTTGTCTTCCTTCTCCAACATCAACTTTTTAGCATGTCATATTTTAATGAGTGCTCACAATTGCAAAAGATGTCCAAGATAGTATATTTATATGTGAAATCTCTCTTCCTTCAATATTCTTTCATGAATTGTTTAAGTGACCAATTCTGCGTTTGCTAACTTTAAATAAGTTTACTACATATACTTATTCTGTGTGAAGTCATTACTCCCCATGGTATAAGCATATGAAACATATATAAATTCAGATTTATGATATTCAATTCATTCAACCATTTACTCATAGGATATACGTGAAGCACGTGAGTAAATGACAAACTACTCCGAAAGATATAAGTGAAGAACACTGAGTAGTCAAATAATTAACTAGCCATGGGAGGATTCATTTTCATTCAAGATTTCAGATCCAATTATTTTATTCAAACAGAAAGTAAAATTAAAAATACGCTCCAAGCAAAACACATTGCATGTGACGAATAAAAATATAGCTCCGAGTAAGGTATACCGATAGTTTTGAAGACGAAGGAGAAGATGCCTCCCGGGGCATCCCCAAGCTTAGGCGCTTGAGTCTTCCTTGAATATTACCTTGGGGTGCCTTGGGCATCCCCAAGCTTAGGGTCTTTCCACTCCTTATTCTCCTCATATCGATATCTCACCCAAAGCTTGAAAACTTCAATCACACAAAACTTAACGGAACTTCATGAGATAGGTTAGTATGATAAAGAGTAAACCATTCACTTTGGTACTGTCAAAGACAAGGTCCATAATTGTTCTCACACAATGCCTACTGTACCATACCATTTCTACAATTTATATTCATAAATATAAGCCATAGAAAGTAGAAAACAAGCAAACTATGCAATGAAAACAGAATCTGTCAGAAACAGAACAATCTGTAATGATCTGAACAGCAACCATACTTCTGGTACTCCAAAAATTATGAAATAAATTGGTGGACGTGAGGAATGTGTCTATTAATCTTATTCAAAAAGAATCAACTCAAAAGCGCTCTTCTGTAAAAAATAACAGCTAATCTCGTGAGCGCAAAGTTTCTGTTTTTTACAACAAGATCACATTAACTTTCACCCAAGTCATCCCAGAGGTCTTACTTGGCACTTTATTGAAACAAAAGCTATAAAACATGATTACTACAGTAGCTTAATCATGTAAACACAAAAAAACAGTAAGGGTAAATATTGGGTTGTCTCCCAACAAGCGCTTTTTAATGCCTTTTAGCTAGGCATGATGATTTAAATGATGCTCACATAAAAGAAAAGAATTGAAACATAAAGAGAGCATCATGAAGAATATTACTAGAACATTTGAATCTAACCCACTTCCTATAACTAGGGATTTTGTGAGCACATAATTTATAGGAACAAGAATCAACTAGCATAGGAAGGCAAAACAAGTATAACTTCAAAACTTTAAGCACATAGAGAGGAAACTTGATATTATTGCAACTCCTACAAGCATATATTCCTCCCTCATAATAATTTTCATTAGAATCATGAATGAATTCAACAATATAACCATATTATAAAGAATTATTTTCATGATCTACAAGCATAGAAATTTTTCTACTCTCCACATAAGCAAAATTCTTCTCATTCGGAATAGTGGGATCACTAATTCCTAAAGTTGACACTCTTCCAAACCCGCTTTAGATGATAGTACTATTCATACTCCAAAAGATATAAGTGAAGTTCATGGAGCAGTCTACAACTAATATAGACTAACCAATATCCAAGCTCAAAATATATAAGTGAAGCACACGAAGCATTCTATAAAACCATACTCAAAAGATTTAAGTGAAGCACAAAGAGCATTCTATAAGGTCATACTCAAAAGATATAAGTGAAGCACATGAATCATTCTATAAATCGATGAAGGGAAATATCATACTAGCATGGTTCTTAAAGAAAAATAAAAACACAAAGGACACAAATCATGTGAACAAAACAAAAACCGAGGTATACCGATAATTGTTGAAGAAGAAAGATGGGATGCCAACCGGGGCATACCCAAGCATAGATGCTTGAGTATCCTTGGAATATTTACTTGGGGTGCCATGGGCATCCCCAAGATTGAACTATTTCCTCTCTTTATTCTTCTCATATTGATAGCTCCTCGATCTTCGAACACTTCATCCACACAACACTTCAACAAAAAACTTTGTGAGATCCGTTAGTATAATAAAGCAAATCACTACCTTTAGGTACTGTTGCAAACCTATTCCAATTTCATATTAGCACTTTATATACTGTATTCCAACTTCACCATGGTTCATACGCCCCGATACTACCCATAGATTCATCAAAATAAGCGAACAACACATAGAAAACAGAATCTATCAAAAACAGGACAGTCTGTAGTAATCTGGAAGTTTAGTAAACTTATGTAACTCCAAAAAATTCTAACAACATATGAAAATTTTAAAAATTTGTACATAAGTAATTTGCAAAAAGTTTCAGACCCATTTTATATTCCAGTAAAAAACGTAAATTCACGCACTACAGCCAAAGTTTCTGTTTTTGTACTGCACATAGTAAATAAGCAATCTAATCATCCTAAAACCGAAGCTTGGCACATTATTTTTATAATAAAATGGATATATACAAGGGGATAATTATTTTCAGAGAATATTCCATGAAATTTTTTACATTGTTTCCATGAGCATGAACACAAGTGTTCAAGGTCGACCCTCACTTCTCCAATGCATAACCTTCCAATCACTTCTCTTATTGAAAAACTTTTTAGGCATGACAGGCAAGTAATTTTTTTTGTATTTTAATTCTTAATATTTTTTGTATGTTTCACCCACAACTAAAAAGAAACAAAAAGGAAAAACAAAATCTACTTAGTGAAGAAAGCAAACAAGCACACACGAGAATATCAACCGCACGCTATTGTCCCCGGCAACGGCGCCAGAAAATAGCTTGATAATCCCCAAGTGCAGGGAATCATCGTAGCAATTCCCAAAGGTGGAAGTGATAAGTATGGAGTGTCGAACCCACAAGGAGCTAAAGATAAGATCAATTATCTCTCAAGTACTATCTACCACTGATACGACTCTACGTACACCGAACATTTGCTTCCAACTAGAAACGAGAAATAAAACTACGTTGTGGGTATGAAGAGGATAACTTTGCATGGTATCGGAGAGCTAAAATATAAAAGTAAGTGCTGTTATCATAAAGTTAGAATATATTATAAATAGCGAATCTGGAATAATGATGGATCGGTGTGCGGAATTGTCCTAGGAAATTGTTAACAAGAACGGTAGTCGTCATTGCAATTTCATATGAGGGAGAGGCATAAGCTAACATACTTTCTCTTCTTGGATCATATGCACTTATGATTGGAACTCTAGCAAGCATCCGCAACTACTAAAGATCATTAAGGTAAAACCCATCCATAGCATTAAAGCATCAAGTCCCCTTTATCCCATACGCAACAACCCCCTTACTCGGGTTTATGCTTCTGTCACTCAAGCAACCCACTATAAGCGAATCATGAACATATTGCAACACCCTACAACAGAAATCCCTCACGCTTGCACGACACGGAGGGCACAATAGGACAGCACCAAAATAAAACATACAACTCATAACAATCTAGATCATCAATCAACCCAAAGACAAAGGATATCTACTCAAAACATCATAAGATGGCAACACATCATTGGATCATAATATGTGGCATAAAGCACCATGTTCAAGTAGGGATTACAGCTGGGTGCGGGACAGTGGACCGTGTATAAGAGATGAGGATGGTGATGTTGATGAAGACGATCACCGAAGCAATGATTCCCCTCCCGATGGCACTCCAGCGCCACCGAGAAAGAGGAGGAGAGGTTCTCCCCCTTGTGCTTCCTCCTCCATGGCCCTCCCCCTAGATGGGGAGAGGTTCTCCCTCTGGTCCTTGGCCTTCATGGCGATGATGGCCCCTCCGGGATCATCCTCCATGGCCTCCGGTGATGATGGCCCCCTCCGGCAGGGTGCTGGAGAGGGCCTAGATTGATTTCTCGTGGCTACAGAGGCTTGCGGCGGCGGAACTTCCGATTTAGGTTATTTTCTGGAGGTTTGGGCATTTATAGGAGAGGTTGGCGTCGAGAACAAGTCAGGGGCCCCAAGGGAAGTCCACGAGGCACAGGGGTGCGCCCTCCACCCTCGTGGGCGCACGGGCCTCCCCTCCGGTAACTCTTCGTTCTAGTATTTTTTACATTTTCCAGAAAAATTCTCCGTTGATTTTCATCGCATTCCAAGAACTTTTATTTCTGCACAAAAACAACACCACGGTAGTTCTGCTGAAAACAGCGTCAGTCCGGGTTATTTCTAATCAAATCATACCAAAATCATATAAAACTATTGTAAACATGGCATGAATACTTCATAAATTATAGATACGTTGGAGACGTTTCAGCATCCCCAAGCTTAATTCCTGCTCGTCCTCGAGTAGGTAAATGATAAAAGAAATAATTTATGAAGTGTGAATGCTAGCAAGTGCATAAGTTTGATCAATGATAGTTTCAATCACTTTTCTAGCATCATTATATATCATAAAAGTAGCTCAACTCATAAAACTTCTCATGATCAAGTAACAAGCTATTCACATGTTAAAGTATAGATCATAAACTTTCTTGAAACTAACAAACCATGCTCTTAGTCATCAAACAATTGCAACTCATCTTATTTCGGGAAGGGTCTACGTAAGAGCTTTGATTCAGTAAACTCCAAATACTTAACTATCATTTAATCTTTCACAATTGCTAACACTCACGTGATATTTATGGGTTCAAAGTTTTAATCGGGCACAAAGAAAGATAGGGGCTTATAGTTTTGCCTCCCAACCTTTTACCTCAAGGGTAATGTTAACAATAATAATTTATGAAAACCTACATCCAAGTGGATATATATATATATCCGGATCGATCCAACACAAAGTGCTTACCAAAGGAAAAATGTAAAAACGAAAGGTGATGATCACCATGACTCTTGTATAGGGGTAGAAGATAAAAGTAAAAGATAGGCCCTTCGCAGAGGGAAGCAGAGGTTGTCATGCGCTTTTATGGTTGGATTCACAAAATATTAATGCAAAAGAACGTCACTTTATATTGCCGCTTGTGATAAAGAACTTTATTATGCAGTCCGTCGCTTTTATTTCTTTCCTATCACAAGTTTGTATAAAGCTTATTTTCTTCGCACTAATAGATCATACATATTAATGCACTTAGAGGGAAGCAGAGGTTGTCATGCGCTTTTATGGTTGGATTCACAAAATATTAATGCAAAAGAACGTCACTTTATATTGCCGCTTGTGATAAAGACCTTTATTATGCAGTCCGTCGCTTTTATTTCTTTCCTATCATCACGGGGTGCTGGAGAGTGGACCGCGTAAAAGATATGAGGATGGTGATGATGATGGTGATGTTGATGAAGACGATCACCGCGACGATGATTCCCCTCCCGATGGCACTCCGCCGCCACCGAGAGAGAGGAGGAGAGGTTCTCCCCCTTGTGCTTCCTCCTCCATGGCCCTCCCCATAGATGGGGAGAGGTTCTCCCTCTGGTCCTTGGCCTTCATGGTGATGATGGCCCCTCCGGGATCCTCCTCCATGGCCTCCGGTGATGATGGCCCCCTCCGGCAGGGTGCCGGAGAGGGCCTAGATTGATTTCTCGTGGCTACAGAGGCTTGCGGCGGCGGAACTTCCGATCTAGGTTATTTTCTGGAGGTTTGGGCATTTATAGGAGAGTTTGGCGTCGAGAACAAGTCAGGGGGCCCCACGGGAAGTCCACGAGGCACAGGGGTGCACCCTCCACCCTCGTGGGGCCCACGGGCCTCCCCTCCGGTAACTCTTCATTCCTGTATTTTTATATTTTCCAGAAAAATTCTCCGTTGATTTCATCACATTCCGAGAAATTTTATTTCTGCACAAAAACAACACCACGGTAGTTCTGCTGAAAACAACGTCAGTCCAGGTTAGTTCTAATCAAATCATACCAAAATCATATAAAACTATTGTAAACATGGCATGAATACTTCATAAATTATAGATACGTTGGAGACGTGTCGTATGCGTCTAATGAATGAACCGAAAATGTCACCCGCACCGTTCTTTGGAGGGGTGTTGAAGCAGCTGAAGATGCGTGCTGGAGGAGTTGCTCCTCACGAGCCGCCTGGGTCCCGAACCTCGAGAGGCTCTGGAGGTCCCGGGGGCTCGCGAGGAACCATCGCCATCTCTGCCTGGACCGCCTGATGCCTGGCCTCCTGAGCCGCCAGAACGCTCCGCAGGTAATGTTGGAAGGTAACAGCCGCGTTCGGCAAGCCGAATGGCATGCCAACATAGCTGTGAGTTTGACCCTCATACCGACCAATGCGCGAAGGCCAGAAGCGCTCCTAGGATGCGGCCATGGTGAGCCCTGGGATGTCGACGCAGACGCGCAGCTCGTCGTCCTCGCCAGGACATGGAGCTGCGCCAGGTGGTGAGCGGCGGTCGCCGCGCACGGCTCTTGCCTCTTGAAGCTCCTCGGTCGTCTTGGTGATGAACTCCTCGGCACCAGGCACCCTGTGCCTTGTGCCCTCCTGAGGGAAGCATGCGATGAAGCATGCCTCCATGTGATGCATGAGCGCATCCCTTGTGACGTTGGCTAAGTCAGAGGCCCTCCAGAAGAGAGCCCTTGAGCCCAGCCTGAGGAGGGCGCTGGGCGCACCTTCCTATGCGAGAGAGGGAGGCGCCCATCCGTGGGCGCAGGTCCTGAGGTGGTGCCGCTGGAGACACCGCTCTCCTGAGGCTCTTGATGGAGCAGCTGCTTCTTCTTCTTGGGGACTGCCTCAAGAGGGTAGATGGTGCCTTCGTTGTCTGGGTCTTCAATAGCCGCAACCTGGTGGCACGCTCAAGAGAGCACATCGCGTCCTTCTCTTCGCAGGCGACCGTGAGGACACTGCAGCTTCCTGGCATCCTGAGGACGTTGTAGCCGGTGGGTCACCGTCATGAACTTGGCCAGGGCCGGATATCCAAGGATGGCATTGTACGGCAAGCGGATGATGGCGACGTCGAAGTCGATGAGCTCGGTGCGGTAGTTGTCACGGCGGTCGAAGGTGACAGGGAGGCGGATCTGCCCTATCGGAGTGGTGGAGCCGTCGGTCACCCCTGAGAAGGGCTTGGTGGGCTGCAGCTGATCATATGGCACTTGGAGGCGGTCGAACGTCTCGATGGAAAGAACATTGAGTCCCGCACCGCCATCGATGAGGGTCTTGGTGACAAGGACATTGCTGATGACGGGCGCGCAGAGCATCGGGAGGGCGCCGATAGTTGCCGCGCACTCGAGCTGGTCGGACGAGCTGAAGGCGATGGTGCACTTGGACCACCTAAGAGGGCGCGTGGCCTCGAGCCTGGGGAGGGATGCGTTCACCTCGCGAGCAAACTTCTTGAAGATGCGCCGGGAGGCTGGGGCCTGAGCGCCACCCTAGATGCAGGCGATGGCACGAGGTTCCTGGAAGCCCCCAGCCCCCTCGTCCTAGTGGCGGTCGTCGTTCCTCCTTGGTGGTGGTGGCAGCGGAGGGAGGCCGGCGTTGCCCTGAGGCTAGTCCTCACGAGGCTGATCTCTCCAGGCGCCCTCGCGAGGCTGGCTTTGCCAGCGGTCCTCACAAGGCTGGTCGCGCCACTCCTGGCAGGGGGCCGCGATCGTCCCAGCGCCCTCCACTTCTGCCTCCTCCGCGGCCGTAGCCTTGGTCGTTGCACTCGAAGCGTCGACCGAAACGCCCATCGCAGATGGCCCTGAGCTCCTGACAATCATTGGTGTTGTGGATGTGTACGTTGTGGAAGGCGCAGAACGGGCGGTTGGCCTTGGATGACTCTGGGTGGTCGCAGCCGTGCTTCATCTCCGGCTCAACCGCGAGCACGGCCGCCCCCTTGCGCTTCACGTCCTTGGTCTTGGCCTTCTTGTCTCCCGGGTCGGCAGCTGGGAGCTCGACGAGGGAGAGGCGCCCTTCCTCAGCTCCCGCGCACTTGGTCACCATGTTGAACATCTCTAGAGCCGTGCACAGGTCCTCGTGGATGGAGAGCTCCTCCTTCATCCCGACGTCGCAGACGCCATCGGAGAATGCTGAGATGATGGCCTCGTCCATCACCTTGGGGATCTTGAGGCAAACGCTGTTGAAGTGCTGGATGTACTTCTACAAAATTTCTCCCGGCTGCTGCTTGATGCGTCGCAGGTCACCCGCAGCAGGCGGGCGGTCGTGAGTGCCCTGGAAATTGGCAACGAAACGCTCACGCATCTCTCCCCAGGAGGAGATCTATCCTGCGGGCAGGTTCAGGATCCACGAGCATGCACCATCCTTGAGGGTCATGGGAAACCAATTCGCCATGACCTTTTCATCGCTGTTGGCCGGCTCGATGCTCAGCTCATAGAGCTGCAGGAACTCAGCAAGGTCGGGGGTGCCGTCGTAGCGCGGAGGCAGGTCAAGCTTGAACTTGCCGGGCCAGACAACGCTGGGCAGCTCGGGGGTGAAGGCGAGGCAGCCCGTGGTGGTCACCGGAGATCGTCGTGGAGGTGGTTCCTGGTCGTGGTATCCATGGGATGCTGCCGCAGGCGGCACGCAGTCTTGACGTGGTGGTGCCGGGAGTGTAGGAGCGTCCCCTTGCGGCTCCTGGACCTCTTGGCAGCTTTCTTCTTCACGCGCGGGCGCCCTGCACGGCGGGTCACGCCGCGGGGCCGCACATATTTGTCCGAGGGCGACATCTTGACGAGGAGGTGGTGGAGGCGCTCCACGGGCTGTGTCGCCCGCGGCAGGAGGCGGGCGCTTTAGCGAGAGAGACGGTGCTGGAGAGCTCCCAGCGGCGCTGACGAGCTCGGCGATGCGGTCCAGCCAGTCCTCGTAGAGGTCGTCGACCGGGCAGTAGCGCAGGAGCTCGCGCGCCATGAGCAGCGCAGCCTGCGCGTCTGCGGGCCCGCGATGAGCGTGGGGTGATGAGCCTGCCGGAGTTAGCGACGGGGTGGCGGTGCGTCCGTCCCTCCGCACGGAGGGGTGCGGTGACGAAGCTGTTGGGGAACGTAGTAATTTCAAAAAAAATCCTACGCACACGCAAGATTATGGTGATGCATAGCAACGAGAGGGGAGAGTGTTGTCCACATACCCTCGTAGACCGTAAGCGGAAGCGTTATGAGAACACGATTGATGTAGTCGTACGTCTTCACGATCGATCGATCCTAGCACCGAAAGTACGGCACCTCCGCGATCTGCACACGTTCAACTCAGTGACGTCCCACGAACTCACGATCCAGCAGAGTGTCGAGGGAGAGCTTCGTCAGCATGACGGCATGATGACGGTGATGATGAGGCTACCAACGCAGGGCTTCGCCTAAGCACTACCATGATATGATCGAGGTGGATTATGGTGGAGGGGGGCACCACACACGGCTAAGAGATCAATGATCAACTTGTGTGTCTATAGGGTGCCCCCTGGCCACTTATATAAAGGATGGAGGAAGGAGGAGGCCAGCCCTCATAGGTGATACGGGGCTAACCCGGTGTAGGCCGATCTTTCACGTTTGGAGTGGGATCCCTCGAAGAGCACGAAGAACACGGGGAAGAACGGGGAGAAATCACAAGGGGAAACACTCAAGAACAAGTCCAATCACACATCCTCTAGACCATCAAACACACAAGATCACAAGGTACATGAACAACAAAAGGAAAGATACAAGGTAAAGTTCATCTCCATGAGGAGGTCTTGAAGGGGGTCCGCCCGTGAGGGGGTCTTGATGATATCCCGCAGGATCTTCTCCTAGATGGAGGTCTTGGCCTCCAATGGAGTAGTGGTCTCTCTCTCTCAAGAGTAGAGGAAGGTAGGAGCAAAGCTCACCTAAGAATGAGCTATCATATTTTCCAACCTTAGAAAGGAGGTGGAGGTGGTCTATTTATAGTCTAAGCCAGGAAGGGGTAAGTGGGAGAGGGATACAAGGCCAAAGGCCCGCGGCTGCGCACACAGGCGTCGGACGTCCGGTGGGTGTCGGACGTCCGGGGGCTCGGGACGGTCCGGACGTCCGGAAGTCTTCGGACTTCCGTAAATATCGCTCTGTCGCCGTGGCACCGGTCGTCCGGTCGGTGTCGGTCGTCCGTGCGCTGGGACTTGTCAGACGTCCGGCGTTCGTCGGTCGTCCGGCCGCTGCAGCTTTCGTCGGTTGGACTTTTGGGCTGGCTGGAGTTCCAGGCGTCGGACGTCCGGCGTCGTCCGGTCGTTCGGTGGCTGTAGATCGTAGCAGCTCTGTTTCTTCCGTCTTCTCTTCCATGCCTCCCTCGCGGATGGTGTAGTCGTTCCTTGGCGCTTGCACTCCTTGATATCCTTGAAGCTCCGACAATACCTATGCATGCACACCGGAGAAGTGTCAAGTAGTACACCATCCTCGAAGGGGTCAAGTGAGCACGTGTAAAGGAGAAGATTCACCTTTATGTATGAGAAGTAGAGGTCGCACGTGTGACTTGCCAACCGGACTCTTGACATGATGATGATCGTAGGATGCTCCGCATCAATAGGGCACGCCCAAAGTGTGGAGTCCTACTAGGACTACCTAGTCCTAGTAGGATTCCACCTCCCACATGGAATAGGAAAAAGGGAAGGGAGAAGGAGAAGGAAGGAAGGGGGCACCCCCTTTCCCTAGTCCAATTCAGACCAGTCCATGGGGAAGGGGCGCGGCCACCCTTGAGGCCTTTCTCTACTTTCCCGTATGGCCCATTAAGGCCCAATACGAATTCCCGTAACTCTCCGCTACTCCAAAAAATACCCGAATTACTCAGAACCTTTCCGATGACCGAATATAGCCTTCCAATATATCGATCTTTACGTCTCGACCATTTTGAGACTCCTCGTCATGTCCCCGATCTCCTCCGGGACTCCGAACAAACTTCGGTCATCAAATCACATAACTCATAATACAAATCATCACAGAACGTTAAGCGTGCAGACCCTACGGGTTCGAGAACTATGTAGACATGACCGAGAATCATCTCCCGTCAATAAGCAATAGCGGAATCTGGATGCTCATATTGGTTCCTACATATTCTACGAAGATCTTTATCGGTCAAACCGCATAACAACATACGTTGTTCCCTTTGTCATCGGTATGTTACTTGCCCGAGATTCGATCGTCGGTATCTCAATACCTAGTTCAATCTCGTTACCGGCAAGTCTCATTACTCGTTCCATAATGCATCATCCCGCAACTAACTCATTAGTCACAATGCTTGCAAGCTTTATAGTGATGTGCATTACCGAGAGGGCCCAGAGATACCTCTCCGATACACGGAGTGACAAATCCTAATCTCGATATATGCCAACTCAACAAACACCTTCGGAGACACCTGTAGAGCATCTTTATAATCACCCAATTACGTTGTGACGTTTGATAGCACACAAGGTGTTCCTCCGGTATTCGGGAGTTGCATAATCTCAGTCTGAGAAACATGTATAAGTCATGAAGAAAGCAGTAGCAATGAAACTGTAACGATCATAATGCTAAGCTAACGAATGGGTCTTGTCCATCACATAATTCTGTTCATCAAATGACAACACATGTCTATGATTAGGAAACATAACCATTTTTGATAAACGAGCTAGTCAAATAGAGGCATACTAGGGACACTTTGTTTGTCTATGTATTCACACATGTACTAAGTTTCCGGTTAATACAATTCTAGCATGAATAATAAGCATTTATCATGAAATAAGTAAATAAATAATAACTTTATTATTGCCTCTAGGGCATATTTCCTTCAGTCTCCCACTTGCACTAGAGTCAATAATCTAGTTCAAATCGCCATGTGATTTAACACCAATAGTTCACATCACCATGTGATTAACACCCATAGTTCACATCATCATGTGATCAACACCCAAAGGGTTTACTAGAGTCAATAATCTAGTTCACATCGCTATGTGATTAACACCCAAAGAGTACTTAAGGAGTGATCATGTTTTGCTTGTGAGAGAAGTTTAGTCAACGAGTCTGCTACATTCAGAGCCGTATGTATTTTGCAAATATTCTATGTATACAATGCTCTGCACGGAGCTACTCTAGCTAATCTCTCCCACTTTCAATATGTATCTAGATTGAGACTTAGAGTCATCCAGATCGATGTCAAAGCTCATCGACGTAACTCTTTACGACGAACTCTTTGTCACCTCCATGACCGAGAAATATTTCCTTATTCCACTAAGGATAATTTTGATCTATGTCCAGTGATCCACTCCTGAATCACTATTGTACCCTCTTGCCGAACTCATGGTGAGGTACACAATAGGTCTGGTACACAACATAGCATACTTTATAGAACCTATGACTGAGGTATAGGGAATGACTTTCATTCTCTTTCTATTTTCTGTCGTGGTCGGGTTTTGAGTCTTACTCAACTTCACACCTTGCAACACAGGCAAGAACTCCTTCTTTGACTATTCCATTTTGAACTTACTTCAAAATCTTGTCAAGGTATGTACTCATTGAAAAACTCTTATCAAGCGTCTTGACCGATCTCTATAGATCTTGATGCTCAATATGTAAGCAACTTTACCGAGGTCTTTCTTTGAAAAACTCCTTTCAAACACTCCTTTATGCTTTCTAGAAAAATTCTACATTATTTCTGATCAAAAATATGTCATTCACATATACTTATCAGAAAGGTTGTAGTGCTCCCACTCACTTTCTTGTAAACACAGGCTTCACCGCAGGTCTGTATAAAACTATATGATTTGATCAACTCATCAAAGCCTATATTCCAACTCCGAGATGCTTGCACCAGTCCATAGATGGATCGCTGGAGCTTGCACACTTTGTTAGCACCTTTAGGATTGACAAAACCTTCTTGTTTCATCATATACAACTCTTCTTTAAGAAATCCATTAAGGAATGTAGTTTTGACATCCATTTGCGAGATTTCATAAAATGTGGCAATTGCTAACATGATTCAGACAGACTTAAGTATTGCTACGAGTGAGAAAATATCATCGTAGTCAACACCTTGAACTTATCAATAAAACTTTTTCGACAAGTCTAGCTTTGTAGATAGTAACACTACTATCAACGTCTGTCTTCCTCTTGAAGATCCATTTATTCTCAATGACTCACTGATCATCGGGCAAGTCAATCAAAGTCCATACTTTGTTCTCATACATGGATCCCATCTCAGATTTCATGGCTTCAAACCATTTTGCGGAATCTGGGCTCATCATCGCTTCCTCATAATTCGTAGGTTTGTCATGGTCTAGTAACATGATTTCCAGAAAAGGATTAGCGTACCACTTTGGTGCGGAACGTACTCTGGTTGACCTACAAGGTTCAGTAGTAACTTGATCTGAAGCTTCATGATCATCATCATTAACTTCCTCACTAATTGGTGTAAGCATCACTTGAACTGATTTCAGTGAAGAAATACTTTCCAATTCGGGAGAAGGTACAATTACCTCATCAAGTTCTACCTTCCTCCCACTCACTTCTTTCGAGAGAAACTCCTTCTCTAGAAAGGATCCATTCTTAGCAACGAATATCTTGCCTTCGGATCTGTGATAGAAGGTGTACCCAACATTTTCTTTTGGGTATCCTATGAAGACACACTTCTCCAATTTGGGTTCGAGCTTATCAGGTTGAAACTTTTTCACGTAAGCATCACAACCCCAAACTTTAAGAAACGGCAACTTGGGTTTCTTGCCAAACCACAGTCCATAAGGTGTCGTCTCAACGGATTTAGATAGTGCCCTATTTAACGTGAATGCATCTGTCTCTAATGCATAACCCCAAAATGATAGTGGTAAATCGGTAAGAGACATCATAGATTGCACTATATCCAATAAAGTACGGTTATGACGTTCGGACACACCATTATGATGTGGTGTTCCAGGTGGCATGAATTTGTGAAACTATTCCACATTGTTTTAATTGAAGACCAAACTTGTAACTCAATATTCATCTCCGCAATCAGATTGTAGAAACTTTATTTTCTTGTTATGATGATTTTACACTTCACTCTGATTTTTTTGAACTTTTCAAATGTTTCAGACTTATGTTTCATCAAGTAGATATACCCATATATGCTCAAATCATCTGTGAAGGTCAGAAAATAACGATACCCGCCGCGAGCCTCAACAGTCATCGGACCGCATACATCAGTATGTATTATTTCCAACAAGTCTGTTGCTCGCTCCATTGTTCTGGAGAATGGAGTCTTAGTCATCTTGCCCATGAGGCATGGTTCGCAAGCATCAAATGATTCATAATCAAGTGATTCCAAAAGTCCATCCGCATGGAGTTTCTTCATGCGCTTTACACCAATATGACCTAAATGGCAGTGCCACAAATAAGTTGCACTATCATTATTAACTTTGCATCTTTTGGCTTCAATATTATGAATATGTGTATCACTACGATCGAGATCCAACAAACTATTTTCATTGGGTGTATGACCATCGAAGGTTTTATTCATGTAAACATAACAATAATTATTCTCCGACTTTAGACGAATAATTGTATGCAATAAACATGATCAAATCATATTCATGCTCAATGCAAACACCAAATAACATTTATTTAGGTCCAACACTAATCCCGAAAGTATAGGGATTGTGCGATGATGATCATATTAATCTTGGAACCACTTCCAACACACATCGTCACTTCACCCTTAACTAGTCTCTGTTCATTCTACAACTCCCTTTTCGAGTTACTAATCTTAGCAACTGAACTAGTATCAAATACTAAGGGGTTGCTATAAACACTAGTAAAGTACACATCAATAACATGTACATCAAATATACCTTTGTTCACTTTGCCATCCTTCTTATCCGCCAAATACTTTGGGCAGTCCCGCTTCCAGTGACCAGTCCCTTTGCAGTAGAAGAACTTAGTCTCAGGATTAGGTCCATACTTGGGTTTTTTCACTTGAGCAACAACTTGCTTGCGGTTCTTCTTGAAATTCCCCTTCTTCCCTTTGCCCTTTTTCTTGAAACTAGTGGTCTTGTCAACCATCAACACTTGATGCTTTTCTTGATTTCTACCTTTGCCGATTTTAGCATCGCGGAGAGCTTGGGAATTGTTTTCGTCATCCCTTGCATGTTATAGTTCATCATGAAGTTCTAGTAGCTTGGTGATAATGACTAGAGAACTTTTGTCAATTACTATCTTATCTGGAAGATTAACTCCCACTTGATTCAAGCAATTGTAGTACCCAGACAATCTGAGCACATGCTCACTGGTTGAGCTATTCTCCTCCATCTTGTAGGCAAAGTACTGCCAGAGGTCTCATACCTCTTGACACGGGCATGAGTATGAAATACCAATTTCAACTCTTGGAACATCTTATATGCTCTGTGGCGTTCAAAACATTTTTGAAGTCCCGGTTCTAAGCCGTAAAGCATGGTGCACTAAACTATCAAGAAGTCATCATACTGAGCTTTGCCAAACATTCATAACGTCTGCATATGCTCCCGCAATAGGTCCGTCACCTAGCGGTGCATCAAGGACATAATTCTTCTGTGCAGCAATGAGGATAATCCTCAGATCACGGATCCAATCCGCATCATTGCTACTAACATATTTCAATTTATTTTTCTCTAGGAACATATCAAAAATAAATGGGGAAGCTATGCGCGAGCTATTGATCTACAACATAGATATGCAAATACTATCAGGACTAAGTTCATGATAAATTTAAGTTCAATTAATCATATTACTTAAGAACTCCCACTTAGATAGACATCCCTCTAGTCATCTAAATGATCACATGATCCAAATCAACTAAACCATGTCCGATCATTACGTGAGAAGGAGTAGTTTTCAATGGTGAACATCACTATGTTGATCATATCTACTATATGATTCACGCTCGATCTTTCGGTCTCCAGTGTTCTGAGGCCATATCTGCATATGCTAGGCTCGTCAAGTTTAACCCGAGTATTCTGCGTGTGCAAAACTGGCTTCACCCGTTGTATGTGAACGTAGAGCTTATCACACCCGATCATCACGTGGCGTCTCAGCACGAAGAACTGTCGCAACGGTGCATACTCAGGGAAAACACTTATACCTTGAAATTTTAGTAAGGGATCATCTTATAAAGCTACCGCCGAACTAAGCAAAATAAGATGTATAAAAGATAAACATCACATGCAACCAAAATATGTGACATGATATGGCCATCATCATCTTGTGCCTTTGATCTCCATCCGCAAAGTACCGTTATGATCTCCATTGTCACTGACATGACACCATGATCTCCATCATCTTGATCTTTATCAATGTGTTGTCACATGGTCGTCTCGCCAACTATTGCACTTGCAACTATTTCTATCGCATAGCGATAAAGTAAATCAATCATATGGCGCTTGCATCTTATGCAATAAGGAGACAACCATAAGGCTCCTGCCAGTTGCCGATAACTTGAACAAAAGATGATCATCTCATACAACAACTTACATCTCATCACGTCTGACCATATCACATCACAACAAGCCCTGCAAAAACAAGTTAGTCGTCCTCTACTTTGTTGTTGCAAGTTTTACATGGCTGCTACGAGCTTACCAAGAACCGTTCTTACCTATGCATGAAAACCACAACGATTTTTAATAAAGTATGTGTTGTTTTAACCTTCAACAAGGACCGGGCGTAGCCACACTCGATTCAACTAAAGTTGGAGAAACTGACACCCGCCAGCCACCTGTGTGCGAAGCACGTCGGTAGAACCAGTCTCGCGTAAGTGTACGCGTAATGTCGGTCCGGGCCGCTTCATCCAACAATACCGCCGAATCAAAGTATGGCATGCTGGTAAGCAGTATGACTATTATCGCCCACAACTCACTTGTGTTCTACTCGTGCATATAACATCTACGCATAAACCTTGCTCGGATACCATTGTTGGGGAACGTAGTAATTTCAAAAAAATCCTACGCACAGGCAAGATCATGGTGATGTGTAGCAACAAGAGGGGAGAGTGTTGTCCATGTACCCCCGTAGACCGTAAGCGGAAGCGTTATGACAACGCGGTTGATATAGTCGTACGTCTTCACGATCGACCGATCCTACCACCGAAAGTACGGCACCTCCATGATCTGCACACGTTCGGCTCGGTGACATCCCACGAACTCACGATCCAGCAGAGTGTCGAGGGAGAGCTTCGTCAGCACGAAGCGTGATGACGCTGATGATGAAGCTACCAGCGCAGGGCTTCGCCTAAGCACTACGACGATATGATTGAGGTGGATTATGGTGGAGGGGGGCATCGCACACGGCTAAGAGATCAATGATCAACTTGTGTGTCTATGGGGTGCCCCTGGCCACGTATATAAAGGATGGAGGGAGGTGGAGGCCGGCCCTCATAGGGCGCGCCCAAAGTGTGGAGTCCTACTAGGACTCCCTAGTCCTAGTAGGATTCCACCTCCCACATGGAATATGAAAAGGGAAGGGAGAAGGAGAAGGAAGGAAGGGGGCGCCCCCTTTCCCTAGTCCATTCAGACCAGTCCATGGGGAAGGGGCGCGGCCATCCTTGAGCCTTTCTCTCCTTTCCCGTATGGCCCATTAAGGCCCAATACGAATTCCTGTAACTCTCCGGTACTCCGAAAAATACCCGAATCACTCGGAACCTTTCCGATGTCCGAATATAGCCTTCCAATATATCGATCTTTACGTCTCGACCATTTCGAGACTCCTCTTCATGTCCCCGATCTCATCCGGGACTCCGAACAAACTTCGGTCATCAAATCACATGACTCATAATACAAATCATCACAAAACGTTAAGCGTGCGGACCCTACGGGTTCGAGAACTATGTAGACATGACCAAGACTCATATCTGGTCAATAACCAATAGCGGAACCTGGATGCTCATATTGGTTCGTACATATTCTACGAAGATCTTTATTGGTCAAACCGCATAACAACATACATTGTTCCCTTTGTCATCGGTATGTTACTTGCCTGAGATTCGATCGTCGGTATCTCAATACCTAGTTCAATATCGTTACCGGTAAGTCTCTTTACTCGTTCCGTAATGCATCATCCCGCAACTAACTCATTAGTCACAATGCTTGCAAGGCTTATAGTGATGTGCATTACCGAGAGGGCCCAGAGATACCTCTCCGATACACGGAGTGACAAATCCTAATCTCGATATATGCCAACTCAACAAACACCTTCGGAGACACCTGTAGAGCATGTTTATAATCACCCAGTTACGTTGTGACGTTTGATAGCACACAAGGTGTTCCTCCGGTATTCAGGAGTTGCATAATCTCATAGTCCGAGGAACATGTATAAGTCATGAAGAAAGCAGTAGCAATGAAACTGTAACGATCATAATGCTAAGCTAACGAATGGGTCTTGTCCATCACATCATTCTCCTAATGATGTGATCCCGTTCATCAAATGACAGCACATGTCTATGGTTAGGAAACATAACCATCTTTGATAAATGAGCTAGTCAAATAGAGGCATACTAGGGACACTTTGTTTGTCTATGTATTCACACATGTACTAAGTTTCCGGTTAATACAATTCTAGCATGAATAATAAACATTTATCATGAAATAAGGAAATAAATAATAACTTTATTATTGCCTCTAGGGCATATTTCCTTCAGAAGCTTGCTGTTCGTTCCCCGCCGGGCCGGTGGCGGCATTGGCGGCGGGTGACGGAGAACGACGGGGAGGCCCACCGACGGGCGCCGTCTGTGTGATGCAAGCGGCGAGAGTGGCTCGGCGCTCAGCACGGGCTCGACGAGCATCAGCCATGGAAAGCAGTGGAGCGGCGGTGCATCGATCGACGTAAAAGAGGCTTTGGCGCACCCCCTACCTGGCGTGCCAAATGTCAGATTACGGGTTCCGCAGACCCTTGAGAGGTTTGAACTCTGGGGTGTGCACGAAGAACTCTCTCTCCCCAGTCTGCATGCTCAATGATCCCACGGCCTAGCTCGACGAATCCAAAGAACAAGAGACACAGAGATTTATCCTGGTTCGGGCCACCTTGCGGTGTAATACCCTACTCCAGCTTTGTGGTGGATTGCCTCGAGGGGCCGGGGATGAACTAGTATAGTGGATGAACAGCCTCAGGAGGCTAGGTGTTCTTGAGCTCGATGAGCTGGTGAGGTGGTCAGGGTAGAATGGCCCCGATTCGAGATGTCTCGCTATGGTGGTGGCTAAGTCCTATTTATAGTGGCCTTGGTCCTCTTCCCAAATGTTAGGCGGGAAGGGATCCCACAACAGCCAAATTTGAAGGGAGACAACTAGTACAAGCTATCCTGACAAAAGTAGTCTTCGCCTGCAAAAGGCTCTGGTGGTGACGCTGTCGTGGGCTCCGTGATGACCTCCGTCCTGCCGTCCTGGAGGTCTTGGTCTTGTTGCACCGATATGGAAACCTTTGCCTGATGCCTAGGGACCCCGCGCCTGCGCTTGCCTCCTTAGCAACAAAGAGGAAACTGGTACACTGCGCCCGCTGGCGCCCGCCTGGCCTTGATTATCATGGCTCACGTCACGCGAACCTCGCGAGGTGCACCCTGGATTGATATCTCCGCTCCTCGGGAGCCAGCCTAACGAGGCTGCCCCCAGGGAGGTCTTGGTGTCACCCGCCTTGCGAGGCTTGGCCCCTCGCGAGGGTCTTGAGCTGTTGCTGCTGGAGCTAGGCCGTACCAGGCCGCCGACGGAGCCACGCCACGGGCCGCAAGAAGGCAAGTCTGGGCACCCCGTTCCCAGGACGCCGACAAGAACTAGTCCAGTGCATTGTGTTCATGGCCAGAACTCCTTTGTTTTGATTAGCTTTTTCTAGCTAGCTGATTATGCTTTGGTGTGCTAATTAACTTTATAGACATGGCCATTTAATTTCACAACCCATGGTAAATTTAATTTGTACTCCATGGCAAATTAACTCTACAGCCCCATAATATTTTTTACCTTACATCCATGGTATGTATAATATACAAATAATGTCAATTTTTATTAATTAACCATGGCAAATTGAACATGCATTTGCCATGGCAATTTTTGTTCCTTTTTTGTATTATTTCACATTCATGGCAACATTCTTTTATAAAGCATGGCTATTTTGATAAAAAAAAATCCAGGGGAAATTTGAATATGCATTTTTGCATGACAACTTTTGATCATTTATTTGAGTTTTTCACATACATGGCAATTTTATGACACAAAGATGGCAACTTTGGTAAATATACCATTGCAATTTTGAATGCATTTTGCCATGGCAATTTTTGATATATTTTTTGTATTATTTCACATTCATGGAAAAATTCTTTTATAAAGCACGACACATATGATAAAAATACCATGGCAAATTTGAGTATTATTTTGCCATGGCAATTTTGATCATTCGTTTGTGTTTTTCGCATACATGGCAATTTTATTACGCAAAAGATGGCAACTTTGATAAATATACCATGACAAATTTGAATGCATTTTGCCATGGCAATTTTGATCATTCGTTTGTGTTTTTCACATACACAACAATTTTTATTACAAAAAAGATGACAAATTTGGTAAATATACCATGGCAAATTTGAATGCATTTTGCCATGGAAATTTCTGATCATTTTTTTGTATTTCTTCACATTCATGGAAAAATTCTTTTAAAAAGCATGGCAATTTTTCTTATACAAAGCATGACAATTATGACTAAAACGCCATGGCAATTTTGAATATGCATATGCCATGGCATTTTGTTTTCATAACTTGTAATTTTTTACATACACAACAAATTTATCATAAAGAACATGGCAATTTTAATTTATATATGATAGCAAATTTTACATTTTTAGAACATGGTAGATTTTACTATGTAGTATGGCATTTTTACTTCTATAGCCATGGAAAAATTTAAACTATTATTACATGACAAAAATACTATTACTCACATGGAAAATTTTACCTTTTTTTGGCCATCGAAAATTTAACTATTTTTTGCCATGGCAAATTTTGCACGCCATGTCATTTGCATAGAGCATGGAAACTTAATTGCATGGAGTACACATCCATGCATGAATAGATTCATGTCAACTTAATTTTGTGTGGCAACTCTAGTTTATGGGTCATGGCATTTTTAGTTAATATTTTAACACATTAATGGCAAATTTTTTATTTTTTCGAGTACTTGAAAACAATCTTTCTGGCATGATTTTTTTTGGAAAATGCTCACATGGCAACTTTTGCAACGCTCGCATGGAAATTCATGATTTTTTCTCTCTATAACACACAACAATTCTTGGAATGCCCTACTATTTGCACACCATGGCAATATTTGTGTGCGTGTGCATGTCCTAGTCCACTTCCACTCCACGGACCCCTTGGAGGCGTACCCAGTCATGGAATCACTGGAACTTGTCTTCGTCCTTGCAGCAGTCGTGGGTACACTCGTAGAGCAGCACCATGCAGTCGTCCTTCTGCTCCTCCGGTGACGGCAGCAACGACAAGTTGGCGCGCTTGAGGGCCTGGAACTCCACAGGCGAGGATCCAGGCGATCCCATCCAGCGGCAGCCGCTACATATTTTCTTGATTTTTTGCTGGAGCCTCCTTCTCCTCATTTGGCGGCGCATGAGCACTCCTCGACGGCGATAGCCTCCACTTTTCTCTTGTCAGAGCAGACTTTCAGCTGTCGTTGCCAACACACGAGATGATTCAGAGATCGAGCGAACTATGAACACGAACGAGAGAGATAGGTTTTTTGCCGCTGTCAACCGCGCAGCTTTTTCTGTTTTCTCATTCCACTCTTATCTGTTGCAACTACCTGGCTAGCTACCTCCCGGCGGGCGCGCTATGATGCGCAATGGCCGCGCCATCCCGCAGCCACGACTCACAGCGCATGCGCCCACCAGGAGAAGAAAACGGAGAGGGAAAGTGGTCGATGCATGCTACGCACTTGAGCCACTATTTAGCTACGTGCATGTCCGGGTCATATCATCCCGCATGCACACATTATTACAAACAGAAAAACAGAACTACGTTGCAAGCATGAGATTAGTCTAAGCATAACATTTCACCCCCCTAATCTCACTGCTCCAAACTGATCACTCCAAGCCTCTGTCTCATCTCAATGAAATGAACTCGACCGAGCGCTTTTGTTAGAGCATCAGCCAGTTGATCTTGCGTGCCCACATGATCGATCTCCACTTGCTCCTTTTCCATGCAATCTCTCACAAAATGGAACTTCACGTCAATGTGTTTGCTGCGATCATGATGTACTGGATTTTTGCTTAAAGCTATGGCAGATTTGTTGTCCACCTGGAGCCTGAACCTTGCAGGAGCAGCTCCGGTTATGTCTCCCAACAGCCTGCTCAACCATAGCCCTTGACAAGTTGCTGCTGCAATGGCCACGTACTCAGCCTCACATGAAGAAAGTGCAACTATCTTTTGCTTCTGAGAGCTCCAGGTGATCAGGTTCTTGCCCAGATAGAAAACATGCCCGGAAGTGCTCTTGCGATCGCCGACATCACCGGCGTGATCGCTGTCACTGAACCCGAGCAGTTTGGCCACACCTTGACCTCTCCTGTAGCTGCATCCATAGTGCTTGGTGCCCTTCACGTACCTCAATATCTGCTTGACGGCAGCCCAGTGAAGTGTGCTAGGTTTCTCCATGAACCGGCTGACGATCCCGACAGAATGTGCTATATCAGGCCGGGTGTTCACCAGATAACGAGGGCTTCCAATCACCCTCGCGATCTGAGTGGCGTCAAGGGCTCACCATCGCCCTCTTTCTTCAGCTTGAGGCGACACTCCATGGGCGTGTGGCAGCGGTTGCAGCCCGCCATATTTGCAATCTCCAATATCTTCTCAAGATAGCTTTTCCGACAGAGTGTGATGCCACCGCTGTTCGCTGCTCCACTTCTATGCCTGTAGTAGCTCAGCTTGCCCAGATCACTCATCTTGAAAAGTTGCTGCATCTGCTCCTTGAACGAGGCTATGTCCGCTGCATCGGTGCGTGATAATCAGATCATCCACATAGACCCCCACCAGCAGGTACGAGTGATCATTGCCGCGTCTGTAGACTGCATGTTCCAAGGGACTGCGAATGAACCCAAGAGCTGCCAGAGATTCATCTAGTTTAGCATACCAGGCGCGTGGAGCTTGGTGCGGTCCGTATAGTGCTTTGCGAAGGCGTAGCACACTCTCCTCCTTGCCGGCGACTTCGTACCCCGGTGGCTGAGCAACATAAACCTCTTCAGTGAGATCGCCATTCAGAAAGGCTGATTTCACGTCCATGTGGTGAACTTCCCAGCCGGAGTGTGCAACCAGGGCCAGAAGAAGTCGTATTGTCTCCATGCGAGCTACGGGAGCGAAGACCTCCTCAAAATCCACCCCCTGGCGCTGTACGTACCCCTTTGCTACGAGGCGAGCCTTGTGCTTGACGACGTTGCCTGCAGGATCACACTTGACGCGATAAACCCACTTCACCGATAGCTTTGTGTCCAGCAGCAGCTGAGTAAGCTCCCAAGTCTTGTTGTCGGCGATGGACTGCATCTCGACGCCCATGGCGCCCTTCCACGCCTTTGCTAACGAAGCGCGTCAACGTCGCGCAGCTCCTCGGTCGCTGAACAGGCAGCGCACAAGAAGGCAGCGCCAAATCGCTCGCGCACCGCTGGTCTTCGCTGTTTCCAAAGACGCTGCGTGAAACTCCGATAGCGCACTAGTTGCCCCGTAGGCACATCGTGCCTGGAGTCATGAGATGGAGGTGTGCTCTCGCCATCTGACGAGTCCGTGGGCGTCGATGGCCCGGACTGCAACGAGTCCGGCGTGCTCACCACTGGCGTGGCGACAGCAGTCTTTTGCAGCGTCCCCAAAGTTGATGTAGAGGGTGTCACCGCTGGACGAGGCGTGACCGGTGGGGTGGATGACCCGCTGTCCACCTCCTGGACACCGTTCTCCATGGTGTAGACCACAGTGAAGGTGGCTGGCGCGGTGGTGACTGCGCTCGTGCCCTGAGCGTTCCATGCCCATGGTCTGTTCTCCTCGAAAACAACATCATGTGTTACCTGGACCTTCTTGGTTGCTGGGTCGTATGCTCGGTACGCCTTGGAGCCCTCCTCATAGCCGACAAACACCATAGGTGTCGATCGATCACTGAGCTTGGTGATGCTGGTGCCGACGCGTTTCACGTGAACCGTGCACCCGAACGTGCGCAGGTGCTGCACATTGGGTTTACGGCCGTGCCACGCCTCATAGGGTGTGACACCCTCCAGGCTTCTGGTCGGCGCGCGGTTTAGCAGATACACTGCCATTCTCACCGCCTCTGCCCAGAAGAACGCCGGCATGCCCATGCTCTTCATCATGCACCGAGCCATCTCCACCACCGTCTGGATCCGATGTTCGACGACGCCGTTTTGCTGTGGCGTGTATGGCGCGGTGGTGAAATGCTTGATGCCGCTCTGCTCGTAGTACTCTCTGAACTCGATGGAGTTGAATTCGCCGCCACGGTCTGACCTGAACGCGCGCAGCTTGCAGTTTCCGTCAGCCTCGGCCATCACTTTGATTTTCTTGAAGCGTGAGTACGCCTCATCCTTGGACCTTAGGAGTTCTAACCACATATAGCGACTGTGATCATCTACCACAAGCAAGAAATACTTGTTACCTCCCGGAGTCGTTGGAGTGATTGGCCCACACAAGTCCGTGTGCACGAGCTCTAGGCTGCGCCGCACGAGACGCCCGTGGCTGTGGGAACGGTGCTCTATGTTGCTTTCCCAGAGCGCAGCCATCGTAGTATTCCGCCACGCGATCGATCACTGGCATGCCGCGCATGAGCTGCTTCGTGGACATGGTCCGGAGCGCACGGAAATGAAGATGCCCCATGCGAGCATGCCATCTCCATGTTGCATCGTCCCCCTGCGCCATCAGACACGCCGGCACATCTATGGTGAGTACTCCGGTGTACATGCGATTTCCAGAGCGCTTGATGCGCGCCAGCACGCGCCGCGCCGGGTCCAGGACGGCCATGACGCCGTCAGCAATGTTGATGATGCAGCCGGCCTCGTCCTATTGTCCCACAGAGACAATGTTCGTCCGCAGGCTGGGGATGAAGAAGACGCCGGTGAGCGCTGCTGCTGCTCGCCGCCCGACAATAAACACCACACTGCCACGCCCGCGGATGGCCACAACCGAGCCGTCGCCGAACCTCACTGAGCCGTGCACCGTCTCGTCAAGTGAAGAGAAAACGTGCCGATCGCCCATCATATGGCTGCTGGCCCCGGTGTCGAAGAACCAAACCCGTCCGGCGAGGGACGGCATGACCTTCTCCTCGTTGAGGTAAACATGCCGGGAGCCGCGAGCTGTGTGTTGTCCACTCGCAGTGACCACGGCCATGTCTGAGACCCTGATCGTGCTCGGCGCCGCCTTGGACAAGATTCGCTTACTCCCGCTTGCCTTTCTGCTCCTCATCCTTGATTTTGGAGTAACACTCCTTCTTCCAGTGGCCCTGCTTGTTGCAATAGTGGCACTTTCCTTTCTTCTTTCCGCCGGAGCTGCGGATCCGCTGCGCTGCGGCCGATGGCATCGCCTTGCCGCCGCCCTGGAATTTTTTCTTCCCAGGCGACTTGCTTTTGTTGTTGTTGCCACCTGACGACCGGCCGCCAGAGCTGAGCTGCCGCTCGCGCGTGTCCCACTCTGCAGAGGTGTACATGAGGCGCGCGCCCGATCACTGCGCCGTGTCGCCCGTGATCATAATGATCTTCGACGCGACAAGCGCCCGTGAGCTCTTCGATCGTCATGGTCTTGAGGTCGATGAGAGACTCTATCGCCATCGCCATCTGCCGGTTTTGCGCTGCACGACGCCGAAGAACTTCGACAGCCTTGTGCTCCGTTACCGGATCGCCGTACAGATCAAGATCAGCGACGAGGCCAGAGAGCCGCAGCGCGAAATCCTCAACGGACTCGCCCTCCTTGAAACGAAGATCCTCAAATTCCCGGCGACGCACTTGCGCCTTTGCCTCGCGCGCGCGCTCACTGCCGATGCAGAGAGTTTTGATCGTGTCCCAGGCCTTCTTGGCCGAGTCCTTCGCGGCCAGGACACGGATCATCTCCAGCGGCACGCCGGTGAGGATGATCTGCAGTGCGCGCCGGTCGTCGTGCTCGTCGGCTCCGTCGTTGATCACCGCGGACCAGACGCGGGCCACCTGAAGCTTGACTTGCATGACGAGGGACCACTCCATGTAGTTGGTGCGGGTGAGGACCATGGATGATGTAGAGGTCTCGCTCTCCCGCACTACTCGCTCGACGATGCGCAACTCGTCGCTCCCGCTGCCTGTCAGTCGCGCCACTGGCGCCGTGGTCGGTGGCGTCTTCGACGGCGATTTCGTCCCGCCCTTGCTCTGCCCTTTCTCAGAATCGGTGTCTGACATGGTACGCCGCGGATCGGACACCGCCGGCCACCGGAGAGTGGATTGAACACCACATAGCTCTGATGCCAATTGTCGTTGCCAACACACGAGATGATTCAGAGATCGAGCGAACTATGAACAGGAACGAGAGAGAGGTTTTGTGCCGCTGTCAACCGCGCAGCTTTTTCTGTTTTCTCATTCCACTCTTATCTGTTGCAACTACCTGGCTAGCTACCTCCCGGCGGGCGCGCTATGATCCGCAATGGCCGCGCCATCCCGCAGCCACGACTCACAGCGCATGCGCCCACCAGGAGAAGAAAACGGGAGATGGGAAAGTGGTCAGTGCATGCTACGGCACTTGAGCCACTACCTAGCTACGTGCATGTCTGGGTCATATCATCCCGCATGCACACATTATTACAAACAGAAAAATAGAACTAGCGTTGCAAGCATGAGATTTTTTTTTGAACACCATCTTTATATTAATTAACCAATCACACCAGTACACTCATTCGATACAATATTCACCACACAGGGCGGTACATCATTTACAAGAATACCATCTAATCTGTTGTCAAAGCTATACTTAGCGATTAAATGAGCCACCATATTGGCCGTACGGCTAATCTTTGACCATTGAAGATTATTGATCAACTTCGAGATACTCACGCTTCCATCTTCGGTCACGACAGCAGACTGTCATAGTGCCTTTACGCAAGAGACGCTGCCACAAAAGCGCAATCGGTCTCTAAAATTATAGGATTATGAAGAGAAATGCCTATGTAGAGACCGGCAATGCAAGCTCTAAGCTCCGCTTCCTCCACGCTTTGACAGCACCAATGAAATCCCACGATTTAAACAATAACTTCCCCTTTCGCCCCCGACCACCACCCCCACATCGGCTTCTCTAATGGACTCCACGGCTAGCATCGACATTAATCTTGAACCAACCTGCAGGAGGCGGTACCAGCCACTACTCGCGGCCCGAGAATTAGAACTCCGCTAATCCAGACCAATGGCCCTTTTCTTTTTTTTGAAAATCCACCGCCTCAAGAATGAAGTGCGCCAAAAGACTCCCAATAACTCTCCACAAAGCATGCGAAGCTGAAACTGATTCCTTTCCTTTACCAAAGATCAAATCATTTCTCAAATGCCAGGTCCTCCGAATAAGAATATAATTTGGTCTCGACACGGGGTTTAATTGACTCAGAGAACAATAAACCAATCATGCCCGTATATCCGAGAACCTCCTCATCGTAGAGCCCAAATGTTCCTCATGGCCATGCGAAGCGCTACACGCCGGGCACAAGACAAGCGCATGGAAGGTATTTTCATCCTCCATGCCACAAATAGAACACGTACTAACAGAGGCTTGATGATGCGCCACTCTATTAACCTCAGACGGCCAAGCTATTGGAAGCAACCTCCATGCAAAAATACGGATCTTCCGAGGAATGTTTGTCTTCCAAATAATATTCCAAATTTTCCTCTCCGACCCTACCGCCTCACTTTGGATTGCCCTCATCCTCTTTTTTATCCTAAGGGTGAGCGCTAACTTGTACGCGCTCCTAACTGAGAACAACCCTGACTTTTCATAATGCCAAGCAACAAAATCTGCCTCCCCATTTGATTGGATCCACAACCTCAAAATCTCATCCGCATCATAAGGGTAAAATAAATGCCTAACCAGCTCCTCATCCCAACTCCTTTCTCCACTCATGAACAATTCCTCAACCCATTTAACTCTAGTTCTATTCTTCTTTGCAGAGATTTTAAGTCCGTAAGCTCTAGGAAGCCAATTGTCTCTCCAAATATGTATATTAGCCCCATCACATACTCTCCAAATAACTCCGGATTTAAGCAGCTCCAACCCATGCAGTAATACCTTGCCATGTGAGAGAAGCCGATCAAGGAAAGCTGTGTCTAAAATATGCCCCTGTGGATAATATTTTGCCTTTATCACTCGCACACAAAGATTCCGGATTCACCACCAGCCTCCATGCTCGCTTCGCTAAAAGAGCCTGGTTAAATAATCTAAGATCCCAAAACCCATACCACCCTCCGCTTTAGGCTTTGTCATCTTATCCCAAGCCAACCAATGAGTCTTCCTTCGTTGTCCTCATCCCCCACCAGAAATTCCTTATAATCTGAGATAATTCCTCGCAGACAGAGACGCCGGAATTTAAAAATACCCATAGCATACACCGAAGAGCTTGCGTAACAGATTTAATCAACGTTTTTTCGCCCCACAAGAAGCATATTTCTATCCAATCCGATAGAATTTTGAGAGCTTTGTCCTTAGTGGATTGAAATTTGCCCGCCTTCATTCGACCTTGAGGCACCGGTAAACCAAGATATTTTTCCTCAAATCCTTGGCTGTAATGCACAAAATTACCATAACAGCCACTTGAACTTCCATAACGCATTTTTACCAAACATGATAGAGCATTTATCTGGGCTCAACAATTGGCCGCCTCTTTCTCATAGGTTGAAATAATATTTTTAATTGTCAACGCTGATCAATGGCTCCCTTGAAAAATAAAAGACAGTCATCTACAAACAATAAATGTGAAATACCCGGTGCTTGCTGTTCACCTTGAATTCTAGCAGCGCTCCTCTATTACACGCATCCTGTAATAACACGTAGAGGGCCTCGCCACTAACAAGAATAAATAAGGAGATAGAGGGTCTCCTTGCTCGATACCACATGAAGGCGTAAATGACTCCAAGAGTTGTCCGTTGAAGCTTAACAGAGAATTTCACCGAGGTAACACAGTGCCATAATCCACTTTATCCATCCACTCGCAAACCCGAGCGCACTCAACATACACTTCAGAAAATTCCAATCCACTCTATCATAAGCCTTAGCTAGATCAAGTTTATACGCACAAAACTCACCCCGCCCATCCTTGAGAGTGTTTAAAGAGTGCATACATTCAAACGCAATAAGCGCATTATCAGATATCAGTCTCCCAGGAATAAAAGCACTTTGTGTTGGAAAGATCATACCATCAAGGAGGGGCCTCAAGCATGAGATTAGTCTAAGCATAACATCAGCCCTCATTCCACAACTTCCTCCGGCGCCATCGGTTGATCTAATGGAAGGATTTATCCGGCAAGAAGGATTGGGGACCTCCTATTTGGGGCAAGAAGATGGAAGAATTGATCTTTATATTTTCTTGGCTGCCATGCTACCGAAGGATTTTAGGAGATGTACAATGCGAAAATTCAATTCGGTGTCCAGGCACACCCGGCGAACAGTAAAATTTTAAAAAATAGCAAAAGGATTCAAAAAAAATCAGATTTTGTTATGGTGCAAGATGCTCAAATGCATGATGTTCATGTAAAATTTTAGCTTGTTTGGACATTTGAGGAGCTCGTGGCAACTTTTTTTTTTGAATTTCTTGAATTTATTTGCTATTTTTTATTTTACTGTTCACCCCCGGGTATAGATGAGCCCGGGTGCAGAATAGATGCTTCCATGTACAATGATGCTATATTAGGAGTGTCACATAGATTAAATGATGCGAGATGAGAGAGAAAGCATACGAAAATTATGTGACGGACTTAAGATAAAACTGTCTTATTAACATGTGTACATCATGGCAACGGTTTTGAGAAGTTAGATTTAAAGCACATCGCGTTCGATTTTTATGTCATCATCATGCCTGTCTCCAAAATGAGAGCAGTCCAACTAAAAACTACTATTAGGATCATTTTTTGACAGCTAATGAAGATGAAGATGAACAATCAAGTTTGGCCATGAAAGTGAGCAGGCATCTAGAACGGGAGTGGTGCGTCCCTGCCAATTTTTGTTAACTGGTTCGAGAGACTGCACAAACTTAATATGCAATTATGGTTGCTCGTTTCTTCTTTGGCTTTCCCTTTCGATATTTTCTCCTTTGGCCAGCTAGTTCTATGTGAGCACGATGATAAAATAAATCCCGCAAAAATAATAATTCTATGTGAGCAGGACGATAGAATGGCGGGTGATGACTATGGCGGCAGACATCGGGATGCATTATCTTTTTTTTTGCGGGGTTAAAAGGGATTTCATTGCTCAAGCTGGAGGAAGCTCCTCCAAACAAAGTTCAGGTACATTGAAACGCCCTCGATGCGGCTATATCTCCCACGTGTCGAAGCACGACTTAGAGGCATAACCGCATTGAAAGCAATGTCGCAAATGAGGTAATCTTCACACAACCCATGTATTACATAAGGGAAACAGATACAAAGTTGGCTTACAATCGCCACTTCACACAATACATGAGTAAAACATTACATCATACAGATACAATCAAGGTCCGGCTACGGAACCAAAATAAAAGAAGACTACCCCAAATGCTACACAGATCCCCGATCGTCCCAACTGGGCTCCACTACTGATCAACTGAAACGAAACCACACAAAGAACAAGATCTTCATCGAGCTCCTCCTTGAGCTCGGGTGCATCACCTGCACGGTTTCATCGGCACCTGCAAACTGGTTTGGAAGTATCTGTGAGCCACGGGGACTCAGCAATCTCACACCCGCGAGATCAAGACTATTTAAGCTTAAAGGTAGGACAGGGTAGTGAGGTGGAGCTGCAGCAAGCGACTAGCATATATGGTGGCTACATACGCAAAAGAGAGCGAGAAGAGGAGGCAAAGCACGGTCGAACAACTATGATCAAGAAGTGATCCTGAACTCCTACTTACGTCAGACATAACTCCAACACCGTGTTCACTTCCCGGACTCCGCCGAGAAGAGACCATCACGGTTACACACGCGGTTGGTGTATTTTAAATTAAGATCAACTTCGGGTTTTCTACAACCGGACATTAACAAATTCCCATCTGCCACATAACCGCGGGCACGGCTTTCGAAAGTTCAAAACCCTGCAGGGGTGTCCCAACTTAGCCCATGATAAGCTCTCGCGATCAACGAAGGATATTCCTTCTCCCCGGGAAGACCCGATCAGTCTCGGAATCCCGGCTACAAGACATTTCACAGCAATAAAACAAGACCAGCAAAGCCGCCGGATGTGCCGACAAATCCTGATAGGAGTCGACGCACCTCGGTCTCGTGGCACACCGGATAAGTCAGCCCACGAGTAAAACCAGCCCTCGAGTTGCCCCGAGGTGGCCCCCATCTGCTCGGTTCGGACCAACACTCGAAGGAGCACCGCCCGGGGCTAAAATAAAGATGACCCTCGGGCTCCTAAACCCAAGGGAAAAGGGATAGGTGAGGCAAATGGTAAAACCAATGTTGGGCCTTGCTGGAAAAGTCTTATTCAAAGCGAACTGTCAAGGGGTCCCATAAATCACCCGACAGCGTTAGGGACGCAAAATCCGGGAACATAATACCGATATGACGGAAACTAGGGCGGCAAGAGTGGAACAAAACACTGCATAAGGCCGAGCCTTCCACCCTTTACCAAGTATATAGATGCATTAATTAAATAAGGTATATTGTGATATCCCAACAAGTAAACATGTTCCAACAAGGAACAACATCTCCATGTTCCAACAAGGAACAAACTTCATCTTCACCGCAACTAACAACGCTATAAGAGGGGCTGAGCAAAGCGGTAACATAGCCAAACAACGGTTTGCTAGGAAAGGATGGTTAGAGGTTTGACATGGCAATATGGGAAGGCATGATAAGCAAGTGGTAGGCATCGTAGCATAGGCATAGCAAAAGAGCGAGCATCTAGCAAGCAAAGATAGAAGTGATTTCGAGGGTATGGTCATCTTGCCTGAAATCCCGCAAGGAAGAAGAACGAATCCATGAAGAAGACAAACGGACGAGGTCGAATGAAATCTCACAACTCCGGAACGAAACCGAAGCTAACAAGAGAAGTAAACCGGAAACAAACAAACAACATAGTAAACACACCATCACATAAACATGGCATGATGCGCAAACAAGTATGATGCATGTCCGGTTTAATGAGGCATGGCATGGCAATATGCACAAACAATCCTACAAATTAAGTGGAGCTCAATATGCAACGAATTGCATATTGACGAAACTTCACAACATTTATTTAGTTCACTCTTGATTAGGTACTCAACAATATTAAATGTTATTAAACATGGCAAGAGGGTGAAGCATAGTTAAACTAGCTATTTAGGCAAGTTTAAATGAGGCCGGAAATAAGAAACAACAATTCCGGAAAATCCCCATATGCAAATTATGGATTCGGAACTGATCTGACCTAAAGCATATTTTAGAGTTGTTAAACATGCAAAGTAATGTTACCATGTTAAACTAGGCATTTTTCTACCCCATTTACATATATAATTTATTTAAAATGGAGCTACGGTTATTTAGTTATGAAATAAATCATTTTAGCATGGCATTTAAGCAAATTAATGCAAACAACAATTTTAAGCATTTAAATGTTGTTATCATGATGCGGATGACATGTGCAAGTTTTATGCAATTTTATGAAAACGTTATCAAGAGCATTATGAGCATTAGTCGTCGTGGCGGAAGAAAGGGGTGCCACGGCAACATATCGGTTCCGGTAGCTCACGGAGATACCGATGCAAAAGGAAGGGGTGACGGAAGCGAGTCATGCAAGATGGTGGGGTGATCCCGATTACCGGGTTCCCGCGGAACGGTGGCATGGCAAAAGAGGGGCATCGCAAGGATGATTCGGACACGGTCGGTCATCTCGGGTTATACCTCCGAAACGTTCAAACGGGACGGGTCGAGTTGTGGAGGGAAGTAGATGGAAGTAGTCGTTCTCGGGCGACGGTAGTGGAAGTAGTGTTCATGTTCGATGGTAGTGGTACATCTCGTCATCGGAAGTAGTGGTACACACGAAGGTAGTCGAACTTGACGGTTCCACATACAGGTCTTCAGCGACGGTAGTTGTACACGTTTTCGAGATGTTCAAGAGGACTTGGCGATCCGATGTCTCCGGGTCGACGTAGTGGTACACGCCATCGGGTACTTGTCGCTTCCGTTCGGTGGTCGCCGGGTCGTAGTGGTACTTGGCGCTTCCAGCGACGACGGTAGAGGTACTTGGCGATCGTCGGGCACTTGTCGATCATCGTAGTCGAACTTGACGGAACCCGGGGTACTTGGCGCTTGTCGGGTACTTGTCGGTCTCGGGCGGTCTTGGTGTAGAAGTACATGGCAAACGAGTGGTATTTTGCGCCGCCGTCCCGGAACTTTAAAAAAATCCACGGAGGCAGTCTTGGCGTTTCTGGTCTTGCAAAGGCAATCGAACTTGGCGCCAACAAGGCCATGGAGGTAAATGGCGCAGGGCGTGCAGGAGGAGATGGTGAAACAGAGGCCATGGTCGGTCACCGATGCAAAGGGGCAACGGGCAGCGGAACTTGGGGCGCCAGCAGCGGCAAACTTGGCGAAGGAGGCGGCAAGGAGGGGGCGAGGCAGAGGAGGAGCAGGTGAGGGCGATGGGGGCCTGGCCGGCTCCGAGGCGGACGGGCGCGGGGCTCGGCGCGGCGAGGAGGGGAAGAGGAACTTGGGCGGCGGGGTCGTTCTCGGCCGGATCGGCCAAAACGAGGCGTGGCGGCGCCGGTGCTCGAGGAGGCCGATGAGGGGCGCGAGCCGAGGAGGAGCGGGGACGGGAGGAGAAGGGATGGCGGCGCCGGTGCTCGATGCCCGCGGCGAGGAGGGTAGAGGCGCGGCGAACGGGGACGCGGGGGAGGAGAAGAGAGGCCGGCGGCGGCGGTGAGAGATGAGGGGGGGGGGGTCGACGGGAAGGTTCTGGTGACGAGGCACCAAGGGCGGCGAGGAGGGTGAGAAGAGAGGCGGCGAGGGGAAGTCGAGGGGAGAAGGGGATCGGGCGCAGGGGAGCGACGGCGCTGGAGGGAGAGGGACCGAGGAGAGAACGAGAGGAGGAGAGAGATCGCTGCGGGCTAGGGTTAGGAAGGGGGGCGCGGCTGGGCCTAGGCCTTGGGCCTGCGCGGGGGTTAGGTCGGCCTGGAGGGGAGGGAAATGGCCAGGGGCCGGCTGGGCCTAGCTCCTCTCTCTCTCTCTAATATATATACTTTAGCAGAAAACAGATAAAGAGAAGAAAAGAAAGAGAGGGTTGGGGAAAGGATTTGGACACACGGATAATTTTCCCGGGCTCACAAAAATGTGAGGAATTTAACAAAAATGATCGAAGGATTTTTTGGTGGAACTCCGGAAAATGATGAAATAAAATTGGCAAAGTTTGGGGACCAAACTTGAAGCAGAAAGGGCATTGGAATTTTGCAAGTGGGTTATGGTGATTCCAAAACAATGGAATATTTTTAATATAGCTCCCTAATATCGGGAGGGTATGTTATAAAGAGAAGTCACCATGTGAATCCCTCGGTTTAAATGGATCGAAAAATCCATACAATTTATTTAGTTGAGTTTTAAAAATTAATGAATGATGGCATGATGACATGATGCAATGCAAGAGATGACCCGATGAAATGCAAAAAACAAAACAAAACACATGGCAAAACTCGGAAACCCTGGAAGGCAACTGAAGCTCCGGTCTTGGGGCGTCACATACATTAGCAGGGCCAGACCTTAGCCAAACAGCCATCCTAGCTTCTACACGACCAAAAAAAGCTAATCTATGACTGACAATATTTTGGTGCCTACTAATATGAGCAATAGAGCTATCCCTTTCACCTAGAAGTGACTTGACTTCGTTGATCATCATTGCATGTTGCGATTTATCCTGCGCCTCTGCCCGGATAGAGCCCACTGCAGCCAGGCAATCCACTCAACATCTACTTGGAGCGGCGACCATTGCATAGCAAAATTTAGTCCCTCCAAACAAGCCGAGAGTTCAGCTTGCAGTGGACTAGCGCAGTTGTGCAGGCTTCTGCACGCCGAGAAGATGATGGCGCCGTTGCTGTCCCGCAAAATCATCCCCGCGCACGCCTTCCCAGAAGCTTCACAGTAGGATCCATCAGCATTTAGCTTAACACGTCCTTGGGTTGGAGGTTGCCATCTAACCCGGGGATTCTGTGGAGGCAACCCACATGAAAACGGCATCTGATGGCCGCCTTCTTCAATCACCATTTTTCCTTTCGTAATATCACCTGAAGGGTACCTCTTAATAGCAATCAACGATGCCTCATAGCTGAGCAAGAAACGACATGACGCCTCAACTGAGGGTGGTTTTTTATCATGGACGATTTCATTCCGTACATGCTAGGAGCGCCAGAGGACCATCAGAACGCGCATGCGATCATTATCATTCAGATCATGCAGTACGTCAAAGAGCCATTCAACTCCCGTCGGCCTCACAGTGGTTAGCTTCGGCAGGTTCCAGTGCCTCTCCATGGCTCGCCAGAGCTCCACCGCTCGAGGGCACCTACAGAAGACATGGAACGTGTCCTCTCGCTCCGTCGCACATAGCGGGCACACATCGATGGTCTCGAGCGTTCTAGATTTTTTTATTTGCCCAAGTGGCCAACGAGTTTGATGCAAGCTTCCACGCAAAAATACGCACCTTGGGTGGAGTAGGGCACCTCCATATAAGTGCCCAGACGGCACGTCGCCCGTTCGGTGCCATGCTCGCTGCGACTGAAGATGGCAAGAGGCGCTCATTGAGGCCGAGACGATAAGCGCTCCTCACCGAAAAGGCTCCATTGCGCTCAGCCGTCCATGCGATAAAATCACAAGCTCGTCGTGGAGAAGCTTTAATCTTCAATATCTCTATGACATCCACATGCAAAAAGTGCTCCTGTAGCAGCACCACATTCCAATTTCCATGTTCATCAAGGAGTTGGCTGACCCGCCTAAGCCGGCAGCGGCCCTGCAAAGAAACCGGAGCCCGTGCCAGCGGGTGTGGAATCCACTGGTCACGCCAAATGCGGATCGATACACCATCGCCAACACGCCGAATTAGCCCCTTCTTAAGAAGTTCGAGGCCATGAACAATGGATTGCCAAGTCGACGAAGCGTTGCCGGAGAAGACTGTATCCTCAAGGCGTCCATCGGGGTAGTACCGAGCCTTTAAGACCCGCGCACACAAATCGGGATGCATTATCTCCAGGATATATGTTGTCGTAGGTTTGGTGGTACAATTGGGCGATGCTGTCGCGAAGTATGTCCTATGTGGATGGCCTCATCCTCCATGTAAGTCGATTTATTTGGCATTTTAAATAATTAATATGGCTGTGTGCATCACTCGATGTAGAGGTTGAAGGTCTTTCCCCCTTTTTGAATAAAAAGGTCAACTTATATCCCAAAAAGGAAGAAGAGCCATACAACTATCAATTTTTTAAACTCGTTTTTTTAACTCGTACAACTATCAAATTGACATGTATATAATGTATATGGAGTTATGGACAAAGGAGCAGAGCAACTAGAGCACAATAAAAGGAACGAGGAACTGGATTGTGCATCCTCTGTTCCTAAATACAAGACATTTTGGTAGTTTATAAATTGAACTACCAAAATGTCCTATACTTGGGAACGAAGGGAGTACAATGCAAAAACACCATTGCAGCACATCTCCTGCAATCTGCAGTCATCCCATGTTGTTGGCTTGTTTTTTCTTTTATTTTCTTTCAGTTATCTTTACTTTTGTTCTCAAGAACCGACTATGGAGGTACAATCTCATCTATTCAAACAAGTAGGAAACATGTATAATCCCATCTATTCAAACAACATCGCCACAAAATAAACAAGATAAAAACAAGTATCACATTATGTCATGCAGGATAGCTGTGGCCTATGCCACCTGATCATGGAGCCAAATGAGGCCTAAGGTTTAGGGAGATTATAGTATTATTTTTGCAGCATCTATCCTGTTCACGAATGGAATGTTAATTTCTGCAGAACCTTGAAGTTTATTTCGTTAGTAACAGAACCAAATATTGTATTGTCTTCTCCTTTCACATGAAATCAAACATAATAATTTGGTATGAATTTGAAATATGAAGACCTTTGCCTCTTTAGTTGGCAGGATTTAAATAAAAGTAGGAATAAGAAAAGCAAATGGCATGTTGAATCATATAATAATTGAAAACACAAAAATATTTGATAGAAGTTGTTTGGTTGCACACTGTTAGATAAGTGAGCAACTAGTATTTCCTGAGGGCCAAAGGCCATTACATATACTGTGTGTCAAAGTGCAGAAAGCCCCTTATACAATAGGGATATACCGAAAAGGGGACTATACACATCTAACACCCCCCCCCCCCCTCAAACTCATGGTGGATCAACAACACTGAGTTTGGAGAGGAAAAAGCCGTGCTGCGCTCGAGTATGTGCCTTGGTGAAGAAGTCCGCCAACTGTAACTCAGAGGGCACATAGTGAAGAGCGAGAGTCTGATCCTGCACAGCAGCACGCACAAAGTGAGCATCCACACCGATGTGCTTGGTGAGCTCATGCTTCACCGGTCACGCATAATCTTGAGAAGCGCCAAGATCTTGTCGGACAAGAAGGGAGTTGAGGTAGTAGCGCATACACCAAAATCCTCAAGTAACCACCGTAACAGATCACCTCAAGAATCAACAACGCCATGGTGAGCAACTCAGCCTCAGATTGAAGCGAGAAACTGCAGTCTGTTTCTTTGTCTTCCGTGCAATAAGAGAGCCACCAAAAAGACACAATAAGCGGACAATGGCGCCGATCGAGGGATCACTAGCCCATGTAGCATCAGAGTAGACCTGGAGCTCAAGAGAGCTGGAGCGGGGAAAGAAAAGGCGTTGAGAGATCGTGCCACAAAGATATCATAGAACACGGAGGAGATGACTATAGTGGACAGAGGTGGGGGCTGAAACAAACTGACTCAGGATATGGACAGGATAGGAGATGTCAGGATGCGTAACAGCAAGATAGACAAGACTGCCAACAAGATGACGATAGCGAGTGGGATTAGGAAGAGGGTCACCATCGGTGGCACGAAGCTGAACGTTGAGCTCCATGGGAGTTACAACCGTGCGCTCATCACCAAGAGCAGCGCGAGTAAGAAGATCCTGAATATATTGTTCTTGGGAGATATAGAAGCCATCAGAGGTCGAGGAGATCTCAATCCCAAGAAAGTAGCGAAGTGGACCAAGATCAGTCATAAGAAACTGATCGTGAAGGCGAGCCTTAACAAAGGCAATGTACTCAGAGTCGTCACCAGTGATGATCATGTCATCAACATAGAGAAGGAGAAGAGTCCTACCACGAGGAGACGTGTGAACGAACAACGCAGGATCATGATCACTGGGCAAGAAGCCAGCCGCAGTCACCACAGAGGCAAAGCGCTCAAACCAGGCGCAAGGGGCCTGTTTGAGACCATAGAGGGAGCGGCGAAGTCTCATGCACCATACCATCAGGAGCATAGTACCCGGTGGTGGCTGCATGTAAACCTCCTCACGCAACTCGCCATTGAGAAAAGCGCTCAACATCAAGTTGAGAGATAGACCATCGACGAACATAAGCCACAAAGAAGAAGAGTGCGGACAAAGTGGTCATGTGGGCCACAGAGCTAACGTCTCATCATAATCACGCCCTGCTCCCGCTGAAAACCACGGGCCACAAGACGAGCTTTGTAGCGCCAAGAGAACCATCGAACGAAGTCTTAATCTTGTAGACCCACTTGCAGGTGATGGGACGGATACCGGAAGGAAGGGGAACCAGATCCCATGTGCCAGAGCGCTCAAGAGCAGCAAGCTCTTCAGCCATCGCAAGCTGCCATTCAGGCTGAGTCATGGCAGTTTGATAGGAAGTGGGCTCAGCAAGAACAGAGAGACCGTACCGATCAGGGGAGTAGCAATCAGGCGGGGGGCGAGGCCGAGCACGGAGGTTGTGAACCGGGGGAGGCGTGAGAGGAGGTGCACCAGAGGTGGAAGACTCGTCAGAGGAGGCATCCTCAGTACGAGATCGGCGAGTATAGTGGAGAGGAAACGATGAGAGAGGGCGACGGACGGGAGATGCTGGTTGAGAAGTGGAGGAGGAGGATGGAGAAGACGGAGTCGGTGGTGAATGAGAAGGGATGAGAGGTGCCAGAGGAAGAGATGACACATGAGGCACATAGCCGGATGTATCAGGAAGTAGAAGGAAAGAAAGGTCATCCACAGAGAGACTCGAGGAAGAAGAACGTGGGTAGTAAGAACGAGACTCGTCAAAAGTCACATCACGCGAGATGCGCAAGCGACGACCCACAAGATCCCAACATTGATATCCCTTGTGCTCATCACTGTAGCCAAGGAAAACACACTCAACCGATTGAGCAGTCAGTTTGGTGCGTTCTCGGGGGGCAAGAAGAGCATAGCACACGCATCCAAACATACGAAGAGCCGAGTAGTCAGGAGAGCGACCAGTGAGACACTCCATAGGAATGCCACCCTGCAGAGCAGTCGATGGCTGAATGTTGATGAGATAGGTGGATGTGGAAACAGCCTCAACCCAAAAATGGGGTGGAAGGGAAGCAGCAATCATCAGCGCGCGAGCCGTCTCAAGCAAATGACGATGCTTTCGCTCGGCAACGCCATTCTGAGCATGAGCTCCAGGACAGGAGAAGTGGGCAAGAGTACCCTGTTCCGCGAGAAAAACACGCAATACCGAGAGATATACTTCCAAATGAGTCAAGACGAAAAGTACGAATGGGCGTGGCAAACTGGTGTGAACCATGGCAGTAAAACGTTTGTATATAGGGAGAACCTCGCTACTAGATTTCATGAAGTAGAGCCAAGTGTAGAGAGAGAAATCATTAATAAACAAAACATAGTAGCGATGACCACCTTTCAATCAAAGGGAGCAGGACCCCGCACATCGTAATGAACTAAGTCAAAAGGACGCTGAGATACTGCACTCACTAGTAGGATAAGGTAATCGAGTCATTTGCCAAGTCTGCAACCATTACAATGTAAGGAGACATCTCAAGACATGCACCCTAAGAGGCGCCGATTTAACTAAGGAAGACAAGCGAGAGCCACAGATGTGACCAAGTCGATGATGCCTTCTTTGGAAGGACGAGACGAAGAGGCAAGAAGAGCATGAGAGCTGGCGAAGTGGTGGCATCGAAGGAACATGAAGCCAGTCAACCTCCCAAAGGCCCTCTGACTCACGGCGCCGAGGGCCAGCGCCAACCAAAGCCTTGGTGCGGCGATCCTGAATGGAGCAAGAGTCGGTATCAAGAATGACACGACAACCAGAATCAGTAAGTTGGGGAGCGGAAAAAAGATTCATGGTAAGGCGAGGAACATGAGAAACACTCGGAACAGAAAATGACGGAGTGGAAAGAATACCACGACTAGCAACAGGAAGAGATGTGCCATCGGCAGTAAGAACATTAACAGGTGAATCAAGAGGTCGGAGAGAGGACAACTCAGAAGAATCAGAAGACATATGAAAGGAGGCTCCAGAATCCAGAACCCACGGAGATGTACCTCACTGTGTAGATGCCGGTGGTGGTGAGGAAGAGGATGCAGTCACAGCAGCAGCAGCAGTCGACGAGGAGCCTGAGGAAGCAAGAAGACGCTTGAGGCGAACAATATCCTGGTCGGTGAGTGACGGAGTCGAGGAAGACACGGGGTCCCACTGGAGGAGGAGCGCCTCTGATCTCGCTTCTTCTAACGACAATCAGACTCTGGGTGACCTGGCCGGGAGCAGTAACCACAGACGGTGTCACGGCGCGACGTGCCCTTCTCAGCATAAGGAGGACGGCTCACCCCCCGGCGGAGTAGGCAGGAGCGGCGGAGCAGTGAGGCGAGCAGACGACACAGGGGCCCGGGCAGCCAGAACTGACGGAACCAGAAGCAACCTAGCAGAGCGAAGGCGGGTCTCCTCAGCACGAAGCTCAGCGAGTATCTCGGAGATAGGAACGCGACCACGAGAAAGCAAATGAGCACGGCGAGGCTCAAACTCAGACCGGAGACGAGATAAGAACTCATGGACCCGCTGAAAGTCCAGATCAGACCGAGTAGTCTGACAGCAACGACATGTTCCACAAACAACTGTCCGAAGAGAGTCAAGCTAGCGCCAGATGGCAGAGCATTGTGAATAGAACTCATCAACAGAAGAATCACCTTGTTGGAGTGCGTGCTCCTGGCGCACCACAGATAGGTAGAGAGCATCACCAGAGGGCTGATAGCGTTGACAAAGATAAGACCACATCGCTGCAACAGTGCCAAGACCCATGAACTCGGAAGCAAACTGAGGAAGGACACTGGCAGTGAGAACAGCAGCAGCTCGAGCATCATCATTGCACCATTGAGTGTAAGCAGAGAGGTCATCCCAGTACACAGAAAGAGCATCGGAATAAGCGGATACTTGCTGATCATAAGCATCAACAAAGAGATCATCCGAGCCTTAGTAGCATCCCGGTCACCGAGAAGCATCTCGCAGAAGGACCGCGGCATGTGGGATTGGGGCCACGCAAGAATAGGCATGGCGGACATGGGACCTCGCCAGAAAGAACACCCCATAGAAGAAGACCACGCATATGAATGCGCATGAAGCCAACAAACTCATCATAGTTGGTGCCATCACAGATCACCGAACACCGCGGAACAGCGACATAGCCCGAAGAAGACATAGCAAGGTCTTCTTTTGCTTGCTCTGTTCAGCCTCTGCTCTTTTTTTTTTGGTCAACGCACTGGAGATGCCCTTGATCGGGCTGGAGGACGAACGAGGCAGCCCCGCTCGATCAGGAGCGCGAGGGCGAATGGCCTGGCACCGCACGACCCAAGGCCTGGCTCGAGAGGAAACGAGCGGGCAGGGCGGGCTCGAGCTGGTTCGAGAGGAACCAGCGAGCGGAGGACCAGTGAGCGGCGCCGGATCCAGCCGCGTTCGATAGGAACGAGCGGGCGAGGCGGCCGCGCTCGAGGGCGGGTGACCTGGCACCGCACGACCCAAAGGAGGGGCCGGCTACCTGGCCTGGATCGAGAGGAACGAGCGGCGGGCGGGGCAGCGCCGGATCCAGCCGCACTCGAGAGGAACGAGCGGGCAAGGCGGCCGCGCTCGAGAGGAACGAGCTCGATCTGAAGCAGGACGAGCGGGTGGGGCTCACTCCGGCGCCGGATCCGGCCAGAACAGCGACGGGATGAGCTGGAACGGCAGGATTCGAGGGAAGCTAGGTGGGGAGCGCACGGAGTTGCGGCGTGCGAGAGAGAGGAGCCAACCTAGCATATGATACCATGTTAGATAAGTGAGCAACTAGTATTTCCTGAGGGCCAAAGGCCATTACATATACATGTGTGTCAAAGTGCAGAAAGCCCCTTATACAATGGGGATATACCGAAAAGGGGACTATACACATCTAACACACACGAACTAAAGTTTCCATGAGGTTGGACTCATTGGGATTTTGCAGTACAAAATGGATTCTAAAAAATATTTCTATGATTTCAATCCTACATTTTTTTATAAGAGATAGAATCCTCCAAAATTCCTACAAAATTTCTTTCAACCAAGGAGGCACTGAAACGTTTCCCCTTGTTTGGGGATATGTACAACCACACCTGACAACTCCATTTAGACGAAAACATCGCAGATAGGATTCACTTTGTCATGGCATGGCCTGCTTCCCGGGTGAACTCCTTGCCTTCCCGTCTTACTTCATTCCTACGCCTTGTGGTAGGACTAGGAGGACTTGCAAACTAGAAGAACAGATGAAAGGATGGGGCAAGCCATCACTTTGTGCGCCGCGCCTTTGACCAGATGAAGCCACAAGCATGGCTACAGCCGGCAACTAACCTGAGCAGAAGTTCTCCTTGACGACTTCCGGTACCGCCGAATAGCAAGATGGCCCAGAATGTGGTAATGGATCACTTTGTGCTCCTGTGACCAGCTGAAGCCATCAGCGTTGCTACAGCCGCAACGAACATCAGCAGCATGAACACGAGCAGAGTGTACGTTTTCTTTGACGACTTCCGGTACTCCCCGAATAGCACGATGCCCCAGAATGTGCTCACAAGTGGCAATGCCTGATAAACAGCAATGCAGAAGTAGTTAGAATCATAGGTGTAGAGAAGTTTCCTCTTCATTCTGAAAATTATATCTACCACAGGATATGTTTTAGTGATTCAATATTATTTTAACATCTTGATTGAATCACACAGAATGCAAACATGGTGCATTTCTCTTCAGATGTGAAGATGCTTTTTTTTACGGTTCTGGATGCGAACATATAAAAACCACGAGACAGTTCAACCAACCTCAACAGCATCAGCAGCAGCATAACCAGCAGCCTGACCACGCATGAACTGGAAGCCATTGCCCAAACCATAGTAGCCGGAAACGGGGAACGGTAGGCCGTCCCTCGAACCCGATTCATCGACCCGGAATCGGATTCGGGAACAAGGTCGGTTTCTGTACGATTCGATGAAGATTCAGCGTCCCCGCAGCCTGCTCCTCGATTCAGGTTCGAGGATCCAACAGCCAAAACGCGAGGCATAATTTACTCACGTCGTCATTTCTTTTCCCAAGGACTCCTCGTTCTTCCTCCAGTCCATTAATTGCAAGGGATCCATTAACAGCAAGGAATGCTGACCGTCAGGGAGTCGTCGTTATTCAGGAACTGCGTTCCTCGACCCATGGTACCGTACCGGGTTCATCGTACCCAAATGGATTGAATCACGTCCCCACTATAAAAATCGTTCGAGAGATGTATACCCTCGTTGTACCCTATTTTTTTCAGCCATCGACTCTCGTCCCTCGTTCCCGTTCCTCGTTCCCCCCGTACCGGAAACATGGCAACTATGGCCCAAACCACAAAGGAGACCGGCAAGAAGAGCCCATTGCCTGCCTTCCCAGTCATTCAGATAGGCCTTGAAGGATGACTTTGGCACGCCGGTCATTGGGCGGTAGAGGAACAAGATGTTCAACCCGATACCAATGACAAAACACGATATGGAGAAGTAGAAGAAGGCAGTGTATACAACCAGATGTTGGACACCGTCTTTCAGGGTGTGCCACTGGTCATTGGTGGCCAGATTGAGTGCTGGAGAGAAGAGCGAGAGGTAGGCACCAGCAAAGAAAACTAGCCCAAGCCCCTTGAGAGTACGATTTTTTTTCAAAACTGTGTTATTTTTTGTAGCAATTTTGGAAACTATAGGACGTAATACAAAAAAACAAAACTAGTAGCCCGTCGGCCATCTTTAGGCGGTAGTACTTTTCGCCACGCTTAGGCCGGTAGTACTTTTCGCCACCGTTAGGCAGTAGTACTTTTCGCCACGCGATTAGGCGAAAAGTGTCTTTTGGTCAATACTAGGCGAAGCAGACTTTTTGGTCAAGTATAGGCGAAAAGTCACTTTTGGTCAACCCTAGGCAAGTTGCATGCTGAAATGTATTTTGTCGCCACCCGCTTCCCCCCACCCTTCCCCGCCACCCGTTCCCGCCAACCCCTTCCCGCTTTATGTTCCCGCCACCCGCTTCCGCCAACCCTTCCCGCCTTTATTTTCTCGCCAATCCCTTCCCGCCTTATTTTCCCGCCAATCCCTTCCCGCCAACCCTTTCCCGCCATACCGCAGTTATTCTTTCCCGCCATTATCTCCTCTATATCTATAAAACCCCTTCAGGCGAAGGTGGATAAGCATTCGGTCAGGCATGTAGTCGAGATGTCCCATTATCCATTCGATCGTAGTTTTCACCCCGGGATGAGCAGCACTCTTCCGAGTCTAGTTACCGATTTCGGGATGGACAATAGGATAGTTCCATGGGACGAACTCACCGTAGTGACACCATCATGAATGAGTTGGCTCACCAATTACGTAGGTGCTGGGTGGCCCGAAAGGACCTATGAGGAGGTACGTCAAGAACTTCTTAGGTTGCATGAAAGGTGGAAGAAGGTAGTGGAGCCAAGAGTGAAACTTTCGTAAAGACTGCAGCAAAGAATACATTTTATGGATGAGGAGAGCGAGGACGGCGAAGATATCTTCATGCCGCCGCTCCGGGTTCGCATCGTCGAAGGGCAAGAGTTACATGTCGTCCAAAGGCAAGAGTTACGCATCCTCGAAGGCCAAGAGTTCGCATCCAGCAAGGGCAAGAGTTACGCATCGACGGAGGGCAAGAAGACCGCATCGTCGAAGGGCAAGAGGGCTGCATCAACGGAGGATGATGATGATGACTTCATGTAGTATGTAAGATGTATTCCAGTTATACCGTTTCATTCAGATGTATTTGCATTATTAGTTTGTATTGTATTATTGTAGGGCATTATGTTCTATCTGAATTTCATTTTGTAGTATGTAAGATGTATCTTAATTATCGGTTGTAGTCTATTTGGAAATGTAAGCTGGAATAAGAATGCAAATTAATAGTAATATGTCTCTCGCATACATAAAACAATATATGTCTCTGATCGATAGAAGGATGTGCGATAATAACACATACATGAAGCATGTCTCATACATAAATCTTGACACACAGCTGCGAATAGTCTGAAACTAACATAGATAATGAGTCATACATAGATAGATAAGCATATCATCTGCGGGGACGACGAGCAGTCAGGTCTTCCTCAGGCGAGGACCGGAAGGTGATAAGCGCTGAGGCGGTGGACGAGGCTCGCGATAACCACGACCATAGTTAACCTCGTCTCTCACGGTCTGTGTCTCCTATGTCGGTGGTGGTGGTGGAGTGTGAAACACTGTCTGCGAGAAGCCATAAATGTTTGTAGCATGGTCATCATACTCATGATGTGATCGCCCTCAAAGTAATCAGCACCACCACTAAGGATCGGTGATCGCTCTGAATGCATGAGCAGTTATGATGGTTGCATCATGTAAAGTAAAACATGTAAAATTGATACAAATGCATGAACGAAGCACTACCAAGAAGCATCGATGATTGCTGAGAATGCAAGATGATTACTACACTTGTTGAAAAGAATGTAGTGAGTAGTGTTACCTAGTTCCATCGATGCGATGGCGCTCCCTAGCTGTGAAGGAGGTGGCTGATGCCGGGAAGAGCTCCACGGCTGTGAAGGAGGTGGCTCATGCCGGGAAGAGCTCCCCGGCTGTGAAGGAGGTGGATCATGCCGGAAGAGATCCCTGGCTGTGAAGGAGGTGGCTCATGCCGGAAGAGCTCCACGGCTGTGAAGGAGGTGGCTCATGCCGGGAAGAGCTCCACGGCTGTGAAGGATGAGGTTACGCACGGTGCACAGAGGGTCGTGGTTCGAGCGGTGCATGAGGGTCGTGGTTCGAATCTTGTCATGAGGGTCGTGGCGGATGATGTCTTTGGAGGAGGAAGTGCAACATCCGAAGACCGTCTACACGTAATAGCTGCGTAAATCCCATGTAGCTTGTCATCAAGGCGCCTCAACCATGAGGCGCCCTCTCGCGGTGGGATAGTTTCTCCCCTCTGAAAGCGCCGCATTAAGCGGAAACCTCCTCTCGCTGTCTGCATGTCAAGTCACCCTGCATACCACGAAGAGTTAACCAATTATATCCTCGTTGTATGATAGACAACACGAATAGACAACCAGCGAATATGTCCAGATTAACAAAAGACTTCACATATGAGAATCAAGGCATTTAGCGTGGTGTCTGGTTCCCACAACAGAGGCGATTGGGTACATATCGCTGGTGAGAGGGCTTCGATCTGATCTGAAGCAGCTGATGGAACCAAGTAGATCCTCGTTGTATGCGGTAACGCTGCAGATACAACCCGAACATTTCGATTAAAGGTCCGAACCTCACCCGGATATTTGTCGCAGCGGTAGTCCATTAAATCAACGTAAGGGTAATGCTCTTAAGCCAATAAGCCATGGACTTGTTTCCTCCTAGGCGATTGTCCCGAGATTGACATCGCGATACATGATTAGGTATATTATGAATGCAGAGTGACAACTAAAATAGTATTAGTACTTTCTTGTGCACGTGTTACGCAAGTGTGGAATATCTGGAATCTCGGGCTCTTGATATAGACCGAACTGTCTCATCAACCTATTAAGAGACATCTCCTCAACCGTCACGTCGAACACCAACTTGGCCTTGGTCATCCAAAAGTGTCGATCTCTAGTGCACAATCCAGAAATCCCAAGCTGGGTACCTCGATGATATAGCCTCGAGGCGAGTATGGCTCCCAGATAACTTGATCCTCGTGCAAACTATCAAACTGCACCGTGAAGGACGGGTAGCATCCCTAACCGACTATCAAACTGTCTCGTGCCATGACAACAAATAAGCATTAGTAATACTATTGAATGGCAAGAAATAATTGAATTAATTATTACTTAATATAAATGTACCTCTCGCCGTGCCCAAACAGATCCCATAGTAGGTAAGTCGCCGATAGCAGCACATAAGCCCCCACTAAGTCCTCCAAACCAAAAGGTTTATCAACATAGACATAGGGTCGTCAATAGGGAATCTCTCGTATGACCAGAGCTGCAACAATAATGGACATCCAACAATACTAGATTTTCTAGACTTCAACTGGCAAGCTTTGCACAGTCCTCTTCAGACGTAGCCGCTAACACAGCAGAACCAAAACTCCTCTGTAGAATATCCGCAGGCAACGCGTCGTCGGCTATCTCTCGTGCAATACCGATGAGTCGTGCATCGACAAGTGGTCACGTGGTTCTCCGTAAACATCGTCTTGCCGAACAGCCAAAGAATATATGCCTCTAGGGACGGTCAATCTGTGGCGCGGACAACTGAACATCGGGATATCCTAACGAGACAATCTACATAGAAGCGTAATAATTGTATGAACATCGGACAACTAAAAAACAACATTTGTTTAAGTGGCCGTGATGGTTACCTGAAAATGGCTCAACCATCTAAAATGAGGTCCATGAGGATCGTTGTCTATGGCCCTAGCAATCGGGACTGCAGCAAAAAACGGGTCTGCATCGCTGCTTGCCACCCAGATTCTGCCTCTAAGGGACCTATGGCAGCACCGGCCGAGGTAATCCCAACAAGTAAGACACATCATGTAAAGTAGGCGCCATCTCTCCCGGGGAAAGTGAAGCGTATGTGTCTCTGGTCTCCATCTATCTACTAAGCGGTAAGGAGTGACTTGTCGAAGAGAAGCGTCTCACTTGCCTCTTGTGTACTGCAATGGTTCACCTGCCTCATCTAAGTCCGGACCATCAATCCACTCATCAATGTACCCTCAACCAGCCGTGCCAAGGGTAGAAGTCCAGCCCAACAACCTACAAAATTAAGAGAATGTTAGCGGCGTTGAAAAGTATGTCAAACATAGTAAGTCATTATATGGACTCCTTTATATGCACACATACCTATCAACCCATGAATCGTGTATCATCCAGTTAGTCTTTGGGGTGCAGTGACCAACACGTCTAAGTTGTTGCCGCTTCCATAAAGGCGCCCGGTGCTTTCTATCGATGTTACCATTAAGCAGCGGATACGAATACATATCTGCAATTCAAACAACAAATCAAAGATGCAATTAAAACATAGTCCCGACATATTATAAATTAAAACATAGTCTTGACATATTACAAATTAAAACATAGTCCTCGACATATTACATATTAAAACATAGTCCCGACATATTACATATTAAAACATAGTCGACATATTACAAATTAAAACATAGTCCCGACCCACTCGACACATTATATAATTTGTGAGTTGTTTCTTCCTCGTCGCCCCTTGGCCTCGATCGCCACGACCACGTCCGCCTCTTGCTCCCGTTATCGTGGCCGTCGATGTAAGCACTAAATCGATCTTGGAAGCACCATCTTTGTTCAGGTCGGGACAATATTTCATCCTATGCCCATAAGCCGCGCATAACAAACATTGTGCGGTTGCTCCACCAGCTTGAGACCGGTCCATATCGTTCCGGATCGACAGGCCTTCGTCTGCCCTACTTGTTCGGCGAAGGTGCGGATGCGGGATGTATACTCTCTCACCGTCGTTTACCTTGTTGAAATTGCCGGCGACTCTAAACCCTGTCATCTCGCTTGTCCGGTGTTGAGCACTACCTCTTTTAAATAGTATGCGGACACGAAGGAGATAGCATCCAACTCAATCGGCCACATGCAGCCAACACATGAGAGCAAGGTAGGTGCAACAACTTCGGTTTGTTGCATGTACACTCCTACGTTGGATAAAATTCCGTTCAATTTTTACCTCGTGTGTCTTCACCTCATTCGAGAACCAAAACCATCGGTAGGAAGCTGAACCTCATACCTCCTTTCTTGATTCCCTATGAGTCGGCGGTGTGCTTCTTTGCTTTCTCTATCTTCTTTGCCATGTATTCCATGACACGGCTACAATAAGGTGTGTTCGATTATCTTCAATATGCTTCTTTGCTAACTCTTGCCTTTCTCTGAAATATCTCAAAGTGCCATGGAATACAGCCTCCACAATAGCTGTGAGTGGCAATGCTCTATTCCCTCTCGGCACAAAGTTATACACCTCTGCAAGATTGGTTGTCATGTGGCCATACCTAGCTCCATGTGTGTCATGCAGCAAAGACCAATTCACTTTGGAGGCTCTTTCTCTATCCACTCGGAAAAATTCTTTATTGCCCTTCCTTCTTTCTCTTAGTATTAGGAGGGTCAATTCTTTGGCAAGTCACAAAGACCTCTGGCTCCTCTAGCTCATGATGAGTGCTGCTAATTTAACCTGATCTTTTTCCATTTTACGCCTCGCACGGACCCGCTTCTTAGTAAACTCATCTAGTTTTGACCAAATAAAATCGTATTTGCGCTGCTGGCTTTGCTTGCATAATTTTTGAACAAGTTCATCAACCGCTTGTTCTTGAGCTGTGAGAAAAATTAGCCCCAAGATGGCGCATGCACCACCGCTCTGCAAGTCCCTCCAAGGTGTTGGTTCGTCATCTGTTGGATTCTGAAGTGTCTTCACGGCCTTCAATATACCAGCATGTCATCATGAATGACACACACGTTTGGTCGGTCCTTCACGATGGCAATTTTCACTTGGCGGAAGAACCATACCCAGCTGAGAAAGTTCTCACCCTCCACAAATGCCATGGCAAGTGGGATGATTTGATTGTTCCGTCCACACCAATAGCGGTCAGGATTTGCCCTCTATCTTGACCGGTCAGGAATGTACCATCCACAAACATAACAGGAGGACAATGCGGAAAGCTTGATGCACATAGCAAAAGAGAAGAACACTCGTTTCAACACCTTGAAATCAGGTATACTCAACAACCTCATGTGTTGTACATTCACATAAGTGCGGGATTCCTCTCCTTGATATGCCCGGAGGCGGACAACATTATCATATGAGTCAAAGAATGTCCCAAACCTTTCCTCCATAGCCTTCGCTTAGCCTCCAAGCCTTCCCATAAGGAATGACATAATTCCATCGACCTTCACCGCTGTGCGGATGTGTTTTGCTTCCATATCTTTCTTCTCTACTATCTCGGTATACATGAGTTGCATAATGAGACTTGAAGTCAGGTTCGGATGCTTCACCAGCAGGTTCTTCCTCACACAATTATGTGGGATGACAATGGTGACAACCCGATGGATGTCATACTTGACGCGCTTGGCGTGCACCTTCCTGGACAACCTATTTCAACGCATTTCACGGTATAGTTTGTTGGACTTGATATGTGTGTCTTGAAAACCCTCTGCGTAGACATAGCCGACTTTATCACCGCATACTTCAATTTTTCTTTGTATCAAACATAGCCCCTATTTGTACTTGGTTCAGATTATCTGCCATGGAGTCTCATGTCCATCGTTCACCGTAAGGCGGTGGATATGTCCTGCTCCCATGCGAAGGAATCGATACCTCAACTTCATCCTCGAATTTTCAGAATCCAGTTCCTCCACCAATCCATCCTCGTCCTCTTCCTCCATCACCCTCTGCATTTCATCCCTTCCTCATCCCCATCAGCAAAACCAGAACCAGCTATTATTATCGAATGGCTACTCGCGATGTCGGGACCACAAACATTGTGTGGCACGAGTCCGACTGTTTCTGGGTTGGCTACCATCCACATCTTGTGGCTGTGACCTGGATAAAACAATCTCATTAGCCACTTCACTGCCTTGGCGGGTTCATACCCCCGTGGAGTTATGCGGTATTCTCCTCCTTCGCACAGGTTGCACAAGTGCATATGGGTGGATTCTTGGTCTCGGCGGCGTCTTAACAGGGACAACCAATGTTGGCTCCTATCTACCGCATCAACTCCCACTTGACATTTTACAAGATTTGGTCCACAATGCATGAATCTTGTGGAACATACTTGAGGATCCAGCCGAAACTAGTTGTCAACCAGTACTTCAATTGTCTAATGTCCGGTCTGTAAAGATTACGCTAGTGTCATGGCGCCATTTTAAACTCGCTAAGATCAACCCCAACTCATTATATCGAACATTACCAGCGCCGTAGTAAACATTCAGATTCTTGATTCAGACATTTTCACCGTCGGACATTGCCATCTTCTCATTAATCACAATATACACTAATATTATCCAATTTACACGGACTATGCACTAAAATGCCTCCAAAAAAATTAACACTCAAATTCACAATATACACTAATATTATCCGCTACACGAACTATGCGCTAAAATGCCTCCAAAAATATATTAACACTAAAATTCACAATATACACTAATATTATCCGCTACACGAACTATGCGCTAAAATGCCTCCTAAATTAAATTAACACTGAAATTCTAGCGAACACTAATATTATCCGCTACACGAACTATGCGCTAAAATGCCTCCAAAAATATATTGACACTAAAATTCACAATATGACTTATATACACTAACTAAACTATACAATTTACATAATATTTGTGACGACATGATTATACCTTGAAGTGTGTGTCGCTTCTTGCACCACCGGAGAACGACAACGCCGCCCCGGCGACCGGAGGTTCAACTCCGGTCAGCCCCAACCTGCTCCTCCTCCTCACCACCTCCTCCTCTGCAGCAGCTTCTACTAGTCACCACCACCTACTACCGTCCTCCTCTCCACCATGGCTCCTCCTCCCCACCATGGCTGCTCCTCCCCAAACACATCAAAAACTATCCCATAGCAAAAAATAACACCGTAGGCGGTGGGGATTGCTATGATCTACCGATCTGTGGGTTGGATTTGCAAATGAGTGGCAAATGGAGGAGATCGTGAGGCAATCTGAAGAAGCTGAGAGAGAAAGGAAACAAAAAACAGCGCTCGCGGCGAGCAGGTGCTTATCCGCACCTTTACCGGTCGGCTTTGGCGAAAAGTCTGCTTGGTCCCGGTGGGCAGCAACGATTCGGCCGCCCGATGGCAAGCTACTATTTTCGGTCGGGCCCCAGCCAGCAGCGAGTTTTATTTAGCCCAGCGGAAGCGTGCCGGCCATGGCCTGGCGAAAACTCCTTTCGCCCACTCCTGGCCGACGGGCTACTAGTTTTGCGTTTTTTTCATTCTACACTATAGTTTCCGAAATTGCTACAAAAAACATGATAGTTTTGAAAAAAAATCTGAGAGTACTCGATCCAAATACCTGGAAAACGGAGAAGTTTGGCTAGATCAGTTCATTGATGTTGCGACAATAATTATGCTTCTCGCTTTTGAAAACGAGGTTCAGAACAAACATTCAGTACTATCTGAGTTATTCTAAAATGACTTGTGACAGAATTATGAGTTTAGCTTAATTGAACGCCGTCCTTCGAGCTCAATTAGGTATTCTGCAGTTCCTGCCTCAGCTCTGGTGGCATCTTCTGCAGAAGCTCCATTCTCTATGTCCTCTAGTGCATCTGAAATAGTCAAAGTTAGGAACTAGAATCTGCAACTGCAATACATCAACAATACCAGTAGTCATGCACCATATATAACTTGTGTGCTTGGCTCCATACCTCCATTTGTCCTGTTAAATTAGACATTATAGTGATCAGAGCAGCAACAATAAGGCATAAAATGGTTTACAAAGATTGACATCTAATGCACCTAGCCGATGTAAGTGAACCAGTGGGTAATGTGACTCCGTGTGATGAAAAAATGTGCAAGAAAGTGAGACCATGTTACCCAAGGTTGTAGCCATTTGCGGATTCACTTAGTTTTTCTTCATTATCTGCTGCATTAGAAGCGTGTACAGCAGTCCAAAGGATGACTGCAACAAGGAAGCATGCCACTCCAGTGAAAAGAATATCTGCCCTGTTGATGCGGTTGTCCAGGAAATAATTCAGTGTTGTGCCTGAAAATACAACACACGACTTAACAGAAGAAATATTAAAAATAAATAAAGAGGCAGCTAAAATTCCAACATGTAATTTGGTGCATTGGTTCTTTCAGTTCAAATATCAGCTATACTTGTAGTATCATCAAAAGCTGCTCATATCTTGAGATGTTTTTAAACCTAGACAATAATGCCTTGCTAAATGATTCACCTAAGATTGACAGACACTTTTTGAAGCAACTAGAACTGTCAGATAACCAGTGTTATTGGGCAAAATACTAACTTAAACCAACTAGTGCTAACCTAGTAATTCAGTCCCTATTGTAATGATTAATAAAGGAACATTATGATCAATAATGAGCTGTACGTGACATGTATCATCAGAAGCATAACCAGAAGAATGTTTACTGCATTCAGTTTGCAGGGATCAACTTACCTATTACAACAACCATACTTGCACAGATAACCTCAGTAACTGAGAGACCCACATATGCCCAAGCATACTGTGTGGAAAGGTTCCCAATACTGAGCACAAGACCCCTTGCCATTGCAAACAGCACCGATGGCCAGTTATCCTTCATCAAACAATTATTCAGAGTCAGCAAACCGGATGAATCATCAATTGTCTCATCAGGAAGTTCTTGCATAAATAAAGGACCCCGATAACTGCCACACGTGTGGCATATAGAAGTATCGCCGCGCCGATGTGGCATCGACACGAACCCGCCCGCATGAAACGCGTCCGGCGCACCCGCCACAGCTTCGCCGTTCGATTGTGCGGCGCGATTGCCCACATGAGCATGTCCGGGCGAGCGACCACGCGGTCCGCACGACCCGTCTCGGCCGTCGCCCCTCCCCGCCTGCGAGCCACACGACCCGCGTGGCAGTAACCACGCGTCCCGCCGCGATTGCCATGGTCCGGACCCTCTTCCATGTATGTGTAACTGCAGTTTCCATGTTGCTGAACTGCAGTTGCCATGTCCGACAACTACAGTTGCCATGGTTGCTCAACTGTAGTTGCCATCTCAGGTCAAGTGCCGGATGCCATTTTTGGGCAAGCTGCATTTGTTGCCATGTATGGTCTGGTCTACTACAGTTGCCATGATTTGAAAACTTTAGGAGTTGCCATCTACTAACACTAGACAGTTGCCATGTAGCACTACAAAACATGGCAAAAAACATGTCCGGGTAAAGAGAGAGTTGCCATCTGCTTACAAGCACAATAGGGCAGTTGCCATGTACCCTGCAAAAATACATGGCAACTGATAGCTTTTGGTGTGTGGGAGAGGAGACGGGCATGTGGGCTATGGTGGTATCTTCAGGAGTTGCCACTTACTAACACTAGACAGTTGTCATATAGCGCTACAAAACAGACGTGGCAACAATAATATGTTCGGGTAAAAAGAGAGTTGCCATCTGCTTACAATCATGAATAGGGCAGTTGCCATGTAACCTATAAAAAACATGGCAAATGACAACTTGGGTGTGGGAGAGTGGGAAAATGGGCAGTCGTGGGAGATGGGGGACAGAAGTCGTGCGGGGCGTGCGGGCACGACGGCATTCCACCGCACGCCCGAGTCGCAACCGCTGATCTCGGAGGGAAAACAGCATGCGGGCGAACTCCCTCACATGCCACACACGCGAGTTGTCTTATGTGGCACACAAAATCAGCCCTCTCGTGCCAAGATTCGTGCAAAAGGCACTGGACGGCGATCGAGGCGTGTGGGCGAGTTGTCTAACGCCCACATCGTGTGGGCGTTAGTGTTTTCGTAAATAAATGAATGATTACTTAGACAGCTAACCTGACTGAGCTGGGTGAAGAAATTAGGCATGTTTTGCTTGCTCTCCCCAAGCTGACCCAAGGTGAGCGCAATGAGGATTGCGGCGAGGAGGTTGGTGATTGAGTAATCAAGATACGTGTGCTGCGGTAGCCGTCCCCTGCGCTCCAAGAGGGTGAGCAATGCTGGCCATGTGCCCAAGAAGAGGAGGGCGGCACACATGAGAGCAATGGCACTGCCTTTGTCTTGTACGATGAACATGTTGAGGCCTTGTTTGATGGAGATGACACAATTCAGTCGGGGGGCCTTCAACCGCCTGCAGGCCATCAATTGAGAGTTTTCAAGTTAGGAATCTGGAATTAATTCTGGATACAGATGATCAATGAACACAATGATTTCTTCATCATCAAACCAATTGAGGGTTTCCAAGTTAGGAATCTGGAATTAATTCTGGAAAGTTACTACAAATATGGAATTAATACTGGATACACTTGATCAATGAACACACAGATTTCTTCATCATCAAATCGATTCAGATTTTTCAAGTCAGGAATCTGGAATAGGTCTGGATTCAAATGATCAATGAAAGATTTATTTCTTCATCTGTGCAAAGCTTGCATGAAATCGAACGATTTGGAGCAGTCGTTACAGGGAGTAATAAAATCGTATCAGAACAAAACGTAAAAGAAAAACCAGTCCAACAACCACAAGAAAATAATCCATCATCATGGTCCAGTTTTGTTCTAAACCAAAACAAAATTACTAGCGAATATCAGATACTCAAAAGTCTGACTCGATCCGCAGGAGTTTGAACCGCACAGGCACAGCTGCCGCAAAACTAGCGGCGTGTGCTTGGAGACCAGAGCACCAATGGAATTGGGGCTGTATGGGCAGGAAGGAAGGGAAAAGAAGTCGCATCCCGAGATGGGTCGTTGGGAATTGCGGAGGTGGAAACCCTCTCAAAACCCTAGCACACCCACCGGCGGGCAAGAGCGCCTCCCCACCTCTAGTACGGTGGAGTGCACCCGGGAGCAGCGGCCATGTCACGGCGCCGCCGGGTTGGATGCTCTCTCTGCTCGGCCTCGGATTTGTCGGCGAGTATACACGTACAGGGAAGGAGCGGGGCAGGAACAAGGAAGGGATACGCACCGGCACCGGAGTTGGACAAGACGAGAGGATCGATCCTGATGAAGTTTTGTGTTTGTTCCTCCGCTTGGCTGGGTTGCGCTGCGTCGCTAATCGCTATATATGTTGAGCAGGCGGCGCTTGTCTTCCGTGGCGATTACGGTAATGCGAGGCGGGTTTGTGTTTCTCCCTGTTTCAGGCTTGTTTGCGAGGGAGAGCCGTTGCCTCCTTCCTTCGCCTGGACCAACAACGGCCCATAGGCCCATGCCTATCGGGCTACAAGAATTCGGTACTAGTAGTACTCTTTTTCTTCTTCTAAAAAAAAGTAGTACTCTTTTTCTTGTCTAAAAAAAAGTAGTACTCTTTTTCTTAGGAAAGAAGTATAGTTTTCCCCCCTCAAATCTTTATAATTGGTTCAAATTCCCCCTCAAGTCCAAAACCGGATTAATCACCCCCTCAAATCTGTTATACCGGATCAATCAGGCCCCAAGGTGGTATTGAACATGATTTAAGGTGGGTTTGAGTTATTGATGCTGACTGGACAAATAAAAGTCAACTTCGATGAGTCTCCCCCACCAATCATCCTTCTCTCCGCGCGGGGTCTGGCCGATGAGCCCCATGCCGCATGACGCGGTGCCCGCGAGGTCGTCCATTTTCTCTGCACGGCCTTCCACCATGAGCCTCCTCATCCCGCGGCCTCCAATGGGGAGCAGAGCTGGCGGACGTGGCACCAGTGCTCGCTGTGGTGCGCCAAGACGAAGCCCCGGAGTAGCTCATGGGGAACCGGCGGTGCAGCAGGCCGAGGAAATTGGAGGGGCGGTGATCATCTCGTCGGGGACCTGCACCGCGCGACCGCTGAGAAGTGCTCGAACAGGTCGGCGTCCGCACCATCCCATCTGGGTCAAGCTCGAAGAGCTTGGCGGCCGCCTTGGCCTAGGCCGTCTCGTGATGCTTCTTGTCGGCCGTCTGCTCCACCTCATAATCTCCGATGACCGGCCGCCACGGTGGCAGTACTAACCTTCGACTAGGAGGTCATGGAGGAGATTGTCGGCGTTCTGGGAACGGGGGTCCTCAGACTTGCCTGCCTGCGGTCCACGGCGTGGCTAAGCAAGCAGGCCGTACGGCCCATCTTCATCAACAAGGCATCCAAGACCCTCGCGAGGGTCCAAGCCCCGTGAGGCGGACGACGCAAGATCTCCTCTGGAGTAGCCTAGCTAGGCAGGCTCACAAGGAGCGGAGATATCAAGGCGGGGCAAAACCTCACGAGGCCCTCGTGACGTGGGCCATGACGAACGACACCAGGCGGGCGCCAGCCCGCGCAGCGTCCTTATTTCCTCTTTGGTGCTAAGGAGGCCAGCGCAGGCGAAGAGTACCGAGTCATCAGACAAAGGTTGCTATATTGGTGCAACGAGACCAAGACCAGGAGGACGGCAAGACGGAGGTCATCGTGGAGCCCAAGACGGCGTCACCACCAGAGCTTTTCGCAGGCGAAGACCACTTTTGCCAGGATAGCTCGTACTAGCTGTCCCCCTTCAAATTTGCCCGCCGTTGCTGGCTCCCTTCTCGATCGATATTTGGGAAGAGGACCAGGGCCCATATAAGTAGAGCTAGCCACCAAAGTAGAGGCATCTGATCTTAGCTTGATCCAACCCGATCTAGAGCCTACCCTAGTGACAAGAACACCTCAACCTCAGGAGGCTGTTCTTCCCTTGTACTGTTCATCATCAGCCCTAGAGGCAATGCACCACCACCACACTGGAGTAGGGTATTACACCAAAATAGTGGCCCGAACCAGTATAAACCTCGTGTCTTTCTGTGTTGCGAGTTCGTCGAGTTCGTCCGCGAGATCTTAGCGAGCTAGGTCATAGATCGGTAGGAGGGAAAGACTTGGCGCGCGCTTGATGTTGAACCTTAAGGGTTTGCGGAACCCCATATCCGACATTTGGCGCGCCAGGTAGGGGTGCGCCGTAGCTTCCCTTCCATCAGTTCGTCGCTCCGTCGTATCCATGGCGGACGCTCGCCGTGCTAGAGCTGAGCGTTGGGCTGCCCTCACCGCCCACGTCACTCAGACGGCTCCCGTTGGCGGGCCACCTCGTCGTTCTCCGTCTCGCGCCGCCAATGCTGCCACCGGCCCGGTGGGTAACGAGCAGTAGGCGTCCTCGCTGCATCCTTCAATGCGGCAGGACGGCCGCACCGCTACTCCATCACTGACCTCTGCCGGTTCTTCGTCTCACGCGCACCGCGCTCCCATGGAGGCACGGGTCGCGCTCCTCACGGCGAACGAACTCCTGCGCTACCGCCCCGTCGACGACTTCTATGAGTAGTGGCCCGACTGTGTCGCCGAGCTCGTCCGCGCCGCAGGGGGCTCTCCGGCGCCGTCCCTCTCTCTGCCTCCCCCTCAACCATCCATGGGCGACGAGGCTCATGGCGTGCCTCCACCACCTCTGCCCCAAGACGACGCCTTGGCACCAAGGTGCGCGGCTCCGCGGCGTGATCCGCTGCGCTCGGTGCCCACGCGCGAAGAGAGAAGCTGCCAAGAAATACCGCGACCGCGAGAAGCTGCACCTGCGCTCCCTGCGCCACCTCATCAAGACCGCGCACCGCCTGCAGCGGCGCAGCGCGGACCTCGTCAAGACCAAGCTCCGCCTCCGAAGCGGGCCCCGGCAACCACGGCCGGCTGCCGCGCCTTCACCCCCGAGCTGCGTAGCGTCGCCTGGCCAGGCAAGTTCAAGCCGGATCTGCCTCCTCGCTACGAAGGCACCGCCGACCCCGTGAAGTTCCTGCAGCTCTATGAGCTGAGCATCGAAGCGGCCAACGGCTATGAAAAAGTCATGGCGAACTGGTTTCCCATGGCTCTCAAGGATGGAGCTGTTGGGTAACGTAGTAATTTCAAAAAATTTCCTACGCACACGCAAGATCATGGTGATGCATAGCAACGAGAGGGGAGAGTGTTGTCCACATACTCGTGAACCGTAAGCAGGCGTTTGAACAACGCGGTTGATGTAGTCGTCGTCTTCACGGCCCGACCGATCAAGCACGAAACTCGGCACCTCCGAGTTCTAGCACACGTTCAGCTCGATGACGATCCCCGGACTCCGATCCAGCAGAATGTCAGGGAAGAGTTCCGTCAGCACGACGGCGTGGTGACGATCTTGATGTTCTACCGTCGCAGGGCTTCGCCTAAGCACTGCTACAATATTATCGAGGACTATGATGAAGGGGGGCACCACACACGGCTAAGAGATCAAGGGATCAATTGTTGTTGTGTCTAGAGGTGCCCCCTACCCCCGTATATAAAGGAGTGGAGGAGGGGACAGGGCGGCCCTATGGCGGCATACGGAGGAGTCCTACTCCCACGGGAGTAGGATTCCTCCCCTTCCATGTAGTAGGAGTAGGAGACAAGGAAGGGGAGAGGAAGAGAAGGAAGGAGAGGCGCCGCCTCCCTAGTCAATTCGGACTAGTCGTTTGGGGGGGGGGGCGGCCTGCCTCTTTCTCTCCCCTAAAGCCCAATAAGGCCCATATACTTCTTCCCCCGTATTCCCGTAACTCCCTCGTACTCCGAAAAATACCCGAACCACTCGGAACCTTTCCGATGTCCGAATATAGTCGTCTAATATATCGATATTTACGTCTCGACCATTTCGAGACTCCTCGTCGTGTCCCCGATCTCATCCGGGACTCCGAACTCCTTCGGTACATCAAAACTCATAAACTCATAATAAATTTCTCATCGAAGCCTTAAGCGTGCGGACCCTACGGGTTCGAGAACTATGTAGACATGACCGAAACACGTTTCCGGTCAATAACCAATAGCGGAACCTGGATGCTCATATTGGCTCCCACATATTCTACGAAGATCTTTATCGGTCAAACCGCATAACAACATACGTTGTTCCCTTTGTCATCGGTATGTTACTTGCCCGAGATTCGATCGTCGGTATCCCAATACCTAGTTCAATCTCGTTACCGGCAAGTCTCTTTACTCGTTATGTAATGCATCATTCCGTAACTAACTCATTAGCTACATTGCTTGCAAGGCTTATAGTGATTTGCATTACCGAGAGGGCCCAGAGATACCTCTCCGACAATCGGAGTGACAAATCCTAATCTCGAAATATGCCAACTCAACAAGTACCTTCGGAGACACCTGTAGAGCTCCTTTATAATCACCCAGTTATGTTGTGACGTTTGGTAGCACACAAAGTGTTCCTCCGGTAAACGGGAGTTGCATAATCTCATAGTCATAGGAACATGTATAAGTCATGAAGAAAGCAATATCAACATACTAAACGATCAAGTGCCAAGCTAACGGAATGGGTCAAGTCAATCACATCATTCTCCTAATGATGTGACCCCATTAATCAAATGACAACTCATGTCCATGGCTAGGAAACTTAACCATCTTTGATTCACGAGCTAGTCAAGTAGAGGCATACTAGTGACACTATGTTTGTCTATGTATTCACACATGTATCAAGTTTCCGGTTAATACAATTCTAGCATGAATAATAAACATTTATCATGAAATAAGGAAATAAATAATAACTTTATTATTGCCTCTAGGGCATATTTCCTTCAGTCTCCCACTTGCACTAGAGTCAATAATCTAATTCACGTCGCCATCTGATTTAACACCAATATTCATATCTGTATATGATTAACACCCATAGTTCACATTGTCATGTGACCAACACCCAAAGGGTTTACTAGAGTCAATAATCTAGTTCACATTGCAATGTGATTAACACCCAAAGAGTACTAAGGTGTGATCATTTTTTGCTCGTGAGAGAAGCTTAGTCAACATGTCTGTCACATTCAGAGCCGTATGTATTTTGCAAATATTCTATGTCTACAATGCTCTGCACGGAGCTACTCTAACTAATTGCTCCCACTTTCAATATGTATCCAGATTGAGTCTTAGAGTCATCTGGATCGGTGTAAAAGCTTGCACCTATGTAACTCTTTACGACGGGCTCTTTTATCACCTCCATAATCAAGAACTATTTCCTTAGTCCTCACTAAGGATATTCTTGACCAATGTCCAGTGATCTACTCCTAGATCACTATTGTAATCCCTTGCCAAATTCAGAGCAAGGTATACAATAGGTCTGGTACATAGCATAGCATACTTTATAGAACCTATAACTAAGGCATAGGGAATGACTTTCATTCTCTTTTCTATTTTCTGCCGTGGTCGGGATTTGAGTCTTACTCAATTTCACACCTTTGCAACACAGGCAAGAACTCTTTCTTTGACTGTTCCATTTTGAACTACTTCAAAATCTTGAAAAGGTATGTACTTTTTTGAAAAACTTATCAAGCATCTTGATCTATATCAATAGATCTTGATGCTCAATATGTAAGTAGCTTTACTGAGGTCTTTCTTTTAAAGAACTCCTTTCAAATACTCCTTTATGCTTTCCAGAAAAATTCTACATAATTTCCGATCAACAATATCTTACTCACATATATTTTTCAGAAAGGCGGTAGTGCTCCCACTCACTTTATTGTAAATACAGGCTACACCGCAAGTCTGTATAAAACTATATGCTTTGATCAACTTATCAAAATGTATATTCCAACTCTGAGATGCTTGCACCAGTCCATAGATGGATCGCTGGAGCTTGCACATTTCGTTAGCACCTTTAGGATTGACAAAACCTTCTGGTTGCATCATATACAACTCTTCTTTAAGAAAACCATTAAGGAATGCAGTTTTGACATCCATTTGCCAGATTTCATAAAATGTGGCAATTGCTAACATGATTCGCACAGACTTAAGCATCGTTACAGTTGAGAAAATCTCATTGTAGTCAACACCTTGAACTTGTCGAAAACCTTTTTGTGACAAGTCGAGTTTTGTAGATAGTAACACTACTATCAGCGTCTGTCTTCCTCTTGAAGATCCATTTATACAATATGGCTTGCCGATCATTGGGCTATTCCACCAAAGTCCACACTTTGTTCTCATACATGGATCCCATCTCAGATTTCATGGCCTTAAGCCATTTCGCGGAATCTGGGCTCATCATCGCTTCCTCATAGTTCGTAGGTTCATCATGGTCTAGTAACATGACTTCCAGAATAGGATTACCGTACCACTCTGGTGCGAACTGTACTTTGGAAGACCTACGAGGTTTTGTAGTAACTTAATCTAAAGTTTCATGATCATCATCATTAGCTTCCTCACTAATTGGTGTAGGAATCACTGGAACTGATTTCTGTGATGAACTACTTTCCAATTCGGGAGAAGGTACAAATTACCTTATCAAGCTCTACTTTCCTCCCACTCACTACAGGAATCAGCTACTTTGCCATCTGCCACGGCGGACGGCAAAGGCATGGATGGCGGACGGCAAAGATCTTTGCCGTCAGCCATAGACGGCAAAAGGGGACGGCAAAGTAGGGGACGGCTAAGAGCTGCGTTGCAGTCCGCTTCGGGCAGCTGACGGCGAAGGGGCCTTTGCCATCAGCAGCGGACGACAAAGAAGGCAGACGACAATAAATGCGTTGTTACTCCGTTAGGTGGTTAACGGCAGGCCTTTGCCGTCCGCTGCGAACGGCAAAGCCTGTGCCATCAGCCACTGTGGGCAAACTGACCAAATTGGTCAGCCTCCCAGGAAGCACAGTTGCCTGCCACGTTAGCAAATAGAAACTATAGCGCTACGGCTATGAATTACTAAATGAAGGAAGTAAGTACAAGGCCTTAAGAATTACCTTCATGTACTGCTCCTTACTCAAGAACTTATCGCGGCACTCCTGCTTGGGCTTCTTGATACCACGCCCGGCGTAGTAGTCTCGAACAGCCTGCACCCGAACCTCATGCCGTAAGTTTTGAAGTAGGCGCTTGCACTCCTTGTCGATAACATCAGCCGCCTCCTCCTCGTATCCCTCCTCACACCTGTAGAATGTCTGCAATCAAATTATACAATATTGATTAGTACAATTAATAACTAGCTAGTTCAAGATTTTTAATTGTGTAAAGGACAAATTACCCAGAACTTTCTGATCACCACGTCTGCCCTCGTCTTGCACAAGACACCGTCGATAATCTCACCCGGCGGGGCCGAGGCAGCCAAGTAGTGCTCCCAACTCAATCCAACCTCTGGAAGCCGACCCTCACCAGGCAACGTGACAAACCCCGGAAGTTTTGCGAATCGAACTCCAAGGACGGAGTTGGGCGGCGGAGACTTTCATGGTGGTCCCAACCTCTGCAGCATGACAAGGCCAACACATTAGTTATTTGAAGAAAGCGTGAATGCAGAATGTACAAAAGATTAAATGCACTTACCTCTCCCCATCGGGAAAATCAACCACCTCTGCTCATGGTACGCGCGGCGCACGGACGGGAGCCGTGTAGCCACGCTGGTAGACGTTTCCCCTCCTCCTCAATATCGATCGGCTCCCGTCATCATCAAGATAGCCACTCGGCTCCCCACCATCATCAGCATGGCCACTCGGCTCCTCAGGCTGACCCGACCAGGTACCCCATCCAGACGTGTGCTCCTCCGGGGTCTCGTGGGCCCAACTCTCGTGGGCCGAAGGCCCGTCGACCCGAGGCTCATGGGCCGAAGACCCGTGGACCGGAGGCTCGTGGACCGGAGTCCGTGTAGCCTCCTCCTCGGACGAGTCCACCCTAGCAGTCACGTGCTCGGGTGAAACAGCTGGGGGTGGCGGCGAGGAAGGAGCCGAAGAGTCACCCTACCTCCTCTCCGCGACCACGTGCTCCACCTCCTCTCTTCTTCTTACCTCGTCCCTGCTGGGCACCGCAATCGGCGAAGAAGGGCATGGTGGTGTCGACATCTTGTCCAAAGCTCGGCGGAGAGGTGCGTGTGCAATGGAAGACCTCGCAACCGCCGCCGACGAAGAAGGGGCTCGGCGGCGCTCCGACCAGCGCCCACCATCTTTCAACACCTGCCATGACAAAGAATAAACGAAATTAGTACAACATAAAAAAAAGTACCGACATGAATAATAATATGTATATCACTTAAGTGTATCATCATCAAGTACAACATAAAAAAATTGAATACCTGACACTACTAATAATCTCGATCAGTATCATCAATAAATGCATAATCATCATCATCACTATAATCAATGATGGGCTCACTATAATCATCATCATCACTATCATCACTATAATCATCATCATCACCATTGGACACACAACAATTATATATATAATTCACCATGAAATTTATGCGTCGGATCCGGAGCAAAGCATATGCGTCGGATCGGGTGTTGTTTCGGGGTCGGGGGTTCGGGGTGTCGTGTCGGTGTCGGGGTGCCGTGTCGGGTCGAGTCTGCTTTTTCGAGGTAGGGGGTTGGGGTGTCGTGTCGGGTCGGGTGTCGGGTCGATGGGTCGGTTGTCGGGTCGGGTGTCGGGTCAGGTCAGGCTCGTGGTCGGGGTGTCGGGTCGGGCTCGGGGTCGGGGTGTCGGTGTCGGGTCGCTCTCGGGGTCGGGTGTCGGTCAGGTGCGGGTCGGGTCGGGTGCCATGTCGGTGTCATGATCAGGTGTCGATCGGGTCAGGCTCGGGATCGGGTGTCGGGTCGGGTCGGGCTCGGGGTCGAAGTGTCGGGGGTCGGGTCGGGTCGGGTGTCGGGTCGTGGTCGGGTCTCGGGTCGAGGTGTCGTGTCGGTCGGAGTGTCGGGGTCGAGGTCGGTTGTCGGGTCGGGTGTCGGGTCAGGTCGGGCTCGGGGTCGGAGTGTCGGGTCGGGCTCGGGTCGAGTGTCGGGGTCGGGTCGATCTCGGGGTCGGGGTGTCAGTCGGGTCTTGGTCGGGTCGGGTGCCGTGTCGGTGTCATGATCGGGTGTCGATCAGGTCAGCTTGGGGTCGAGGTGTCGGGTCGGGTCGGGTCGGGTGTCGGGTCGGGTGTCGTGTCGGGGTCGGGGTGTCGGGTCGGGGTTGGTTGCAGGGGTCGGGTGTCGAGTCGAGTCAGGCTCGGGTCGGGTGTCGGGTCGGGCTCGGGGTCGGAGTCGGTCTCGGGGTCAGGGTGTCGTCGGGTGCTGGTCGGGTCGGGGTGCCGATGTCGGTGTCATGATCGGGTGTCGATCGGGTCAGGCTCGGGGTCGGGGTGTCGGGGTCGGGGTCGGGGTTGGGGTGTCGGGGTCGGGGTCGGGGTCTCGGGGTCGGGGTGTCGTGTCGGGGTGCCGGGTCGGGGTCGGGGTGCCACGTCGGGTCGGGGTTTTCCCCCTCTTTTTTTCCTTTTCTTCTTCTTCCTCTTCTTCCTTTTCTTCCTTTTCTTCCTTTTTTCATTCTTCTTCTTCTTCTTCTTTTTCTTCCTCCTTTTCTTTTTCCTCTTCTTCTTCTGCTCCTCTCCTCTTTTTTCTTCTTCTTCTTCCTCTTCTTATTTTTTCTTCTCCTCCTCCTCTTCTTCTTCTTCCTTTCCTTTTTCCTCTTCTTCTTCTCCTCCTCTCCTCTTTTTTTCTTCTTCTTCTTTCCTAAACCTAAACCTAAACCTAAAACTAAACCTAAATCTAAAACTAAAACTAAAACTAAATATAAACTAAACATAAAACTAAAACTAAAAAAACAGAAAAAAGGAAAAACTAAATCTAAACCTAAAACTAAACTAAAACTAAACCTAAAACTAAACCTAAAACTAAAACTAAAACTAAAACCAAATCTAAACTAAACATAAACCTGAAACTAAAAAACAGAAAAAAAAGAGGAGGCAGAGCTCACTGGGCAGGGCGGTGGAGGAGGTGGCGGTGGAGGAGGGGGCGGCGTTCGGCGGCGGTCTTGGGCGATGGCGGCAGGGACGGGCGGTGAAGGCGGAGCCGAGACGGCAGGCGGCGGGGCGACGGGCGAGGGCAGTGGGCGCCGGGTGGTTGGGCGCTGGGGGTGGCGCCGAGACGGGAGGCGGCAGGACGGGCATGGTGGCACTGGGCGGGGCCGTGGGCGGCGGGGTGGTGGGGCGACGGGGCGGCGGAGAGTGGTGGGGCGACGGGGCGGCGGAGAGTGGTGGGGGCGGCGGCACACGTGTGAAGAGGGGGAGAAACAGAGAGAGAGGGGCGGTGTGGGGCGCGACCGCCGTTAGATGAGTTAAATCTGTGCCGTCCGCCCCCCTTTGTCATCCGCTTTTTTGCTCTTTGTCGTCCGCTAGAGGACGGCAAAGAGGTGGGGCGTTAAGTTTTTTTTAAACAGGCAAGTGGGTGGGGGCCACCTCCCTCTTTGCCGTCAGCTGGCGGACGGCAAAGAAATGGCGCATGGCAAAGAGCTTCTTTGTCGTCTGCCATTTCTTTGCCGTCGGCTTTCGATGGTGATGGCAAGAGCTTCTTTGCCGTCCGCTAGCGGACGGCAAAGATCTGGCAGATGGCAAAGTAGCTGATTCCAGTAGTGACTCACTTCTTTTGAGAGAAACTCCTTCTCTAGAAAGGATCCATTCTTAGCAACGAATGTTTTGCCTTCGGATCTGTGATAGAAGGTGTACCCAACAGTTTCCTTTGGGTATTCTGTGAAGACGCACTTCTCCGATTTGGGTTCGAGCTTATCAGGTTGAAAACCTTTTTCACATAAGCATCGCAACTCCAAACTTTAAGAAACGACAGCTTAGGTTTACTGCTAAACCATAGTTCATACGGTGTCGTCTCAATGGATTTAGATGGTGCCCTATTAAAGTGAATGCAGCTATCTCTAATGCATTACCCCAAAACGATAGTGGTAAATCGGTAAGATACATCATAGATCGCACCATATACAATGAAGTGTGGTTACGACATTCAGACACACCATTATGCTGTGGTGTTCCATGTGGCGTGAGCTGTGAAACTATTCCACATTGTTTAAAAATGAAGGCCAAACTCGTAACTCAAATATTCTTTTCTACGACCAGATTGCAGAAACTTTATTTTCTTGTTACGATGATTCTCCACTTCACTCTGAAATTCTTTGAACTTTTCAAATGTTTCAGACTTGTGCTTTATTAAGTAGATATACGCATATCTACTCAAATCATTTGTGAAGGTCAGAAAAATAACGATACCCGCCACGAGCATCAACACTCATTGGACCGCATACATCGGTATGTATTATTTCCAACAAGTTAGGTGCTCGTTCCATTGTTCCGGAGAACGGAGTTTTAGTCATCTTGCCCAAAAGGCACGGTTCGCAAGCATCAAATGATTCATAACCAAGTGATTCTGAAAATCCATCTTTATGGAGTTTCTTCATGCGCTTTACACTGATATGACCCAAACGCCAGTGCCACAAATAAATTGCACTGTCATTATTAACTTTGCATCTTTTGGCATCAACATTATGAATATGTGTATCACTATGATCAAGATTCAATAAACCATCACCATTGGGTGTATGACCATAGAAGGTTTTATTCATGTAAACAGAATAACAATTTATTCTCTATCTTAGATGAATAATCATATCGCAATAAACATGATCTTATCATATTTATGCTCAACGCAAACACCAAATAACATTTATTTAGTTTTAACACTAATCTCGAAAATATAGGGAGTGTGTGATGATGATCATATCAATCTTGGAACTACTTCCAACACTCATCGTCACTTCCCCCTCAACTAGTTTCTGTTTATTCTGTAACTCTTGTTTCAAGTTACTAATCTTAGCAACGGAACAAGTATCAAATACTCAGGGGCTACTATAAACACTAGTAAGGCACACATCAATAACCTGTATATCAAATATACGCTTGTTCACTTTGCCATCCTTCTTATCCACCAAATATTCAGGGTATTTCCGCTTCCGGTGACCATTTCCTTTGCAGTGTAAGCACTTAGTTTCAGGCTTTGGTCCAGCTTTGGGCTTCTTTGCGGGCGTGACAACTTGCTTGTCATTCTACTTGAAGTTCCCTTTCTTTCCCTTTGCCCTTTTCTTGAAACTAGTGGTCTTGTCAATCATCAACACTTGATGCTCTTTCTTGATTTCTACCTTCGTCGATTTCAACATCACGAAGAGCTCGGGAATCGTTTTCGTCATCCCTTGCATACTATAGTTCATCACAAAGTTCTAGTAACTTGGTGATGGTGACTAGAGAACTCTGTCAATCACTATCTTATCTCGAAGATTAACTCCCACTTGATTCAAGCGATTGTATTACCCAGACAATCTGAGCACATGCTCACTAGTTGAGCGATTCTCCTCCATCTTTTACCTATAGAACTTGTTATAGATTTCCTATCTCTCAACTCGGGTATTTGCTTGAAATATTAACTTCAATTCCTGGAACATCTCATATGGTCCATGACGTTCAAAACGTCTTTGAAGTCCCGATTCTAAGCCGTTAAGCATGGTGCACTAAACTATCAAGTAGTCATCATATTGAGCTAGCCAAACGCTCATAACGCCGCATCTGCTCCTGCAATAGGTCTGTCACCTAGCGGTGCATTAAGGACATAATTCTTCTGTGCAGCAATGAGGATAAACCTCAGATCACGGATCCAATCTGCATCATTGCTACTAACATCTTTCAACACAATTTTCTCTAGGAACATATCAAAATAAACATATGAAAGCATCAACGCGAGCTATTGATCTACAACATAATTTGCAAAATACTACCAGGACTAAGTTCATGATAAATTTAAGTTCAATTAATCATATTACTTAAGAACTCCCACTTAGACAGACATCTCTCTAGTCATCTAAGTGATCACATGATCCAAATCAACTAAACCATGTCCGATCATCACGTGAGATGGAGTAGTTTTCAATGGTGAACATCACTATGTTGATCATATCTACTATATGATTCACGCTCGACCTTTCGGTCTCCGTGTTCCGAGGCCATATCTGTATATGCTAGGCTCGTCAAGTTTAACCTGAGTATTCCGCGTGTGCAACTGTTTTGCACCCGTTGTATTTGAACGTAGAGCCTATCACACCCGATCATGACGTGGTGTCTCAAAGACGAAGAACTTTCATAACGGTGCATACTCAGGGAGAACACTTCTTGATAATTAGTGAGAGATCATCTTATAATGCTACCGTCAATCAAAGGAAAATAAGATGCATAAAGGATAAACATCACATGCAATCAATATAAGTGATATGATATGGCCATCATCATCTTGTGCTTGTGATCTCCATCTCCGAAGCACCGTCGTGATCACCATCGTCACCGGCGCGACACCTTGATCTCCATCGTAGCATCGTTGTCGTCTCGCCACCTATTGCTTCTACGACTATCTCTACCGCTTAGTGATAAAGTAAAGCAATTCCAGGGCGCTTGCATTTCATACAATAAAGCGACAACCATATGGCTCCTGCCAGTTCCCGATAACTCGGTTACAAAACATGATCATCTCATACAATAAAATATAGCATCACGTCTTGACCATATCACATCACAACATGCCCTGCAAAAACAAGTTAGACGTCCTCTACTTTGTTGTTGCAAGTTTTGCGTGGCTGCTACGGGCTGAGCAAGAACCATTCTTACCTACGCATCAAAACCACAACGATAGTTCGTCAAGTTAGTGTTGTTTTAACCTTCGCAAGGACCGGGTGTAGCCACACTCGGTTCAACTAAAGTTAGAGAAACTGACGCCCGCCAGCCACTTGTGTGCAAAGCACGTCGGTAGAACCAGTCTTGCGTAAGCGTACGTGTAATGTCGGTCCAGGCCGCTTCATCCAACAATACCGCCGAACCAAAGTATGACATGCTGGTAAACAATATGACTTGTATCACCCACAACTCACTTGTGTTCTACTCGTGCATATAACATCTACGCATAAAACCTGGTTCGGATGCCATTGTTGGGTAACGTAGTAATTTCAAAAAAATTCCTACGCACACGCAAGATCATGGTGATGCATAGCAACGAGAGGGGAGAGTGTTGTCCATGTACCCTCGTAGACCGTGAGCGGAAGCGTTAGAACAACGTGGTTGATGTAGTCGTACGTCTTCATGGCCCGACCGATCAAGCACCGAAACTACGACACCTCTGAGTTCTAGCACACGTTCAGCTCGATGACGATCCCTGGACTCCGATCCAGCAGAATGTCGGGGAAGAGTTCCGTCAGCACGACGGCGTGGTGACGATCTTGATGTTCTACCGTCGTAGGGCTTCGCCTAAGCACTGCTACAATATTATCGAGGACTATGGTGGAGAGGGGCACCACACACGGCTAAGAGATCAATGAATCAATTGTTGTTATGTCTAGAGGTGCCCCCCTGCCCCCGTATATAAGGGAGTGGAGGAGGGGGAGAGGGCCGGCCCCTATGGCGCGCCCTGGAGGAGTCCTACTCCCACTGGGAGTAGGATTCCTCCCCTTCCATGTAGTAGGAGTAGGAGACAAGGAAGGGGGAGAGGGAAGAGAAGGAAGGAGGGGGCGCCGCCCCTCCCCCTAGTCCAATTCGGACTAGTCATTGGGGGGCTGCCTCTTTCTCTCCCCTAAAGCCCAATAAGGCCCATATACTTCTTCCCCCGTATTCCCGTAACTCCCCGGTACTCCGAAAAATACCCGAACCACTCAGAACCTTTCCGATGTCCGAATATAGTCGTCCAATATATCGATCTTTACGTCTCGACCATTTCGAGACTCCTCGTCATGTCCCCGATCTCATTCGGGACTCTGAACTCTTTCGGTACATCAAAACTCATAAACTCATAATAAATTTGTCATCGAAACCTTAAGCGTGCGGACTCTACGGTTCGAGAATTATGTAGACATGATCGAAACACGTTTCCGGTCAATAACCAATAGCGGAACCTGGATGCTCATATTGGCTCCCACATATTCGACGAAGATCTTTATCGTCAAACCGCACAACAACATACGTTGTTCCCTTTGTCATCAATATGTTACTTGCCCGAGATTCGATCGTCGGTATCCCAATACCTAGTTCAATCTCGTTACCGGCAAGTCTCTTTACTCGTTATGTAATCCATCATTCTGTAACTAACTCATTAGCTACATTGCTTGCAAGGCTTATAGTGATGTGCATTACCGAGAGGGCCCAGAGATACCTCTCCGGCAATCGGAGTGACAAATCCTAATCTCGAAATATGCCAACTCAACAAGTACCTTCGGAGACACCTGTAGAGCTCCTTTATAATCACCCAGTTACGTTGTGACATTTGGTAGCACACAAAGTGTTCCTCCGGGTAAACGGAAGTTGCATAATCTCATATTCATAGGAACATGTATAAGTCATGAAGAAAGCAATAGCAACATACTAAATGATCAAGTGCTAAGCTAACGAAATGGGTCAAGTAAATCACATCATTCTCCTAATGATGTGACCCCGTTAATCAAATGACAACTCATGTCCATGGCTAGGAAACTTAACCATCTTTGATTCACGAGCTAGTCAAGTAGAGGCATACTAGTGACACTATGTTTGTCTATGTATTCACACATGTATCAAGTTTCCGGTTAATACAATTCTAGCATGAATAATAGACATTTATCATGAAATAAGGAAATAAATAATAACTTTATTATTGCCTCTAGGGCATATTTCCTTCAGGAGCTCGCTCCTGGCTCCTAAACCTGCAGCACGGCTCGATCTCCTCCTGGGACGAGATGCGCGACCGCTTTGTCGCCAACTTCCAGGGCACTCGCGACCACCCACCGGCCGCGGGTGATCTACGCCGCATCAAGCAGCAACCAGGAGAGGTCCTCCAGAAGTACATCCATCGCTTCAACAACACCCACCTCAAGATCCCCAAGGTCACGGACGAGGCCATCATCGCCGCGTTTTACGACGGCGTCCGCGATGTCAAGATGAAGGAAGAGCTCGCTATCCACAAGGAGCTCTGCACATTTTAGGAGCTGTTCAACCTGGCGACCAAGTGCGCAAGAGCTGAGGAGGGGCGCCTTTCTCTCCTCGAGCTGCCAGCTGCAGGAGCGGAGGAGAAGAAGGTCAAGGCCAAGGACGTGAAGCGCAAGGAGGCGGTGGTGCTCGCAGCGGAGCCAGACACCAAGCGGGGCAGAGATCAGCCCGAGTCATCCAAGAACGGCCAACCGTTCTGCGCCTTCCACAACCTGAACACCCACAACACCAGCGACTGTCAAGAGCTCAGAGCCATACGGGAAGGACGCTTCGATCGACGCCCCGAGCGCAACGACCGGGGCTACGGCCGTGGAGGAGGACGAGGAGGCGGACGCTGGGACGACCGTGTCCCGTGCCAGGAGTGGCGCGACCGGCCTCGTGAGGACCGCTGGCAGGACCAACCTCGCGAGGGCGCCTGGAGGGACCCGCCTCGTGAGGATCGCCCCCAGGGCAACATTGGTCTTCCCCCGCTGCCGCCACCAAGAAGGAACGACGACCACCACCAGGACGAGGGGGCTGGGGGCTTCCAGGAGCCGCGTGCAATCGCCTGCATCTTGGGCGGCGCCCAGGCCCCAGCCTCTCAGCGCATCTTCAAACAGTTCGCTCGTGAGGTGAACGCGGTGCTCCCCAAGCTCGAGGCCACGCGCCCGCTCAAGTGGTCCCAATGCGCCATCACTTTCAACTCGGCGGATCAGCTCAAGTGCACAGCCACCGCTGACGCCCTCCCTATGCTGTGTTCCCCAGTCATCAGCAATGTGCAGGTCACCAAGACCCTCATCGACGGTGGCGCAGGGCTAAACGTCCTGTCCATCGACACGTTCGACAACCTCCAAGTGCCATATGAACAGCTCCAGCCCACCAAACCTTTCTCAGGAGTGACCGATGGTTCCACCACACCGATAGGGCAGGTCCGCCTGCCTGTCGCCTTCTGGGAGCGCAAGAACTACCGCACCGAGCTCATCGACTTCGATGTCGCGCACATCCGCCTGTCGTACAATGCCATCCTCGGGTATCCAGCCCTGGCCAAGTTCATGGTAGTCACTCATCACAACTACAACGTTCTCAAGATGCTGGGAAGAGAGGGATGCGGTGTGCTCCCTCGAGCGCGCCTTTCAAGCCACAGCAATCGAAGACCCCGATAGCAGAAGTGAAGGCCCTCCGGAGGCCATCCCCAAGAAGAAGCAGCCGCGCCGCGTAGGAACTCAGGAGGATGGCATCACGGCAGGGGCCTCATCAGGATCGGCGCCCGTCCCAAGGGCGCCTCCCTCCGTCGCATAGGAAAGCGCGCCCGGCGCTCTCCTCGGGCAGGGCTCGGGGGCTCTCTTCTGGAGGGCCTCTGACCTTACCAACCTCACGAGGGAGGCGCTTGGGCACCACTTGGAAGCGTGCTTCGCGGCACATGTTCCTCAAGAGAGCACAGTGGAGGGAGTGCCCACCACTCAGGAGTTCGTCACCAAGACCACCCAGGAACTGCAAGACGCAAGAGCCATGCGTGGCGACCGCCGTTCACGAGGCGCAGCTCCCCATCCTGGCAAGGATGCTGGGCTGCGTGTCTGCATCGACGTCCCAGGACTCAACAGGGCCGCATCTCAGGAGCGCTTCTGGCCATCGCATGTGGGCCGCTGCGAGGGCCCACCACACAACTACGTTCGCATGCCCTTCGGCTTGCCAAGCGTGGCGTCAGCCTATCAACGCGACCTGCGGCGTGTCCTGGTGGCTCAGGAGGCCAGGTACCACGCCGTCCTGGGGGAGATGGAGACGGTCTTCAGGGAACCTCCCGAGCCCCCAGAGCCTCCCGAGGCTCAGGGTCCCGGTGGCTCATGAGGAGTCATTTCTTCGATGCACGCCTTCAGCTGCACCAACTCTACTTCGTCTACAGAACCAGGTGACATCTTCCAAGCTCATTTAGCTGGGAGCGCCATTCGGGGTGCATTATTCCCAAGCCACATGGGTCCGTCCCTGTGTCATATGTATCCCTTTTGCTTATGTCTTTAGCTTACCTTGTTGGGGGCACCCCTCGGGCTGCATCATCCCCAAGCCGCTCAGGCCAGACCCGGTGTCATGTATCTTCCTGCATTTACCTAAGCTGATCTGCTCTCCATGCTTAACCTGCCAACTGCTACCACCTGCCCGATCATCGCCTTCCCCGGGGCCTCCACACAGGCGATGCTGGTGCATGGGTTCGTCCCTGTCACGTCGACAAACCTGAGCGGTCGAGCTCTGGCTCGCGGCACACCCCGCGCACGTCACCTCACTAGGCCCTCAGTGCCTTCATCTCATCCAGAGCAACCAACGCCAGGTTGACAGTTGTAACGGCAAACCGTGTTTCTTCTTGTGCCGGTTCACAGGGATCCCGTGGGAAGGATAGCAGGCGGCACCGCGAGTCTCCTTTTCTCTCGTGCAATTCGCTCGCGTGTTAAAAGGGGGGCTCCTGAGCATTGTGACTCAGGAGCTCTTACTGGCTCTCCAGCCCTCACCCCCTGGCCTTGACCACGGCATCGTGACCTGGCATACCAGCGGCGGCTGAGCTCGCTCGAGGGCCGGGACCTGAGGACGTAGAGCACTAAGGAGAGCATGACGGGAGGGAAACTTGTATGGGCCGGCCTAGCTATGCCGCACGAGTAGGCGTGCAGCCCTAGCGCAACGTCAGGAGTCGCCGCGAAGTCGACAAGATAAGTCCCGCTCTCGGATCGCCCAAATGTTGGGGCCTGATGGTCACCCTCGCATTCCCGCGACCCCGTTGCGGCCACGTCAACTCCCTCTTTTGCCTTACCATGGCTGCTTGAGCGCTAAGGGGGACCTCCTGAGCATCGCGTCTCGGGGGCTCTTACTGGACCTCGGGCCGCACACCTCCTGGCCTTGACCACGGCACGTGACCTGGCATACCAGCGACGGCTGTGGCCGCCTGGGGACCGGGACCTGTCAGCGTAGAGCAACAAGCCATTGCGAGGAAAGAAAGGGGGGACCGAGCCTTAACGGGACACACATTCGCTAGGTTTTCATAACAAGGAGATAAGTACAAAAGACATTGCAGATCCTTACATGCCCCCATGGGGTGATTCATGATTCTTCGCAGGAAACAAAAGCTAATACTAAGGGGAATCCTATCTACATCCTTCCATGGCGGACGCCATCATCAACAGTGGGCCATGGGGGGCCGACGCCAACCCCATCCAGATCAGCGGCGGCGATGGGCGCTCCTCTCCGGAGCAGCACTCCAGGCGGCGGCCCTCGGCGTCGAAGACCTTGAAGAAGATCGTGGAAGCGCCGTCGTACTCGAAGTGGATCGCGAGGGCGCCCCTCGCACGGAAGACCCGTGCGATCTCCCCCCAGCCACGGGTCATGAAGATCTTGCCAGTGGGAACCGCTTCGATCTCCGTTCCGGTCGCCGGAGCACTGCAGTCGGCGTGCTGCAACCAGAGCTTGAGAGGCCCACTCGGCGGCATCACGTCAGAGAAGAACTGCGAGAAGCGGATCCAGGAGCTTGGAGGCATCGGCGCCCACAGCACCAACTCGCGCGAGGAGTCCGCGGCGTGGATCCTAGGGCGACGGCACGCGTCGCCGTGGCGCGGCGACCCCGGACACGGCATGGGCGGAGCTGCTCGTCGCTCCGACCTCCCGAGCCCTCGGTTCAGGCGTACAAGGGTAGCGGGTACCCCGGAGGAGGCCGCTCGCACCAAGGCCTCGACACCACCTGCATCGCCGCTTCATCACGACGATGGATCGACCTCTTCTTTGGCGGAAGTGGCCCCGGATCATCACGGGGAGCCTTTCCTTTCTCTTCAGTAGAAAACCTTCTGATAGGTGCCATTGTTGTCAGTAGTGGAGCAAGGAGGAATAAGCAAGCAAGCGAGGAAGAGATGGGCGACGGGGGCTCCGCCCCCTCCCCATTTATAGCAAGAGAAGGCCAACCGACGTCTCCCACGATCACATGTAATTATGGTTTTCCTTGCATGTCGCAGGGACTTGTCAAGTCGTGCAGTTGCCGAGGCAGCGTGGGGAAGCGGAGACGCCCACGTCCAATCAACATGACAGCGTCAACCGAGGCCGCGAGCTTTGGGGCCCTGATGCTCGAACTTGACCCTTGGCTTCGCCGCAAAGCCAAGCCCGAGCGCACCTTGGGCCCGGGGGCTACTGTCGGTGTTCTGGGAACGGGGGTCCAAAGACTTGCCTGCCTGCGGCCCACGGCGTGGCTAAGCAAGCAGGCCGTATGACCCATCTTCATCAAAAAGGCATCCAAGACCCTCGCGAGGATCCAAGCCTCGCGAGGCGGACGACGCAAGACCTCCTCTGGAGTAGCCTAGCCAGGCAGGCTCACGAGGAGCGGAGATATCAAGTCGGGGAAAAACCTCACGAGGCCCTCGTGTCGTGAGCCATGACGAACAACACCAGGCGGGCGTCAGGCGGGCGCCAGCGCGCGCAGCGTCCTCATTTCCTCTTTGGTGCTAAGGAGGCCAGCGCAGGCGAAGAGTACCGAGGCATCAGGCAAAGGTTGCTATATTGGTGCAACGAGACCAAGACCAGGAGGACGGCAAGACGGAGGTCATCGTGGAGCCCAAGACGGCGTCACCACCAGAGCTTTTCGCAGGCGAAGACCACTTTTGTCAGGATAGTTTGTACTAGCTGTCCCCCTTCAAATTTGCCCGCCGTTGTTGGCTCCCTTCCCGCTCGATATTTGGGAAGAGGACCAGGGCATATATAAGTAGAGCTAGCCACCAAAGTAGAGGCATCTGATCTTAGCTTGATCCAACCCGATCGAGAGCCTACCCTAGCCACAAGAACACCTCAACCTCAGGAGGCTGTTCTTCCCTTGTACTGTTCATCATCAGCCCTAGAGGCAATCCACCACCACCACACTGGAGAAGGGTATTACACCACAACGGTGGCCCGAACCAGTATAAACCTCGTGTCTTTCTGTGTTGCGAGTTCGTCGAGTTCGTCCGCGAGATCTTAGTGAGCTAGGGCATATATCGGTAGAAGGGAAAGACTTCGTGCGCACCCCAGTGTTCGAACCTTAAGGGTTTGCCAGAACCCCACATCCGACAGAGATCACGAGCCACGGTGCACGGACCCGCCTCTAACTGCGCGCAGGAGTACGAGCAGCGCCCAAACGCTGGCAGCTTCCCGAGCGCGCGCACACCAACGATATCCGTCGGTGTTTTCTGCGGCAGCCCCGGGGCAGTGCAGTATGAGCACCTGCTAGTCCGAGAGAAGCACGACCTCAGTCTCTGGCAGCAAAGTGTCTATTTTAAAAAAATTCAGCGTATATTAGAAAAGATTTAAATATATATTTAAAAATTGTTCATCGTTCAAAATTTCCTATAAAGGTTCAAAATTTCAAAAGTTTGCTCACTCCATGTAAAAATAATGTTCATTCTGTATGGGGAAAGTGTTTAGTGTGCATTCGAAAAATGTTTGCCACGTATTAAAAAAATGTCTAGTGGGTATTTGAAAATATTTCACCTATAATAAAAAGAGCTCAGAGTGTATTTTTAAATTCAATTTTTTCAAAAATTGTTCACGTCTTTAAAAACTTGTTCAAAATTTCGAATTTAGTAACTTTTCACTACTTTTTATAGCACAGTGCTGCTATTTTGTTATTAAAGACCAACATGCCAAGTGGTTATCCACTCGCGCACGCAACCGGGAAGCCCTGTGATAGATCCGGGTGCGTCTATTCCTCATGTTCAGCGAGACCTGGGGGAAGGCTTGCGTCGAGGTAGTCGCACATGGGCCGGCCCAAGTTCGCTGGAGGGCACATTCTTAGTTTTTTTATGTTTTATGTTTTCTTTCTGCCTTTCTTTTTTTAAATTTTTTTATGCTTTAAAATGTTCTAAATATATATATTACAAAAAAACACTCTTCAAATAACATTTGAATTTTATGAGCGAGTATTTTAAAAATGTTGAATAAGTATTTGAAAAATGGTGAACATATATTTGAAAAATGGTGAACATATATTAAAAAAATGTTGTACAAGTATTTGAAAAATGTTGATCATGTATATAAAAGAGTTTTTTTATGGATGTATATAAACATGTTGAACAAGTATTTCAAATTTTCCGAACAAGTATTTAAAATTATTGAACAAGTATTTAAAAATGTCGATCATGTATATAAAAATGTTGAAAAGTATTGTAAAATGTTGAATAAGTATTTGAAAAATGTTGGTAATTATTTGAGAAAATGTTGATCATGTACATAAAAATGTTAAACAAGTATTTTAAAATATTGAACAAGTATTTAAAACAAATGTTGAACAAGTATTTGAATGAAAAACCCAAAAAGGAAGAAAAACCCGGAGAAAAGACAAAAGAAAGCAAAAAAAATTATAACAAAAAGGAAACTAAAAAAGTGGAGACGAAAAAATAGAAAATAAAAACGAAAAGAAAAATATTAAAAAAACCCGTGAAAACAAATGTAAAACTAGCTTCACTCGCCTCAACTACAAACAATGTCTCATACTTATAAATTATCACAAACGAGACTTTGGCGGAGTGGCTAGCAGCATTAGCTCTCATCCTCTCCCTCGTGCGCCTACTTTTTAGAATTTTTTTCACATTTCAAGTTGTAATGGCCGGTCCAGTCGGGCTGCTTTGTGCGCAAAAGCTTGACTATTGGACGCACGTGCGTCCAATAGGAGCTCTCCTGAATTTGGTACTAGTACTGCTTGTTTGCAATGTTGGAGAGGGTGCGGTCACGCGCAACGACTATATCTCGCATTCACAGTACAAAACCCACGCTGGAGCGTCTACAACAGTTGAGCCGGCCCATCCGCGCACATTAAAGGAAAAAGAAATTGGAAAGGAGGAGAACGCGGGATCAATCACTAGTCTCCAACGAGATAACCGGCGCTGCTAGCCACTGTGTCCGTTTCCCGTCAGTAGTTAGTAGTAGGAGTGTTGGGGAACGCAGTAATTTCAAAAAAATTCCTACGCACACGCAAGATCCATCTAGGTGATGCATAGGAACGAGAGGGGAGAGTGTTGTCCACGTACCCTCGTAGACCGAAAGCGGAAGCGTTATGACAACGCGGTTGATGTAGTCGTACGTCTTCACAATCCGAACGATCCTAGCACCGAAGGTACGACACCTCCGCGATCTGCACATGTTCAGCTCGGTGACGTCCCACGAACTCTAGATCCAGCTGAGGTCGAGGGAGAGTTTCGTCAGCACGACGGTGTGGTGACGGTGATGATGAAGCTACCGGCGCAGGGCTTCGCCTAAGCACTGCAACGATATGACCGAGGTGGAAATCTGTGGAGGGGGCACCGCACACGGCTAAACAATCAACTTGTGTGTCTATGGGGTGCCCCCCTTCCCCGTATATAAAGGAGTGGAGGAGGGGGAGGGCCGGCCCTCTCATGGCACGCCCAAGGGGTGAGTCCTACTCCCGGTGGGAGTAGGATTCCCCCTTCCCTAGTTGGAGTAGGAGAGGAAGGAAGGAGGAGAGGGGGAGAAGGAAAGGGGGCCGCCCCCACCCCAATTCGGATTGGGCTTGGGGTGGGGGGAGGCGCCCCCACCTTGGCCGCCTCCTCCTCTCTCCCACTAAGGCCCAATAAGGCCCATACACTCCCCGGGGGGTTCCGGTAACCCCCCGGTACTCCGGTAAAGGCCCGAACTCACCCGGAACCATTCCAATGTCCAAACATAGCCTTCCAATATATCGATCTTTATGTCTCAACCATTTCGATACTCCTCATCATGTCTGTGATCACATCCGGGACTCCGAACAACCTTCGATACATCAAAACACATAAACTCATAATACTAATCATCATCGAACGTTAAGCGTGCCGACCCTACGGGTTCGAGAACTATGTAGACATGACCGAGACTCATCTCCGGTCAATAACCAATAGCAGAACCTGGATGCTCATATTGGTTCCTACATATTCTACAAAAATATTTATCGGTCAAACCGCATAACAACATACATTGTTCCCTTTGTCATCGGTATGTTACTTGCCCGAGATTCGATCATCGGTATCTCAATACCTAGTTCAATCTCGTTACCGGCAAGTCTCTTTACTCGTTTCATAATGCATCATCCCGTAACTAACTCATTATTCACATTGCTTGCAAGGCTTATAGTGATGTGCATTACCGAGAGGGCCCAGAGATACCTCTCCGACAATCGGAGTGACAAATCCTAATCTCAATCTGTGCCAACTCAACAAACACCATCGGAGACACCTGTAGAGCATCTTTATAATCACCCAGTTACGTTGTGACGTTTGATAGCACACTAAGTGTTCCTCCGGTATTCGGGAGTTGCATAATCTCATAGTCATAGGAACATGTATAAGTTATGAAGAAAGCAATAACAACAAACTAAACGATCATCGTGCTAAGCTAAGGGATGGGTCAAGTCAATCATATCATTCTCTAATGATGTGATACCGTTAATCAAATGACAACTCATGTCCATGGCTAGGAAACTTAACCATCTTTGATTAACGAGCTAGTTAAGTAGAGGCATACTAGTGACACTCAGTTTGTCTATGTATTCACACATGTACTAAGTTTCCGGTTAATACAATTCTAGCATGAATAATAAACCTTTATCATGATATAAGGAAATACAAATAACAACTTTATTATTGCCTCTAGGGCATATTTCCTTCAGTCTCCCACTTGCACTAGAGTCAATAATCTAGATTACACAATAATGATTCTAACACCCATGGAGTCTTGGTGCTGATCATGTTTTGCTCGTGAGAGAGGCTTAGTCAATGGGTCTGCAACATTCAGATCCGTATGTATTTTGCAAATCTCTATGCCTCCCTCCTTGACTTGATCGCGGATGGGCGTCTCTTGATGTGCTTGGTTCTCTTGTGAAATCTGTATTTCTTTGCCAAGGCAATTGCACCAGTATTGTCACAAAAGATTTTCATTGGACCCGATGCACTAGGTATGACACCTAGATCGGATATGAACTCCTTCATCCAGACTCCTTCATTTGCTGCTTCCGAAGCAGCTATGTACTCCACTTCACACGTAGATCCCGCCACGATGCTCTGCTTGGAACTGCACCAACTGACAGCTCCACCATTCAATAAAAATACGTATCCAGTTTGTGACTTAGAGTCATCCGGATCAGTGTCAAAGCTTGCATCGACGTAACCATTTACGGCGAGCTCTTTGTCACCTCCATAAACGAGAAACATATCCTTAGTCCTTTTCAAGTATTTTAGGATGTTCTTGACCGCTGTCCAGTGATCCACTCCTGGATTACTTTGGTACCTCCCTGCTAAACTAATAGCAAGGCACACATCAGGTCTGGTACACATCATTGCATACATGATAGAACCTATGGCTGAAGCATAGGGAATGACTTTCATTTTCTCTCTATCTTCTGCAGTGGTCGGGCATTGAGTCTGACTCAATTTCACACCTTGTAACACAAGCAAGAACCCTTTCTTTGCTTGATCCATTTTGAACTTCTTCAAAACTTTATCAAGGTATGTGCTTTGTGAAAGTCCAATTAAGCGTCTTGATCTATCTCTATAGATCTATAGATCCTGATGCCCAATATATAAGCAGCTTCACCAAGGTATTTCATTGAAAAATTCTTATTCAAGTATCCTTTTATGCTATTCAGAAATTCAATATCATTTCCGATCAACAATATGTCATCTACATATAATATCAGAAATGATATAGAGCTCCCAGTCACTTTCTTGTAAATACATGCTTCTACAAAAGTCTGTATAAAACCATATGCTTTGATCACACTATCAAAGTGTATATTCCAACTCCGAGATGCTTGCACCAGTCCATAAATGGATCGCTGGAGCTTACACACTTTGTTAGCATCTTTTGGATCGACAAAACCTTCTGGTTACATCATATACAACTCTTCTTTAAGATATCCATTAAGGAATGCAGTTTTGACATCCATTTGCCAAATTTCATAATCATGAAATGCGGCAATTGCTAACTTGATTCGGACGGACTTAAGCATCGCTACGGGTGAGAAGGTCTCATCGTAGTCAACTTCTTGAACTTGCCGAAAACCTTTCGCAACAAGTCGAGCTTTGTAGACAATAACATTACCGTTAGCGCCAGACTTCTTCTTGAAGATCCATTTATTCTCTATGGCTTGCCGATCATCGGGCAAGTCAACCAAAGTCCATACTTTGTTCTCACACATGGATCCCATATCAGATTTCATGGCCTCAAGCCATTTTGCGGAATCTGGGCTCATCATCGCTTCCTCATAGTTCGTAGGTTCGTCATTGTCAAGTAACATGACCTCCGGAACAGGATTACCGTACCACTCTGGTGCGAATCTTGCTCTGGTTGACCTACAAGGTTCGGTAGTAACTTGATCAGAAGTTTCATGATCATCATCATTAGCTTCCTCACTTACTGGTGTAGGAATCACTGGAACTGATTTCTGTGATGAACTACTTTCCAATAAGGGAGCAGGTATGGTTACCTCATCAAGTTCTACTTTCCTCCCAGTCACTTCTTTCGAGAGAAACTCCTTCTCTAGAAAGGATCCATTCTTAGCAACGAATATCTTGCCTTCGGATCTGTGATAGAAGGTGTACCCAACAGTCTCCTTTTGGTATCCTATGAAGACACATTTCTCTGATTTGGGTTCAAGCTTATCAGGTTGAAGCTTTTTCACATAAGCATCGCAGCCCCAAACTTTAAGAAAAGACAAATTGGGTTTCTTGCCAAACCACAGTTCATAAGATGTCGTATCAACGGATTTAGATGGTGCCCTATTTAACATGAATGGAGCCGTCTCTAAAGCATAACCCCAAAACAATAGCGGTAAATCAGTAAGAGACATCATAGATCGCACCATATCTAATAAAGTATGATTACGACGTTCGGACACACCATTACGCTGTGGTGTTCCGGGTGGCGTGAGTTGTGAAACTATTCCGCATTGTTTCAAATGAAGAACAAACTCGTAACTCAAATATTCTCCTCCACGATCAGATCGTAGAAACTTTATTTTCTTGTTACGATGATTTTCCACTTCACTCTGAAATTCTTTGAACTTTTCAAATGTTTCAGACTTATGTTTCATCAAGTAGATATACCCATATCTGCTCAAATCATCTGTGAAGGTAAGAATATAACGATGCCTGCCGTGAGCATCAACACTCATCGGACCGCATACATCAGTATGTATTATTTCCAACAAGTCCGTTGCTCGCTCCATTGTTCCAGAGAACGGAGTCTTAGTCATCTTGCCCATGAGGCATGGTTTGCAAGCATCAAGTGATTTCAAAAGCCCATCAGCATGGAGTTTCTTCATGCGCTATCATTATTAAACTTATATCTTTTGGCTTCAATACTATGAACATGTGTATCACTACTATCAAGATTTAGTAAAAATAGACCACTCATCAAGGGTGCATGACCATAAAAGATATTACTCATATAAATAGAACAACCATTATTATTTGATTTAAATGAATAACTGTCTCGCATCAAACAAGATCAAATATAATGTTCATGCTCAACGCTGGCACCAAATAACAATTATTTTTGTCTAAAACTAATCCCGAAGGTAGATGTAGAGGTAGCGTGCCGACGGCGATCACATCGACTTTGGAACCATTTCCCACGCACATCGTCACCTCGTCCTTAGCCAATCTTCGCTTAATCTGTAGCCCCTGTTTCGAGTTGCAGATATTAGCAACAGAACCAATATCAAATACCCAGGCGCTACTGCGAGCATTAGTAAGGTACACATCAATAACATGTATATCAAATATACCTTTCACTTTGCCATCCTTCTTCTACGCCAAATACTTGGGGCAGTTCCGCTTGACCAGTCCCTTTGCAGTAGAAGCACTCAGTCTCAGGCTTAGGTCCAGACTTGGGCTTATTCACTTGAGCAGCAACTTGCTTGTTGTTCTTCTTGAAGTTCCCCTTCTTCCCTTTACCCTTTTTCTTGAAACTGGTGGTCTTGTTGACCATCAACACTTGATGCTCTTTCTTGATTTCTACCTCCGCAGCCTTTTGCATTGCGAAGAGCTCGAGAATTGTCTTATCCATCCCTTGCATATTATAGTTCATCACGAAGCTCTTGTAGCTTGGTAGCAGTGATTGAAGAACTCAGTCAATGACACTATCATTAGGAAGATTAACTCCCAGTTGAGTCAAGCGGTTGTGGTACCCAGACATTCTGAGTATATGTTCACTGACAGAACCATTCTCCTCCATTTTGCAGCTATAGAACTTATTGGAGACTTCATATCTCTCAATCCGGGCATTTGCTTGAAATATTAACTTCAACTCCTGGAACATCTCATATGCTCCATGACGTTCAAAACTTTGTTGAAGTCCCGGTTCTAAGCCGTTAAGCATGACACATTGAACTATTGAGTAGTCATCAACGTTGCTCTGCCGGACGTTCATAACATCTGGCGTTGCTCCTGCAGCGGGTTTGGCACCTAGCGGTGCTTCCAGGACGTAATTCTTCTGTGCAGCAATGAGGATAATCCTCAAGTTATGGACCCAGTCCGTGTAATTGCTACCATCATCTTTCAACTTAGCTTTCTCTAGGAACACATTAAAATTCAATGGAACAACAGCACGGGCCATTTATCTACAACAACATAGACATGCACAATACTATCAGGTACTAAGTTCATGATAAATTAAAGTTCAATTAATCATATTACTTAAGAACTCCCACTTAGATAGACATCCCTCTAATCATCTAAGTGATCACGTGATCCATATCAACTAAACCATGTCCGATCATCATGTGAGATGGAGTAGTTTTTAATGGTGAACATCACTATGTTGATCATATCTACTATATGATTCACGCTCGACCTTGCGATCTCAGTGTTCCGAGGCCATATCTGCATATGCTAGACTCGTCAAGTTTCTGCATGTGCAAAACTGGCTTGCACCCGTTGTATGTGAACGTAAAGCTTATCACACCCGATCATCACGTGGTGTCTCGGCACGACGAACTGTAGCAACGGTGCATACTCAGGGAGAACACTTATACCTTGAAATTTAGTGAGAGATCATCTTATAATGCTGCCGCCGAACTAAGAAAAATAAGATGCATAAAGGATAAACATCACATGCAATCAATATAAGTGATATGATATGGCCATCATCATCTTGTGCCTTTGATCTCCATCTCCTAAGCACCGTCATGATCACCATCGTCATCGGCTTGACACCTTGATCTCCATCGAAGCATCGTTGTCGTCTCGCCAACTATTGCTTCTACAACTATCGCTACCGCTTAGTTATAAAGTAAAGCAATTACATGGCGGTTGCATTTCATACAATAAAGCGACAACCATATGGCTCCTGCCAGTTGCCGATAACTGTGTTACAAAACATGATCATCTCATACAACAATTTATATAATCACATCTTGACCATATCACATCACAACATGCCCTGCAAAAACAAGTTAGACGTCCTCTACTTTGTTGTTGCAAGTTTTACGTGGCTGCTATGGGCTTAGCAAGAACCGTTCTTACCTACGCATCAAAATCACAACGATTTTTTGTCAAGTTTGCTGTTTTAACCTTCAACAAGGACTGGGCGTAGTCACACTCGATTCAACTAAAGTTGGAGAAATAGACACCCACTAACCACCTGTGTGAGAAGCACATCGGTAGAACCAATCTCGCGTAAGTGTACGCGTAATGTCGGTCTGAGCCACTTCATCCAACAATACCGCCGAATCAAAGTATGACATGCTGGTAAGCAGTATGACTATTATCGCCCACAACTCTTTGTGTTCTACTCGTGCATATAACATCTACGCATAGACCTGGCTCGGATGCCATTGTTGAGGAACACAGTAATTTCAAAAAAATTCCTACGCACACGCAAGATCCATCTAGGTGATGCATAGCAACGAGAGGGGAGAGTTTTGTCCAAGTACCCTCGTAGACCGAAAGCGGAAGCGTTATGACAACACGGTTGATGTAGTCGTACGTCTTCATGATCCGACCGATCCTAGCAGAGAAGGTATGACACCTCTGCGATCTGCACACGTTCAGCTCGGCGACGTCCCACGAACTCTAGATCCAGCTGAGGTCGAGGGAGAGTTTCGTCAATGCGACGGCGTGGTGACTGATGTCTACTATGCAACCTTCTTCTTGTAGACGTTGTTGGGCCTCCAAGTGCAGAGGTTTGTAGGACAGTAGCAAATTTCCCTCAAGTCGATGACCTAAGGTTTATCAATCCATGAGAGGCGTAGGTTGAAGATGGTCTCTCTCAAACAACCCTACAACCAAATAACAAAAAGTCTCTTTTGTCCCCAACACACCCAATACAATGGTAAATTGTATAGGTGCACTAGCTCGGCGAAGAGATGGTGATACAAGTGCAATATGGATGGTAGATATAGGTTTTTGTAATCTGAAAATATAAAAACAACACGGTAACTAATGATAAAAGTGAGCACAAACAGTATTGCAATGCGTTGAAACAAGTCCTAGGGTTCATACTTTCACTAGTGCAAGGTCTCTCAACAATAATAACATAATTGGATCATATAACTATCCCTCCACATGCAACAAAGAGTCACTCCAAAGTCACTAATAGCGGAGAACAAACGAAGAGATTATTGTAGGGTACGGAACCACCTCAAAGTTATCCTTTCTGATCGATCTATTCAAGAGTCTGTAGTAAAATAACATGAAGCTATTCTTTCCGTTCGATCTATCATAGAGTTCGTACTAGAATAACACCTTAAGACACAAATCAACCAAAACCCTAATGTCACCTAGATACTCCAATGTCACCTCAAGTATCCGTGGGTATGATTATACGATATGCATCACACAATCTCAGATTCATCTATTCAAACCAACACAAAGTACTTCAAAGGGTGCCCCAAAGTTTCTACCAGACAGTCAAGACGAAAATGTGTGCCAACCTCTATGCATAAGTTCACAATGTTACAGAACCCGCAAGTTGATCACCAAAACATACATCAAGTAGGTCACGTGATATCCCATTATCACCCAGATAAGCACATGCGAGACATACATCAAGTGTTCTCAAATCCTTAAAGACTCAATCCAATAAGATAACTTCAAAGGGAAAACTCAATCCATTACAAGAGAGTAGAGGGGGAGAAACATCATAAGATCCAACTATAATATCAAAGCTCACAATACATCACGATCATGCCAAATCAAGAACACGAGAGAGAGAGAGAGAGAGAGAGAGAGAGAGAGAGAGAGAGAGAGATCAAACACATTGCTACTGGTACATACCCTCAGCCCCGAGGGTGAACTACTCCCTCCTCGTCATGGAGAGCGCCGGGATTATGAAGATGGCCACCGGAGAGGGATTCCCCCCTCCGGCAGGGTGCCGGAACGGGTCTAGATTGGTTTTCGGTGGCTACAGAGGCTTGCGGCGGCGGAACCCCCAATCTAGGTTTCTTTCTAGAAGTTTGGGGTTATATAAGAGGTGTTCGAGTCGGGAACAAGTCAGGGGGTCACCTAGGGGGCCACGAGGCAGGTGGCGCGCCCAGGGGGGTAGGGCGCGCCCCCACCCTCGTGGCGGCCTCGGGACTCTTCTGGCCCACCTCTGGTACTCTGTGGGCTTGTTCTGGTCCAAAAATGATCTCCGTCAAATTTCAGCTCAATTGAACTCCGTTTGGTTTTCCTTTTCTGCGATACTAAAAAAAAGGATAAAATAGAAACTGGCACTGGGCTCTAGGTTAATAGGTTAGTCCCAAAAATCATATAAAATAGCATATAAATGAATATAAAACATCCACGATTGATAGTATAATAGCATGGAACAATAAAAAATTATAGATACGTTGGAGACGCTTAATTCCTGCTCGTCCTCGAGTAGGTAAATGATAAAAACAGAATTTTTGATGTGGAATGCTACCTAGCATATTTATCAATGTAATCTTCTTTATTGTGGCAAGAATATTCAGATCCATAAGATTCAAGACAAAAGTTTAATATTGACATAAAAATAATAATACTTCAAGCATACTAACCAAGCAATTATGTCTTCTCAAAATAACATAGCCAAAGAAAGCTCATCCCTACAAAATCATATAGTTTGGCCATGCTCCCATCTTTGTCACACAAAATGCTCTCATCATGCACAACCCCGATGACAAGCCAAGCAATTGCTTCATACTTTAGTATTCTCAAACTTTTTTCAACTTTCACACAATACATGAGCGTGAGCCATGGACATAGCACTATGGGTGGAATAGAATATGATGATGGAGGTTGTGTGGAGAAGACAAAAAAAGTCTCACATCAACGCGGCTAATCAACGGGCTATGGAGATTCCCATCAATTGATGGCAATGCGAGGAGTAGGGATTGCCATGCAATGGATGCACTAGAGTTATAAATGTATGAAATCTCAACAAAAGAAACTAAGTGGGTGTGCATCCAACTTGCTTGCTCACGAAGACAAGGGCATTTGAGGTAGCCCATTGTTGGAATATGCAAGCCAAATTCTATAATGAAAAAAATCCCCACTAGTATATGAAAGTGACAATATAAGAGACTCTCTATCATGAAGATCATGGTGCTACTTTGAAGCACAAGTGTGGAAACAGGATAGTAGCATTGTCCCTTCTTTTCTTTTCCTTTTTTTGGGGCCTTTTTTTATTTGGCCTTTCTTTTTTTGGCCTTTCTTTTTCTCTCTTTTTTTCATGGTACAATGCTCTATTACTGATGATCATCACACTTCTATTTATTTACAACTCAAAGATTAAAACTCGATGCTAGAACAAAGTATGACCCTATATGAATGCCTCCAGCGGTGTACTGGGATGGGCAATGAAACAAGAGTGACATGTATGAAATTATGCATGGTGGCCTTGCCACAAATACGATGTCAACTACATGATCATGCAAGGCAATATGACAATGATGAAGCATGTCATGATAAACAGAACGGTGGAAAGCTGCATGGCAATATATCTCGGAATGGCTATGGAAATGCCATGATAGGTAGGTATGGTGGCTGTTTTGAGGAAGATATAAGGAGGCTTATGTGTGATAGAGCATATCATATCACGGGGTTTGGATGCACCGGCGAAGTTTGCACCAACACTCAAGGTGAGAAAGGGCAATGCACGGTACCGAAGAGGCTAGCAATGATGGAAAGGTGAGAGTGTGTATAATCCATGGACTCAACGTTAGTCATAATGAACTCACATACTTATTGCAAAAATCTACAAGTCATCAAAAACCAAGCACTACTCGCATGCTCCTAGGGGGATAGATTGGTAGGAAAAGACCATCACTCGTCCCCGACCGCCACTCATAAGGAAGGCAATCAAAGAAACACCTCATGCTTCAAATTTTTCACACAACGGTTACCATACGTGCATGCTACGGGACTTGCAAACCTCAACACAAGTATTTCTCAATTCCACAATTACTCAACTAGCACGACTCTAATATTACCATCTTCATATATCAAAACAATCATCAAGTATCAAACTTCTCATAGTATTCAATGCACTCTATATGAAAGTTTTATTATATCCCTCTTGGATGCCCATCATATTAGGACTAAATTCATAGCCAAAGCAAACTACCATGCTGTTCTAAAAGACTCCCAAAATAATATAAGTGAAGCATGAGAATTCATCTATTTCTTCAAAATAAAACCACTGTCGTGCTCTAAAAGGATATAAGTGAAGCACTAGAGCAAATGACAAACTACTTCAAAAGATATAAGTGAAGATCAATGAGTAGTTGAATAATTATGCAACTATGTGAAGACTCTCTAACATTTAAGAATTTCAGATCTTGGTATTTTATTCAAACAGCAAGCAAAACAAAATAAAATAATATGACGCTCCAAGCAAAACACATATCATGTGGTGAATAAAAATATAGCTCCAAGTAAAGTTACCGATGAACGAAGATGAAAGCATGCCTCCTATTTATGATGATTATATTGATAAAAGTGGATTTGGAGAGGTCATGACTTTATTTAGTGATGAACCCACTATTTCGGAAGAGGTTCCAATTGATTATGAGAACAAAGTTGCTATCTATGATGATTATTGTGATGACATCTATGCTATAAAGAATAATGATAACCATGAAACTTGTCATCATGATTTAATTTTCAATTGGATTATGCCTCTCATGGTAGTTATTTTGTTGAGTTTGCTCCCACTTCTATTCACGAGAAGAAATTTGCTTATGTGGAGAGTAACAAAAATTCTATGCTTGTGGCTCATGAAAAGAATGCTTTATGTGATAGTTATACTATTGAATTCATTCATGATGCTACTGAAAATTATTATGAGGGAGGAATATATGCTTGTAGGAATTGCAATAATATCAAGTTTCCTCTCTATGTGCTTAAAGTTTTAAAGTTATGCTTGTTTTGCCTTCCTATGCTAGTTGATTATTGTTCCCATAAGTTGTTTGCTCACAAAATCCCTATGCATAGGAAGTGGGTTAGGCTTAAATTTTCTTGCATGTGATTCATGATGCTCTCTTTATGTTTCAATTCTTATCTTCTATACGAGCATCATTGAAATCATCATGCCTAGCTAAAAGGCATTATAGAAAAGCGCTTGTTGGGAGGCAACCGAATGTTATTTTTGTTCTTTGCTTTTTGCTCCTGCTTAGTATTAATAATTTATCTAGACTATGGTTAGATGTGGTTTTATGTTTTATTTAGTGTTTGTGCCAAGTAGAACCTTTGGGAAGACTTGGGTGAAAGTTATTGCGATCTTGCTGTAAAAGCAGAAACTTTGCGCTCATGAGATTAGCTGTCATTTTTTACAGAAGAGTCATTTTAAGTTGATTCTTTTTGAAGAAGATTAATGTACAAAATCCTCAGGTCCACCAATTTATTTCAGAATTTTTGGAGTTACAGAAGTATTCGAATGATATAGATTACTACAGACTGTTTTGTTTTTGACAGATTCTGTTTTCTACGTGTAGTTTGCTTATTTTGATGAATCTATGAGTAGTATCGGAGGGTATGTGTCACATCCCTAGCCTTGCTATGCACTAGGACTAGCTTGGTTGTTGCATCATGTCTAATTTATTTGAAAGTTGAAATGGGGATTGCTCAAACCCTAGCACCAGATCAAATCAACTAGGTTCAAATAAAAATATTCTCAATGAACCCAAAATGCCCTTCAGAAAAGTTCATCATTTTTGGATTAGTCTAGAACCTCTCCCAAAAAATGGTGCACATTTTTCTAGGCCATTCTGGATTTTTGAATTGAATCATATGTTATTTGCATTTGGGCATTTAATTGCTAGATAATATTTTAAATGCTCAAATAATCACAAACTGAAATGTTTGTTGTTGGTAATATTCCAAACAGTGACATTGAGCAGTTTCATGATTTTTGGAAATGCCCTGGCATTTTTGTTAAAGCCAAACACAATTACAGAAAATATAAAACAGAAACAATTTAGAAAAGAGAGAGAGACCGCTTACCTGGGCCACTTACCTGGCCACCTACCTGTGCAGCCCACCAAAGTCGGCCCAGCCCGCCACCGCAACCTCCTCTGTCGTCTTCCTCCTCACGCCAGTAGGCAGGGCGCGTGGTCGCCCCGCGCGCGCACCAGCTCCTGCTTCCACCGCGATGCCCCGGCTCTTCTGGATGCGCCACGGAGACGCCCCGCACCTCTCTCACTCTCTCTCGTTCCTTCCCCTTCTCTCCCTCGCTCTCTCTCACTGCGCGCGCCGCGCTGCCCGCCGCCGCCAAGACACCGCTGTGCGCGCGCCACCGCCATCGCTCGCCCCTCCGACGAGCCCATTAGCTCCGTGCTGCCGTCCCCGACCTCTATGACGACTCACGCAAGCCGGGATGCCCTGCAGAGCTGCCCTCGACGTCGTCCTCCTCGTCGGTGCCGCGGATCGCCGCCGTCGAATTCGTCGCCGTTCGGCCTTCCCCGAGCTCGCCGTCCACCTCTACGGGATCCACGTGAGCTCACCGTCCGTTTCCCCCTCTCCGTTCCTTTGCTTGCGCGCCATAGGCTGCTACCTGTCGAACCCGCGAGCACCTCGCCGCCGTCCATGGCGCCACCGTGACCAGAACCCGAGCCAGCCGCTCCCGCGCACGTCACCGTGCTCCTGGTGACGCCAGAGGCCGAGAGGCCCTCCGCAGCCCTGCCGTGCCAAGAGCCACATCCCGCCGGAGCCGTGTTTGCCGCCGCCCGAAGCTCCGCTCCGGCGAGCTCCGGCCACCCCGCGTCCTCCCGTCGCCTCCCCTAGATGCGCGAGAGCCCGGGCTACGCCCCGGTGCCCTTAGTCGCCGCCCTCGTGGCCTGTAACCCGGACACCGCCGTGTCCCGTGGTCGCCGGCTACAACCTCGCTGGCCTGGCAGGTGGACCCCACCAGCCAGGAGTTAGTTAGCACTACCCCCCCCACCTATGACACTGACAGTGGGCCCCGGAGCCCTAATCTTTTAATTAGTTTAGCAATAACCCCTGTTAATTAGCTGTGTCACTGACGTGTGGACCCCACACGTCAGGTTTGACCCGGACCGATCTGTTGACCTGCTGACGTCACAGTGATGTGGTGCTGACGCCATAAATCATTTTCTGGATTTATTCTTTTGAGGAAATTCCAGAAAATAGTATAAACTTCTAAAAATCATAGAAATTCAACCGTAGCTCCAAATGAAATAAGTTATATATGAAAAATGATCAGAAAAATCCAATATATCCATCTGTACTGGTTTCATGCATGATAAAGCAATTTAAACCTGCTGTTTATATCGAAACATGATAATGCACTATTTAAATTCATAATTTGAGTTTGGGATTGAACCTTTGGTTCAAAATGACCCAAATCCATCTGGTTGTAGTTGCACTAGGCCAACACACTCATATTTCCATGTCATGAGCATGCATCATATTGTGCATTGCATTGATTGTGTTTCTTTCTCAGTTGCCGGTAATTGCCCCCTCTCGATAGACGCGTTTTGACGATGTGATCAATGACACCAATGAAGAACTATGCTATCTTCAGAAGTGCCAGGCAAGCAAAACCCCCTTGTTCATTCCAATATAATCCCGCTCTCTCGCTCCTGCTCTATTTTACTACATTAGGACAACAACGACTCATGTGTTACTTGCTGCGATAGCTGAACCCCTTTATCCTCTGCATGACCTGTCATTCCACAGTAATTAGATGAAACCCACTAGCATGAGTAGGAGTTGCTTGAGCCCTGCTGTGCCTACTCATTCATGCTTGTTTGTCATGCCTGCCATCGCTTAGAGTTGAGTCAGTCCGATTCATCGGGAATGAATTGGAATGGTGTGTGAACATGTCCCATTGTGTGTGAGCTAAGTGTGAGAACACGATTTGGTAAAGGTAGCGGTGAGAGGCCATGTAGGAGTACATGGTGGGTTGTCTCATTGCAGCCGTCCTCAGGAACTGAGTTCTGTGTTTGTGATCCATGAACAGTTACTACCACACATTGGGTTCCGTAACTCGGCCCTCTCGGCTTATTAATCAACTCGATCTCTGTCCGTGAGTTGCAACTAGTTTCGTGTTTGTAGGTAGTGTTAGTAGTCTACCAAGTGGCACCCGGTACAGGTGGGCTTGGGACAGACTAGGCACAGTGGCCCGGTGTACCAAGTGGCACCCGGTTGGTGGGCTTGGGAACCCTGCACACATCATTTGGGGCCTTGAGCGACACCCCAGCCGGATCTCCTTGCGGATGGAACCCGAATAGGCGATAAACCTGGACGAGAGACTTGTGTGGTTAGTCGGTCGTGGCCGACACCCTCGCCCGGCTTCCGCTTGAAGGTTGCCGAGGTACATGACGGTGTCTGGGCGATAAGTGGCTAGAGCGTGTGTGAAGAAGTACACCCTGCAGGTTATCGTTATCTATTGAATAGCCGGATTCCTCGGATATGGAAACTTGGACCCTTGCATAGTTCATAGACAAGTGAAAGTGGATACTCTAAAACTCGCAAGATAAGCGTGAGTGCTGTGGATGGCGTTCTCGTAGGTAGACGGGAGCGGATCCATAGTGGTGTATTGGTATGGTGAATATGTGGACTCGCAGCGCCACCTCAAAAGAGTTACTTGCAAATGTAGTTCAGGATAGCCATCGAGTCAAAGCTGGCTTGTGAAGTTAAACTCCACCACCCCCTTGTTGATAATGATGCATATGTAGTTAGTTCTGATGTAAGTCTTGCTGAGTACATTTGTACTCACGTTTGCCTATTTTATGTTTTTGCAGAGAGATGTCAGTCTCGCTAGTAGTTCTGTGTGGACTCCGACGTTTAGCTTGTTACCTCAGCTACGATCTTGTGCCCTCGGCAGGATCTGGTAGATAATCAGGCTCCTAAGCTTTTTCATTTGTAGATGTCTGTACTCAGACATGTTAAGCTTCCGCTTGTGCTTTGACTTGTATGCTCTGAGTGTTGGGTCATGAGACCCATGTTTGTAATATGTCGCTCCCCGGAGCCTAATGAATAAATATTTGAGTCGTAGAGTTATGTTGTGATGCCATGTTGTATTTACACATATTGAGCATATTGTGTGTATGTTTGAAATGCTTGGTATGTGTGGTATCCGACAATCTAGTTCTTTATCCTTGGCAGCCTCTCATATGGGGAAATGTAGTCTAGTGCTTCCTGAGCTATAGTAGTCCGCTACAGCCCGGTTCACCGGAGTCCTGCTAGCCCAGCACTACTGCTTTGGACACTTGATTGTCGACATGTGTTTCACTTCGTTCCTATGTCATCCCCTTCGGGAAATGTCACGCTGGTGACATCCGGAGTCCTGCCTAGCCTGCTACAGCCGGGTTACGGAGTCTGTTAGCCAGTGCTACAGCCCAGATTCACACGTTGATGACCGACATGCTCGATGTGATTCATGTATGCCTGTCCCCATGGGTTAGTGCCGCTTTGGGTTCACGACTAGCCATGTCGGCCGGGTTCTCTGTCATATGGATGCTAGCGACACTATCATATACGTGAGACAAAAGGCATAAGCGGTCCCGGCCATGGTAAGGCGACACCCGTGGGAATACCGTGCGTGAGGCCGCAAAGTGATATGAGGTGTTACCGGCTAGATCGATGTGACTTGGAATCGGGGTCCTGACAGTATGAACCATAGAGAAGTTGGAATACAGTATATATTACACCAATATGAATTTATAATGAGTTCACAACAGTACCGAAGTGGTGATTTATTTTCTTATACTAACGGATCTTACGAGTTTTCTATTGAGTTTTGTGTTGTGAAGTTTTCAAGTTTTGGGTAAAGATTCGATGGACTATGGAATAAGGAGTGGCAAGAGCCTAAGATTGTGGATGCCCAAGTGAAAGTGCTAGTTATAGACTAGAGGGGGGGTGAATAGGCAAATTTTATGAACGTCTTCAAAACATGGGAGTTTCGAAGATAAACAATAGGAATGAACATATTGATATGCAGCGGAAGGTAGACTACACTAGATAGGCCATAGTCAAGTAAGCAATGAAGTGAAAGCACGAAGACTATTAGCAGCTAGGTAGTATGGATCAGGATGGAAGAAAGTATGAAGCCAAACAACAACAGTCTTCACAAAGTGAAGTCAATCAGATCATGCAAGCAGGCACTGACTTCATGAAGATAAACTGTAAGTAAAGAGAGGGAAGTGATAGAACTAGTTGCTTGGAGAGGACAAGGATTTGTTGGACTAGTTCTAGTTGATGTGGCAACTGTACGTCTGGTTAGGGAGGTTGAGATTCAACTCAGAAGACCGCATCTTCACCTTATTCCCCTTGAGCTAAGAACACTTAGTCCTTGCGCAATCACTCAGGTAAGTCTTCAAGGTAGACCTCCAAACCTTCACAGACTTCGTTCACCGGCAATCCACAATGACTCTTGGATGCTCAGAACACGACGCCTAACCGGCTGGAGGATTCACAGTCCTCAAGTGTAATAAGTCTTTAGAACACGCGGGCAGAAAGACTTCAGTGATGCCTAACACTCTTTGGCTCTGGGTGTTTTGGGCTTTGTCCTCGCAAGGATCTTTCTCTCAAATGCTTCGGAGGTGGGTTGCTCTCAAACGACAAAAGCCGTGCACTAACTCTGAGGAGCTACCAATTTATGGTGTAGGGGGTGGGCTATTTATAGCCAGGAGGCAACCCGACCTGATTTGTCCGAAATGACCCTGGGTCACTAAGAAACTGACACGTGTCCAACGGTCAGATTTCAAACACACGCGGCAGCTTGACTAGGGCTACAAGTAAAGTTGACTCATCCAACTTTGGATAAGATTTGCTCTCATTGTCTTCACTCGAAGACATAGAATTTGGTTGGGCATCACTTCAGTCACTCTAACTTTGTTCACTTGGACCCCACTTAACAGTGCGGTAGTTCCTATGACTCAACAAAGAAGAAAAGGAAACTACGAAACAACTATGTCTTCGTACTCCATAGTCTTCACAGTTATGTCTTCTCGAGTCATAATCTTCGTTGTGAATATCTTCACATACCACCATTGTCTTCAATGTCTTCACACATTTTTAGGGGTCATCTTCGGTAGGTAAACCGAATCAATGAGGGACTACTACCTGTGTTGTCCTGCAATTCTCACAAACAAATTAGTCCCTCAACCAAGTTTGTTGTCAATACTCCAAAACCAACTAGGGGTGGCACTAGATGCACTTACAATCCCCCCTTTTTGGTGACTGATGAAAAACTGGTTGAAGTTTTCAACGGGGATAAGAGTAAGTGAAATTGTAAGGGTTAAGGCATTGGCTTCATAAGTAGTAAAAGGCTCCCCCTGAAGATGTGTGCTCTTGAATGCAAATGCACATGGCAGGTTTTACTTGTGGAGATCCTCTTCAACCTATGAAGACAATTCATCATGCATATACAGATATAACAAAGACAATGACATGCATAATGAAAAATGGACGTCTGCGGAATGACTTCATGCGGAATTTATCATCGCATCACAGAGTAGCAGACGACCATCGAGTTTAAGTGTTACTACTCAAAGAACCAAATTTATCAAAAACGAGAGTTGTAACCACTTAGCAAAAAAAATAGCAACCACCCAAATGGACCCGCTTGAAGACTATCAACTCATATGCTTCTCCCCCTTTTGTCAGTAAGGACCAAAAAGGTTGGAAGACATAGAGCATCTACTCGTTCCCATCAAGAGTAGATGAAGGTGCAGGCTCGACGTTGGAGTTTGGTGGTGCAGAGGGGCCTGGTGCAGTGTTGAGACACGGCGAAGTCATGGTCGGTGAAGTGGCATCGTCTTCTTCATCGACGACTGATAACCCACAAGTATAGGGGATCAATTGTAGCCTCTTTCAATAAGTAAGAGTGTCGAACCCAACGAGGAGCTAAAGGTATAACAAATATTCCCTCAAGTTCTATCAACCACCGATACAACTCTACGCACGCTTGACGTTCGCTTTTCCTAGAACAAGTATGAAACTAGAAGAACTTTGTAGGTATTGTTGGATAGGTTTGCAAGATAATAAAGAGCGTGTAAATAAAAAGTAGGGGCTGTTCAGATAAAGACACAATAAAGTTAGTATAGCGAGTGTGGAAAAGTGGTGGTAGGAGTCGCAAAATTGTCCCTAAGCAATTGACTACTTTAGTAGACCGATAGCAAGTTTTATGTGGGAGAGGCCACTGCTAGCATGTCATCCCTGACTTGGAATTCTATGCACTTATGATTGGAACTATTAGCAAGCGTCCGCAACTACTAACATTCATTAAGGTAAAACCCAACCATAGCATTAAGATATATTGGTCCCCCTTCAATCCCGTATGCATCAATTTCTATGCTAGGTTGAAGCTTCTGTCACTCTTGCCCTCCAATACATAGTCCTATCAACATACAACTCACCCTATGGTGTGATCCACTCGTGCGCTCATATGATGGGCACCAAAGGACATCAACATAACCACAAGCAAATTAAACCAATCATAGCAATTCACCAATTACCGATAGGACAACGAAAATCTACTCAGACATCATAGGATGGCAACACATCATTGGATAATAATATGAAGCATAAAGCGCCATGTTCAAGTAGAGGGTACAGCGGGTTGCGGGAGAGTGGACCGTTGTAGATAGATGGGGGAAGGTTATGGAGATATTGGTGAAGATGAGGGAGGTGTTGGTGTAGATCACGGTGATGATGATGGCCCCCGGCGGTGTTCCGGTGCCACCGGAAGCTAGGGGGAGAGAGCCCCCCTCCTTCTTCTTCTTCCTTGACCTTCTCCCTAGATGGGAGAAGGGTTACCCCTCTGCTCCATGGTCTCCATGGCGTGGGAGGGGCGAGAGCCCCTCCGAGATTGGATCTGTCTCTCTGTCTCTCTCTGTTTCTGCGTTCTCCTCTGCTGCCCTTTCACCGTTTCGTGTATATATGGAGATCCGTAACTCCGATTGGATTGAAACCTTCGCCGTGATTTTTTAACAAAAAATAGCTTTCTTGCGGCCGAAGAAGGGCATCAACCGCCTTACGGGTGGCCCACGAGGGTCAGGGGCGCGCCCAGGGGGGGCAGGCGCGCCCCCTGCCTCGTGGCCACCTCGGGCACCGTCTCGCGTGGATTTTTCTTCCGAATTTTCCAAATATTCCAAAATAATCTCCGTCCGTTTTATCCCGTTTGGATTCCGTTTGATATGGGGTTTCGCAAAACATAAAACATGCAACAAACAGGACCTGCTTTGAGCCTTTGGATCAATATGTTAGTCCCAAAATAGTATAAAAGTTGCCAATAAGTATATGAAAGTTGTATAATATTGGCATGGAACAATCAAAAATTATAGATCTGACGGAGACGTATCAGCATCTAAGCTTAATTCCTGCTTGCCCTCGAGTAGGTAAATGATAAAAAGATAATTTTTGATGTGGAATGCTACCTAGCATAATCTTGATCACATAATCTAATCATGGCATGAATATTAAGACACGAGTGATTCAAGGCAATAGTCTATCATTTGACATAAAAAACAATAATACTTCAAGCATACCAACCAAGCAATTATGTCTTATCGAAATAACATAGCCAAAGAAAGCTCATCCCTACAAAATCATATAGTCTGGCTATGCTCCATCTTGACCACACAAAGCATTCAAATCATGCACAACCCCGATGACAAGCCGAGCAATTGGTTCATACTTTTTAACGCGCTTCAGCCTTTTCAACTCTCACGCAATACATGAGCGCAAGCCATGGACATAGCACTATAGGTGGAATATAATATGATGATGGGGGTTATGTGGAGAAGACTAAAAGGGAGAAAGTCTCACATCGACGCGGCTAATCAACGGGCCATGGAGATGCCCGTCAATTGATGTCAACGCGAGGAGTAGGGATTGCCATGCAACAGATGCACTAGAGCTATAAGTATATGAAAGCTCAAACTAAAATAAGTGGGTGTGCATCCAACTTGCTTGCTCATGAAGACCTAGGGCATTTGAGGAAGCTCACCGTTGGAATATACAAGCCAAGTTCTGTAATGAAAATTCCCACTAGTATATGAAAGTGATAACTCAAGAAACTCTCTATATGAAGAACATGGTGTTGCTCTAAAGCACAAGTGTGGTAAAAGGATAGTAACATTGCCCCTTCTCTCTTTTTCTCTCATTTTTTTTCTTTTTTTTTTCTTTTTTTGGGCCTTCTCTTTTTTTGGCCTTTCACTTTTTTATTATATTTTTTTCGTCCGGAGTCTCATCCCGACTTGTGGGGAAATCATAGTCTCCATCATCCTTTCCTCACTGGGGCAATGCTCTAATAATGATGATCATCACACTCTTATTTACTTACAACTCAATATTAGAACTCGATATTAGAACAAAGATATGACTCTATATGAATGCCTCTGGCAGTGTACCAGGATGTGCAATGATCTAGCGTAGCAATGACATCAAAAAACGGACAAGCCATGAAAACATCATGCTAGCTATCTTACGATCATGCAAAGCAATATGACAATAAATGCTCAAGTCATGTATATGATGATGATGGAAGTTGCATGGCAATATATCTCGGAATGGCTATGGAAATGCCATGATAGGTAGGTATGGTGGCTATTTTGAGGAATATATAAGGAGGTTTATGTGTGATAGAGCGTATCATATCATGGGGTTTGGATGCACCGGCAAAGTTTGCACCAACTCTCGAGGTGAGAAAGGGCAATGCACGGTACCGAAGAGGCTAGCAATGATGGAAGGGTGAGAGTGCGTATAATCCATGGACTCACATTAGTCATAAAGAACTCATATACTTATTGCAAAAGTTTATTAGCCCTCGAATCAAAGTACTACTACGCATGCCCCTAGGGGGATATATTGGTAGGAAAAGACCATCGCTCGTCCTCGACCGCCACTCATAAGGAAAGCAATGAAAGAACACCTCATGCTCTGACTTCGTTACATAACGGTTCTCCATACGTGCATGCTACGGGACTTGCAAACCTCAACACAAGTATTCCTAAATTTCACAATTACTCAACTAGCATGACTCTAATATCACCACCTTTATATCGCAAAACTATTGCAAGGAATCAAACATATCATATTCAGTGATCTACAAGTCCTTTGTAGGATTTTATGACTAACCATGTGAATGACCAGTTCCTGTCATCTCTCTAAATAGATATAAGTGAAGCAAGAGAGTTTAATTCTTTCTACAAAAGATATGCCCACGCTCTAATAAATATAAGTGAAGCAAAAGAGCATTCTACAAATGGCGGTTTTCTATGTGAAGAGAAACAGGCAATCCAAACTTCAAATGATATAAGCGAAGTACATGAAGCATTTTATAAAGCCATACTCAAAATATATAAGTGAAGTGCAATGAGCATTCTATAAATCAACCAAGGACTATCTCATACCAGCATGGTGCATAAAATAAAAATGAAAACTAAATGCAAAAGACGCTCATATCGCAAGAATGAAACGAATCCGAAAACATTCCGATACTTGTTGAAGAAAGAGGGGATGCCTTCCGGGGCATCCCCAAGCTTAGACGCTTGAGTCTCCTTGAATATTTACTTGGGGTGCCTCGGGAATCCACAAGCTTGAGCTCTTTCCTCTCTTCCTTCTTCTCACATCGAAACCTTCTCGATCATCGAACACTTCATCCACACAAAACTTCAACAGAAAACTCGGTAAGATCCGTTAGTATAATAAAGCAAATCACTACTCTAAGTACTGTTGCAAACCAATTCATATTTTGCTTTTGCATTATGTCTACTGTAATATAACTTTTCCATGGCTTAATCCACTGATATAAATCGATAGTTTCATCAAAACAAGCAAACTATGCATCAAAAACAGAATCTGTCTAAAACAGAACAGTCTGTAATAATCTGAACATTCAACATATTTATGATACTTGAAAAATTCTGCCAAAATTAGGAAACATAAACAATTTGTATAGAAAGAAAGTTCAAAAAGAATGAAAAATCAAGCACTACAGCCAAAGTTTCTGTCTTGCACCGCACAAACCAACATGCATTGTAAACATCCTAAAGGCAAACCTTGGCACATTATTTTTATTTCTAATCTTTATAAAAGCACACAACAGAAATAAATGACTCTCTAAAACTTCCGGGTTGTCTCCCTGGTAGCGCTTTCTTCAAAGCCATTAAGCTAGGCATATAGTGCTCAAGTAATGGATCCACCCGGATCCCAAGGTATATCAAAGCCAATTTTAATTAGCAATGATTTGGCATTTAGTAGTGAGCACAAAGCAACATATATCATGTAATGACGAAGTCTAACTCTCTTCCTATGCATCGGCATGTCATAAAATAACAATTCATGCACACCTAGTAAAGGCCAATGCATAGTATAAACAGTTTCTTGCAATTTTATCATATTGGAAACATAAAGAGGTGGAGATATAGTTCCTCTCTTGTAATAATTGCAAGTAGGAGCAGCAAGCACATGCATATTATATTCATCAAAATCATCATGTGCAACGGTATAAGGCAACCCATCAATATAATCCTTAATAAAGGCAAGCTTCTCCAATATAGTGTAGTCGGGAGAATTCAAAAAGATAATAGGACTATCATGTGTGCGTGCAATAGCAACAATTTCATGTTTAACATAAGGAACTATAGCAAGTTTATCTCCATAAGCATCATTCATATTGGCATCTTGGCCACAAGCATAGCAAGCATCAAGTTCATCAAAAAGGGATATTTTAAGAGAATCAACGGGATCATAACAATCATCATAGCAATCATCCTTCGGTAAGCACGAAGGGAAATTAAAAAATGTATGAGTTGAAGAGTTACTCTCATTAGAAGTTGGGCACAGGTAGCTAAGCCGCTCTTGCTCCTTTTGTTCTTCGCTTTCCTCATCATCTTTTTCATCCAATGAGCTCACAGTTTCATTAACTTCTTCTTCCATAGATTCCTGCAAAATATTAGTCTCTTCTTGGACAGCGGAGTAGTCCTCAATATATGGTTCAACATAGGCATTAGAAGCATAATTATCATAGCAATATTTAAGTATGGCAAAATTTTCAGATTTGTAAAGAGTAGCACCATACTTTTCAATCAAAGAAGAAATTTCATAAGCACCCTTAAAAGCAACAAATTCTTCAATTTGTTGAACATCATAGTAATTATAAACACCCTTAGCATACGAAGATAAGATTCCATTGTCAATAAACTCACATTGGTAGGGAAGGTGTTTCTTAGGGTTTTCAGAACAACACGTAAAATCATATATCTCACATAAATTCCAAGCATAGCACTGCAAACAATGAATCTGATCCAGTAAAAGTTTCCCTTTTTGAGATAAGCGGTGTCGCACATAACAAGCATGCTCATCTAAAGATTTGCCCTCAACTAAGCTAGTTGGGGTTTCAGCACAAGCACAAAGGGATCGAAGATGATCCAAGTAAAAAGCTTCAGGAGTGTGATTGATTTTGAGTGGTTCTTCTACCATTGGTGTAGTAGGTACAACTATTTTTTTTGGTATTTTGTGTTTCCTACCCATAATTAAAGATAGAAAACAACTAAGAACAACAAATAAAAATTACTTAGTGATAAAGCAAACAAGCACACATGTAACGCCCTCGATGCGGCTATATCTCCCACGTGTCGAAGCACGACTTAGAGGCATAACCGCATTGAAAGCAATGTCGCAAGTGAGGTAATCTTCACACAACCCATGTAAACATAAGGGAAAGAGATACATAGTTGGCTTACAGTCGCCACTTCACACAATACATAAATAAACATCCATCATTCAGGTTACACTCAAGGTCCGACTACGGAACCAAAATGAAAGAAGACTACCCCAAATGCTACACAGATCCCCGATCGTCCCAACTGGGCTCCACTACTGATCATCAGGAAAATACACATAGTAACGACCACGTTCCTCGTCGAACTCCCAATTGAGCTCGGTTCGCCACCTGACTGGCATCGTCGGCACTGCAACTGTTTTGGTAGAATCTGTGAGTCACGGTGACTCAGCAATCTCACACCCGCGAGATCAAGACTATTTAAGCTTATAGGAAGGACAGAGTTGTGAGGTGGAGCTGCAGACAGCGACTAGCATATATGGTGGCTACATTCGCAAAAGAGAGCGAGAAGAGAAGCAAGGCACGGTCGTGAAGCTAGTAGCGATCAAGAAGTGATCTGAACTACTTACGTCAAACATAACTCCAACACCGTGTTCACTTCCGGACTCCGAGAAGAGACCATCACGGTTACACACGCGTTGATGTGTATTTTAATTAAGGTCAACTTCGGGTTTTCTACAACCGGACATTAACAAATTCCCATCGCCTCATAACCGCGGGCACGGCCAAAGATAATACCTGCAGGGTGTCCCAACTTAGCCCATTATAAGCTCTCACGGTCAACGAAGGATATTCCTTCTACCGGAAGACCCGATCAGTCTCGGAATCCGGACTACAAGACATTTCGACAGCAATAAAACAAGACCAGCAAAGCCGCCCGATTGTGCCGACAAATCCCGATAGGAGCTGCACATATCTCGTTCTCGGTGCACATCCGGATGAGACATCCTACGAGTAAAACCAAGCCTCGAGTTTCCCGTGGTGGCCCATGATCTCTTTCGTTTGGGCCAGCACTTCAAGGAGCACTTGGTCGGGGGTTAAAATAAAGATGACCCTCGGGCTCGCAAAACCCGGGAAAAAGGCTTAGGTGGCAAATGGTAAAACCAAAGTTGGGCCTTGCTGGAGGAGTCTTATTCAAAGCGAACTGTCAAGGGGTCCCATAAATCACCCAACCGTAAGGAACGCGAAATCAAGGAACATAACACCGGTATGACGGAAACTAGGGCGGCAAGAGTGGAACAAAACACCAGGCATAAGGCCGAGTCTTCCACCCTTTACCAAGTATATAGATGCAATAATTATAGCAGATATATTGTGATGTCCCAACAAGTAAATATGTTCCAACAAGGAACAACATCTCCATGTTCCAACAAGGAACAAACTTCATCTTCACCTGCAACTAGCAACGCTATAAGAGGGGCTGAGCAAAGCGGTAACATAGCCAATCAACGGTTTGCTAGGAAAGGATGGTTAGGGGCTTGACATGGAAATATGGGAGGCATGATATAGCAAGTGATAGGCATCGTAGCATAGGCATAGCAGAAGAGCGAGCATCTAGCAAGCAAAGATAGAAGTGATTTCGAGGGTATGGTCATCTTGCCTGCAAAGTTCTCAGAGTTGTCGAAAGCTTGATCCTCGTAAGCGTTCTCAACAGGTTCCTCGTTCACGTACTCGTCTCCCGGCTCTACCCAAAGCAAGAACACAAGCAAAGGAACCACAATAAATCACGGTGCAATACACAAGCAACATGATGCAAAACATGGCATGATATGCGAGATGTGAGATGCAATGCATATGCGTGCTCCGGAAGTAAAATGATGAACCAGGCATCAACTTGGCAAACCAAGTATGCCGCTGGAAATATGAGATGATTTCGGTTGAAATTGATATAAAGATCACCGGAATCGGATGCACGGTTTGCAAATGACAAGCAAAACAAGAATGGCACAAATCTGCCATTAACAGCATGATGCCACTTATCAAGCAACAAGAAATTAAGCTACTGCACCCAAACGTGCCAACAAAGCATATGGCAGTGATCTACTCAAGATGCTTTACAAAAGATGAACACTGAGCTACGGCTAAATCGCACCATAACAGGTCCAAACAAGCATGGCAAAAGTGCAAAACATATCAGCTTCACAGACTTGGTGAAAATACTGAACATGGCCGAATCAGCATCAGGAAGCAATGTTCAGAGCAAGCAAACAACATGCTACAGGAACTTATAATAGCAAAACAAGGCATGGCATGAATATACTCAAAGCATAGAACAAAATTCCCTTAATGACCATAAGCCAAAAAGGATCAGAAAATATAATAGCACCCATGTAAACATAGCAAGTTTCGTTAACAGATTCAGCAAACAGGGCATGACAAAAACAGATAACAAGTAGGCATGTTTAAGAGCTCGATGCACTCACTACAAAGCATTTCATGATAAACTAAGCATACATCCATCAAGAAGACATGGCATAGAAGCTATACATGGCAAGAACAACATCATAGCATACACGGATCAACTACAACAACCTTGGCAAAATTGAATAACATGTAAACAATCTGCCAGGAAACATTTTATAGCAAAAGTAGAGCTCGATTGACTCAAGCTATGGCACTCCATAATTGCAAACAGAGGCATGGATGGATAGAGCATAACCATATGTTCAAAACATCCTTCATGAAGTATCTCAAAATATGCATGGATCTCTCAGTAGCATCAAGTTAACATGGCATAAAAATATCAAGAAAAGCAGGGCTGAAATCAGCAACATCATGAAGCCTAGTTTGCATGCTTGTGCTAGTCACCACAGAGATCACAAAATACATGGCATACACCCCTGTAACGATGGCATGGCATATTACAAAACACATGTAGGACTCAAGTTCATAGGGTGCACACATCAATCATGGCAAAATGACAAAGTGCATGTTACGTTAAGAAAGCGAAACTAACATCACATAGCCCTCTTCCAACAGCATTTCGGGCATCAATATGAGCTCAAATGAAAATGATGCAATGATATGAAATGATCTACTCTTTGAGACGAACAATACGGTATGCTATACGCCCAAAACGGAGCCACGGGTCCAGAGTTATGGCATGATGAAAATGCAACAAAATATATCACAGAAATATGACTGAGGGAATTTCGGGGGGAAGAGGTCAACCGAGATCGGATCTGGCCGGATCCACGCGAACCGAGGCGGCTGCGCCGGCTCGCCGGAGCTGGAGCTCGGGGGAGAGGGAGGAGAGGCCGGGGCGGCGAGGTCGGGCCGGCCGGGCGGGACCGGACGGCCGGAAGGGCGGCGGCGCTGGCAAGGCGCCGAGGCAGCGGCGGGCGGAGGCCGAGGGCGGCCGGCAAGGCGGGGCGGCGGCGGCCGGTCGGGCGGCGTGGCGCTGCCGGGCGTGCGGCGGCAACAGCGCGTGGCGGCGAGGCGGAGGGAGGTGACGCGTCGGTCGCGGGCGGACGCGGGCGTCGGGATCCGATGCCGCGCGGCGGCCAAGGCGGAGGCGGACGGCGGCGCAGGGCGGGCGGAGATGCTGGTTAGGCGGGCCCGCTGGGCCCGGCCGGGCCAGGCGCGGGGCGCGGAGGGACATGTGGTGGCGCTTGATGGCGTGCCAAGTGGACGTGTCTGGCGGAGAGGATTTTTCTAGGGTTAGGGTAGGAATGATCCGGGATTTGGAAATGGGGGGGGGGGTGTTTTTATAGGTAGAAGGAGCTAGGAAGCTCCAAATGAGGTGTAGTTTTCGCCCACACAATCATGATCGAACGACGGAGAGCATGGAAGTGACTTAGATGGGTTATTGGGCTGTTTTGAAGGGGTGTTGGTCTGCAACTTAAAAGAGGCCTTTGCGAGAGTGCGGTTAACCACTGGAGTACCAAACGAGCTCCAAATGACCCGAAACTTGACAGGTGGTCTACCGGTGGTGTACCAAGGCCACTTGACAAACCTCGGTCCATTCCGAGAAAGTTTAGTACCCGCTCACGGAAAAACGTAAAAGGAGACGCCGGGGAACATAGGAGTGCCGGATTGCAAAACGGACAACGGGGAAAATGCTCGGAATCATGAGACGAACACGTATGCAAATGAGATGCACATGATGACATGATATGAAATGCATGACAAGGACAAAATGCAAAAATGAAGAAAAACCCAACCACGGAGGGAATATCATATCACAATGCCGAAAATGGCAAGAGTTGGAGTTACAAATATGGAAAGTTACATCCGGGGTGTTACAACACACGAGAATATTCACCCTACACTATGACTCCCCGGCAACGGCGCCAGAAAAAGGTCTTGATAACCCACAAGTATAGGGGATCAATTGTAGCCTCTTTCGATAAGTAAGAGTGTCGAACCCAACGAGGAGCTAAAGGTAGAACAAATATTCCCTCAAGTTCTATCGACCACCAATACAACTCTACGCACGCTTGATGTTCGCTTTTCCTAGAACAAGTATGAAACTAGAAGTACTTTGTAGGTGTTGTTGGATAGGTTTGCAAGATAATAAAGAGTGTGTAAATAAAAAGTAGGGGCTGTTTAGGTAAAGACACAATAAAGTTAGTATAGCGAGTGTGGAAAATTGGTGGTAGGAGTCGCGAAATTGTCCCTAAGAAATTGACTACTTTACTAGACCGATAGCAAGTTTTATGTGGAAGAGGCCACTGCTAGCATGTCATCCCTGACTTGGAATTCTATGCACTTATGATTGGAACTATTAGCAAGCGTCCGCAACTACTAACGTTCATTAAGGTAAAACCATAGCATTAAGATATATTGGTCCCCCTTCAATCCCGTATGCATCAATTTCTATGCTAGGTTAAAGCTTCTGTCACTCTTGCCCTCCAATACATAGTCCTATCAACATACAACTAACCCTATGCGGTGATCCACGCGCACGCTCATATGATAGGCACCAAAGGACAACAAATAACCACAAGAAAATTAAACCAATCATAGCAATTCACCAATTACCGATAGGACAACCAAAATCTACTCAGACATCATAGGATGGCTACACATCATTGGATTATAATATGAAGCATAAAGTGATACGTCTCCAACGTATCTATAATTTTTGATTGCTCCATGCTATATTATCTTCTGTTTTGGACATTATTGGGCTTTATTATTCACTTTTATATTATTTTGGGACTAACCTATTAACCGGAGGCCCAGCCTGAATTGCTGTTTTTTGCCTATTTGAGTTTCACTGAAAAGAATATCAAACGGAGTCCAAACGGAATGAAACCTTTGGGAACGTGATTTTCGGAACGAACATGATCCAGGAGACTTGGACCCTGCGTCAAGCAACCAACAGGGAAGCCACGAGGTAGGGGGCGCGCCTACCCCCCTAGGGCGCGCCCTCCACCCTCGTGGGCCCCCTGTTGCTCCACCGATTCCACCGCCGCAACCTTCTGTACCCATGAGATCCCATCTTGGGGCCTTTTCCGGAGCTCTGGCGGAAGGGGCATTGATCATGGAGGGCTTCTACATCAACACCATAGCCCCTCCGATGAAGTGTGAGTAGTTTACCTCAGACCTTCGGGTCCATAGTTACTAGCTAGATGGCTTCCTCTCTCTTTTTGGATCTCAATACAATGTTCTCCCCCTCTCTCGTGGAGATCTATTCGATGTAATCTTCTTTTGCGGTGTGTTTGTTGAGATCGATGAATTGTGGGTTTATGATCAAGTTTATCTATGAACAATATTTGAATCTTCTGAATTCTTTTATGTATGATTGGTTATCTTTGCAAGTCTCTTCGAATTATCAGTTTGGTTTGGCCTACTAGATTGATCTTTCTTGCAATGGGAGAAGTGCTTAACTTTGGGTTCAATCTTGCGGTGTCCTTTCCAAGTGACAGTAGGGGCAGCAAGGCACGTATAGTATTGTTGCCATCGAGGATAACAAGATGGGGTCTTTATCATATTGCATGAATTTATCCCTCTACATCATGTCATCTTGCTTAAGGCGTTACTCTGTTCTTATGAACTTAATACTCTAGATGCATGCTGGATAGCGGTCGATGTGTGGAGTAATAGTAGTAGATGCAGGCAGGAGTCGGTCTACTTGTCTCGGACGTGATGCCTATATACATGATCATACCTAGATATTCTCATAACTATGCTCAATTCTGTCAGTTGCTCAATAGTAATTTGTTCACCCACCGTAAAATACTTATGCTCATGAGAGAAGCCACTAGTGAAACCTATGGCCCCCGGGTCTATCTTCATCATATTAATCTTCCAACACTTAGTTATTTCCTTTGCTTTTTATTTTACTTTGCATCTTTATCATAAAAATACCAAAAATATTATCCTATCATATCTATCAGATCTCACTCTCGTAAGTGACCGTGTAGGGATTGACAACCCCTTATCGCGTTGGTTGCGAGGATTTATTTGTTTTTTGTAGGTGCGAGGGACTTGCGCGTAGCCTCCTACTGGATTGATACCTTGGTTCTCAAAAACTGAGGGAAATACTTACGCTACTTTGCTGCATCACTCTTTCCTCTTCAAGGGAAAACCAACACAATGCTCAAGAGGTAGCAAGAAGGATTTCTGGCGCCGTTGCTAAGGAGGTCTATGCAAAAGTCAACATACCAAGTACCCATCACAAACTCTTATCTCCCGCATTACATTATTTTCCATTTGCCTCTCGTTTTCCTCTCCCTCACTTCACCCTTGCCGTTTCATTCGCCCTCTCTTTTTTGTTCGCCTCTTTTTCGCTTGCTTTTTTGTTTGCTCGTGTGTTGGATTGCTTGTTTGTCATGATGGCTCAAGATAATACCAAATTGTGTGACTTTACCAATACCAACAATAATGATTTCCTTAGCACTCCGATTGCTCCTCTTACCGATACTTAATCTTGTGAAATCAATGCTGCTTTGTTGAATCTTGTCATGAAAGATCAATTCGCCGGCCTTCCTAGTGAAGATGCCGCTACTCATCTAAATAGCTTCGTTGATTTGTGTGATATGCAAAAGAAGAAAGACGTTGATAATGATATTGTTAAACTGAAGCTATTTCCTTTTTCACTTAGAGATCGTGCTAAAGCTTGGTTTTCGTCTTTGCCTAAAAATAGTATTGATTCTTGGAATAAGTGCAAAGATGCTTTTATCTCTAAGTATTTTCCTCCCGCTAAGATTATCTCTCTTAGAAACGATATTATGAATTTTAAGCAACTTGATCATGAACATGATGCACAAGCTTGGGAGAGGATGAAATTAATGATACGTAATTTCCCTACACATGGTTTGAATTTGTGGATGATCATACGAAAAAATTATGCAGGATTGAATTTTGCTTCTAGAAATCTTTTAGATTAGGCCGCGAGAGGCACTTTTATGGAAATCACTTTAGGAGAAGCTACTAAACTCCTAGATAATATTATGGTTAATTATTCTCAATGGCACACTGAAAGATCTACTAATAAAAAAGTGCATGCAATAGAAAAAATTAATGTTTTGAGTGGAAAGATGGATGAACTTATGAAATTATTTGCTACTAAGAGTGTTTCTTCTGATCCCAATGATATACCTCTGTCTACTTTGATTGAGAATAATAATGAATCTATGGATGTGAATTTTGTTGGTAGGAATAATTTTGGTAACAACGCGTATAGAGGAAACTTTAATCCTAGGCCTTATCCTAGTAATTCCTCTAATAATTATGGTAATTCCTACAACAATTCTTATGGGATTTTAATAAGATGCCCTCTGAATTTGAGACTAGTGTTAAATAGTTTATGAATTCGCAAAAGAATTTCAATGCTTTGCTTGAAGAAAAATTGCTTAAAGTTGATGAATTGGCTAGGAACGTTGATAGAATTTCTCTTGATGTTGATTCTTTAAAACTGAGATCTATTCCTCCTAAGCATGATATCGATGAGTCTCTCAAATCCATGAGAATTTCCATTGATGAGTGCAAGGAAAGAACCGCTAGGATGCGTGCTAAGAAAGATTGCTTTATGAAAGCGTGTTCTTCAAATTTCAATGAAAATAAAGATGAAGATCTAAAAGTTATTGATGTGTCCCATATTAAATCTTTATTTTGCAATATGAATCTTGATAATGATGGAACTGAGTATGATCCACCTTTGCCTAGAAGGCATTCCAAAAATTCGGAGTTTTTAGATCTTTATGGTAGAATTGATAAAAGTGGGATTGAAGAGAACAATACCCTAGATATTAATAAACCCACTATTTTGGATTTCAAGGAATTTAATTATGATAATTGCTCTTTGATAGATTGTATTTCCTTGTTGCAATCCGTGCTAAATTCTCCTCATGCTTATAGTCAAAATAAAGCTTTTACCAAACATATCGTTGATGCTTTGATGCAATCTTATGAAGAAAAGCTTGAGCTGGAAGTTTCTATCCCCAGAAAACTTTATGATGAGTGGGAACCTACTATTAAAATTAAGATTAAAGATCATGAATGCTATGCTTTGTGTGATTTGGGTGCTAGTGTTTCCATGATTCCAAAAACTTTGTGCGATTTAATAGGTTTCTGTGATTTTGATGATTGCTCTTTAAACTTGCACCTTGCGGATTCCACTATTAAGAAACCTACGGGAAGAATTAATGATGTTCTTATTGTTGCAAATAGGAACTATGTGCCCGTATATTTTATCGTTCTTGATATAGATTGCAATCCTTCATGTCCTATTATTCTTGGTAGACCTTTCCTTAGAACGATTGGTGCAATTATTGATATGAAGGAAGGGAATATTAGATTCCAATTTCCATTAAAGATAGGCATGGAACACTTCCCTAGGAAGAAAATAAAATTACCATATGAATCTTTCATGAGAGTCACTTATGGATTGCCTACCAAAGATTGCAATACCTAGATCTATCCTTGCTATTATGCCTAGCTAGGGGCATTAAACGATAGCGCTTGTTGGAAGGAAACCCAATTTTATTTTTAGTTTTTTGCTTTTTGCTTATGTTTAGGAATAAATACTTGATCTAGACTCTGGTTAGATGTGTTTTTATGTTTTAATTAGTGTTTGTACCAAGTTAAACCTATAGGATCTTCTTGGATGATAGTTATTTGATCTTGCAGAAATTTCCAGAAACTTTTTGTTCACGAAAACAATTGTTAAAAATCACCAGAACATGATAAAATATTGATTCCAATTGCTGATGTTCAATAAACAAATTTTCTAGGTCGTCCTATTTTTGTCTGATTTTTTGGAGTTCCAGAAGTTTGCGTTAGTTACAGACTGTTCTGTTTTTGACAGATTCTGTTTTTCGTGCGTTGTTTGCTTATTTTGATGATTCTATGGCTAGTAAAAGAGTTTATAAACCATATAGAAGTTGGAATACAGTAGGTTTAACACCAATATAAATAAAGAATGAGTTCATTACAGTACCTTAAAGTGGTCTTTTGTTTTCTTTCGCTAACGGAACTCACGAGATTTTCGGCTGAGTTTTGTGTTGTGAAGTTTTCAAGTTTTGGGTGAAAGATTTGATGGATTATGGAACAAAGAGTGGCAAGAGCCTAAGATTGGGGATGCCCATGGACACCAAAAATCCGAAGCTTGGGGATGCCCCGGAAGGCATCCCCTCTTTCGTCTACTTCCATCAGTAACTTTCCTTGGAGCTATATTTTTATTCACCACATGATATGTGTTTTGCTTGGAGCATCTTGTATGATTTGAGTCTTTACTTTTTAGATTACCACAATAATCCTTGCTGTACACACCATTTGAGAGAGACACGCATGATTTGAAAATTATTAGAATACTCTATGTGCTTCACTTATATCTTTTGAGTTATATAGTTTTTGCTCTAGTACTTCACTTATATCTTTTAGAGCACGGTGGTGGATTTGTTTTATAGAAACTATTGATCTCTCATGCTTCACTTAGATTATTTTGAGAGTCTTAAATAGCATGGTAATTTGCTTAAAAACCTAATATGCTAGGTATTCAAGATTAGTAAAAACTTTCTTATGAGTGTGTTGAATACTAAGAGAAGTTTGATGCTTGATGATTGTTTTGAGATATGGAGGTAGTGATATTAAAGTCGTGCTAGATGAGTAGTTGTGAATTTGAGAAATACTTGTGTTGAAGTTTGCAAGTCCCGTAGCATGCACGTATGGTAAAAGTTATGTAACAAATTTGAAACATGAGGTGTTCTTTGATTGTCCTCCTTATGAGTGGCGGTTGGGGACGAGCGATGGTATTTTCCTACCAATCTATCCCCCTAGGAGCATGCGCGCAGTGCTTGGTTTTTGATGACTTGTAGATTTTTGCAATAAGTATATGAGTTCTTTATGACTAATGTTGAGTCCATGGATTATACGCACTCTCACCTTTCCATCATTGCTAGCCTCTTTGGTACCGTGCATTGCCCTTTCTCACGTTGAGAGTTGGTGCAAACTTTTCCGGTGCATCCAAACCCCGTGATATGATACGCTCTTTCACACATAAACCTCCTTATATCTTCCTCAAAACAGCCACCATACCTACCTATTATGGCATTTCCATAGCCATTCCGAGATATATTGCCATGCAACTTTCCATGATTCCGTTTATCATGACACATTCATCATTGTCATATTGCTTTGCATGATCATGTAGTTGACATAGTATTTGTGGTAAAGCCACCATTCATAATTCTTTCATACATGTCACTCTTGGTTCATTGCATATCCGGTACATCACGGAGGCATTCATATAGAGTCATACTTTGTTCTAGTATCGAGTTGTAATCATTGAGTTGTAAATAAATAGAAGTGTGATGATCATCATTTTTTAGAGCATTGTCCCAAGTGAGGAATAAAAAAAAGAGAGAGAAAGGCCATAAAAAAGAGAAGGCCCAAAAAAATGAGAGAAAAAGAGAGAAGGGGCAATGTTACTATCCTTTTACCACACTTGTGCTTCAAAGTAGCACCATGTTCTTCATATAGAGAGTCTCTTGAGTTATCACTTTCATATACTAGTGGGAATTTTCATTATAGAACTTGGCTTGTATATTCCGATGATGGGCCTCCTCAAGTGCCCTAGGTCTTCGTGAGAAAGCAAGTTGGATGCACACCCACTTAGTTTCTTTTGTTGAGCTTTCATATATTTTTAGCTCTAGTGCATCCGTTGCATGGCAATCCCTACTCCTTGCATTAACATCAATCGATGGGCATCTCCATAGCTCATTGATTAGCCTCGTTGATGTGAGACTTTCTACTTTTTTGTCTTCTCCACATAACCCACATCATCATATTCTATTCCACCCATAGTGCTATGTCCATGGCTCGCGCTCATGTATTGCGTGAAGGTTTATAAAGTTTGACAATACTAAAGTATGAAACAATTGCTTGGCTTGTCATCGGGGTTGTGCTCGATGAGAGCATTCTTGTGTGACGAAAATGGAGCATGACTAAACTATATGATTTTGTAGGGATGAACTTTCTTTGGCCATGTTATTTTGAGAGGACATAATTGCTTAGTTAGTATGCTTGAGGTATTATTATTTTTATATCAATATGAACTTTTATCTTGAATCTTTCGGATCTGAATATTCATACCACAATTAAGAAGAATTACATTGAAATTATGCCTAGTAGCACTCCGCATCAAAAATTCTGTTTTTATCATTTATCTACTCGAGGACGAGCAAGAATTAAGCTTGGGGATGCTTGATACGTCTCCAACGTATCTATAATTTTTGATTCCTCCATGCTATATTATCTTCTGTTTTGGACATTATTGGGCTTTATTATTCACTTTTATATTATGTTTGGGACTAACCTATTAACCGGAGGCCCAGCCTGTAATTGCTGTTTTTTTGCCTATTTGAGTTTGCAGAAAAAGAATATCAAACGGAGTCCAAACGGAATGAAACCTTGGGAACGTGATTTTGGAACGAACATGATCCAGAGACTTGGACCCTCGTCAAGCAACAAACAGGAAGCCACGAGGTAGGGGCGCGCCTACCCCTAGGCGCGCCCTCCACCTCGTCGCCCCTGTTGCTCCACCGACGTACTTCTTCCTCCTATATATACCTACGTACCCCCAAACGATCAGACACGGAGCCAAAAAAACCTAATTCCACCTCCGCAACCTTCTGTACCCACGAGATCCCATCTTGGGGCCTGTTCCGGTGCTCCGCCGGAAGTGGCATCGATCACGGAGGGCTTCTACATCAACACCATAGCCCCTCCGATGAAGTGTGAGTAGTTTACCTCAGACCTTCGGGTATATAGTTATTAGCTAGATGGCTTCCTCTCTGTTTTTGGATCTCAATACAATGTTCTCCCCGTCTCTCATGGAGATCTATTCGATGTAATCTTCTTTTGTGGTGTGTTAGTTGAGACCAATGAATTGTGGGTTTATGATCAAGTTTATCTATGAACAATATTTGAATCTTCTGAATTCTTTCATGTATGATTGGTTATCTTTGCAAGTCTCTTCGAATTATCAGTTTGGTTTGGCCTACTAGATTGATCTTTCTTGCAATGGGAGAAGTGCTTAGCTTTGGGTTCAATCTTGCGGTGTCCTTTCCCGGTGTGATGAGGGGCAGCAAGGCACGATAGTATTGTTGCCATCGAGGATAACAAGATGGTTTTTTATCATATTGCATGAATTTATCCTCTACATCATGTCATCTTGCTTAAGGCGTTACTCTGTTCTTATGAACTTAATACTCTAGATGCATGCTGGATAGCGGTCGATGTGTGGAGTAATAGTAGTAGATCAGGCAGAGTCGGTCTACTTGTCTCGGACGTGATGCCTATATACATGATCATACCTAGATATTCTCATAACTATGCTCAATTCTGTCAATTGCTCAACAGTAATTTGTTCAACCACCGTAAAATACTTATGCTCATGAGAGAAGCCACTAGTGAAACCTGTGGCCCCCGGGTCTATCTTCATCATATTAATCTTCCAACACTTAGTTATTTCCTTTGCCTTTTATTTTACTTTGCATCTTTATCATAAAAATACCAAATATATTATCCTATCATATCTATCAGATCTCACTCGTAAGTGATCGTGTAGGGATTGACAACCCCTTATTGCATTGGTTGTGTGGATTTATTTGTTTTGTGTAGGTGCGAGGGACTCGCGCGTAGCCTCCTACTGGATTGATACCTTGGTTCTCAAAAACTGAGGGAAATACTTACGCTACTTTGCTGCATCACCCTTTCCTATTCAAGGGAAAACCAACGGAGTGCTCAAGAGGTAGCATAAAGCACCATGTTCAAGTAGAGGGTACAGCGGGTTGCGGGAGAGTGGACCGCTGTAGATAGATGGGGGAAGGTTATGGAGATGTTGGTCAAGATGAGGGAGGTGTTGGTGTAGATCGCGGTGATGATGAGGGCCCCCGGCGGTGTTCCGGCGCCACCGGAAGCGAGGGGGAGAGAGCCCCCTCCTTCTTCTTCTTCCTTGACCTTCTCCCTAGATGGGAGAAGGGTTTCCCCTCTGCTCCATGGTCTCCATGGCGTGGGAGGGGCGAGAGCCCCTCCGAGATTGGATCCGTCTCTCTGTCTCTCTCTGTTTCTGCGTTCTCCTCTGCTGCCCTTTCACCATTTTGTGTATATATGGAGATTCGTAACTCCGATTGGATTGAAACCTTCGTCGTGATTTTTTACCAAAAAATAGCTTTCTTGTGGCCGAAGAAGGGCATGAACCGCTTTACGGGTGGCCCACGAGGGTTAGGGGCGCGCCCCCTGCCTCGTGGCCACCTCGGGCACCGTCTCGCGTGGATTTTTCTTCCGGAATTTTCCAAATATTCCAAAAATAATCTCCGTCCGTTTTTATCCCGTTTGGATTCCGTTTGATATGGGGTTTCTGCGAAACATAAAACACGCAACAAACAGGAACTGGTACTGGGCACTGGATCAATATGTTTGTCCCAAAAATACTATAAAAAGTTGCCAAAAAGTATATGAAAGTTGTATAATATTGGCATGGAACAATAAAAAATTATAGATACGACGGAGACGTATCAACGACTCTCGCAACAACAGTTGCAGCCGAAGATGAATACTCCGAGTCATCTAAGGAAGGAGTACGATGCAAGACAGCATACCGGGGAGGCGTGGAGTCAAATTTGTAGCGCTCAGTGAAGCCATCTTCATGAAGATCGTCTTCGGAGCTTAGCAATGTCAGACTCTTCCAGGACCTCCGACAGGCTTCATGGGATACGAAAGCATTCTTGGTGGCAAGATTTCGAATGTGATTAACATCCACCAAGAGGCTCTGCATCTGACGCTTCAGCCAGTCATGGTGTTTATCCTGTTTCTGATGCAAGGCCACAAGAAGCTCTCGGTCATTGAGCACACGAGATCGCTTCCGAGGCCTTTGAGCAATGGTGCTTTTAGTGGCTTCAGTAGTTGCACGATGAGGTGCACGTGAATTTCTAGCCAGAGGATAAACACGAGTAGCAGCAAGAACTCCCTCAATTGGTTGTGAAAAACTTTGGCGATCAACATTATGAAGATAAATTGGCTCCTTGTCAGGCTCAGGGTAGATGGCTTCGACAGACATATCAACCCCAGGCAAGAAGATAAGATGGTTGCGTGCAGAGGGATGATAGTTGACAGAAGAGTGAAGCTTGATTAAGTGCATCACCCATAGAGCATAAAACTTCAGGCCAAATAGATCAATGCCAGATGCTACAAGTTGCCTGATGAAGAAATCTTGAGCATTGAAGCTGACGCCATTGAGAATATTGAACACCAATGTCTTCATTGTGCCTTCAAGCTTGGCTGCTGGAGAATGTCCTTTGACGGGCCATAGAGTTTGCCTTACAATGTGATAAATGGTGTGGGGCAGATACTCAAGGTCTTCGACAAAGAATTCCTTTGGATATTCAGCATCTTGTGGCAGTGGCTTCATCATGCTGAGCATCTGACTCATGTTTGGCTCAGGCTTCTGAAATATTCTCTCCAACGCACTCCTGTGCAGCTGACAACCAGGTTCGTAGAGTTCACCTGGAGTGGGCGGGGAAGTAAGCTCAATCATATCTTGAGCTTTGGCTTCATGGTGCACATCACCTGTCAGCCACTCAAGGACCCAAGTCTTTGGATCCCTGTTGTAGCCACGAATGTGAAGAGTGGCATAGAATTGTAGCAGAAGCTCCTCATTCCAATGCTCTTTGTCAGTGACAAACTGCAGAAGGCTAGCATCTCTGAAGCAGTCTAGAGCTTCTTCCAAGCAGGGCAGACCAGCAATGGCTTCACAATCCAGACGCATGTGAGGAAAGATACGCCCTTGATTGTATAATACACAGGAGTAATAACTACGCTGCTGATAGCTCCAGAAGCGATCAGATGAGATTCTTGGCTTCGAGTAAGGGTTCTTTGCACTGTCAAAGAAGGTGTTATGTGCACTGAAGCCGTTGACATTGAATGATCCTGGCGATGTTGTTGCACCAGGAAATCTTGGTAGTCTGGGTTTTGGCTTCTGGACCTAAGGCCTGTGCTCCACATGGTATTCAAATTGTGGTCCGGGAGCAGGAGGAGGAACCAGAACAGGCCATCGCACAGTGACAAGTTGGCCGCGATCATATGCCTTCTCAATAGTGTGAGGCCTTGGGGGTGGAACAGCAGCTTCGACATTGACTGTGACTACAGGTTGCACACTAGCTTCAGGCGCCACAATGTCTTCAGCCATGACAACGTCATTGGCTTCAGCAGTGTTGTTTGTGGCCGCCTCAATGTTTTGAACCTCCTCTTCAGTAGCAGGAGGGTCGGGCACAGACACGTTCTCCTCAAGAATAGCTTCTTGAGTGACAGGGGGTGTGGCAACTCTTTCTTCTTCTTCTTCTTGAGGTTCTGGATGGTCATCGGCTGATGCAGCCTGAATGTCTTCAGCATCTTTTGCTTAGGACTCGGAGACATTCGCAGTGGGAGTGGCTTCAGGAAACACTTGGCGTGCTACTGAGCTTCGTTGCACTTCTCCCTCTGGAATGCTCGACATGGCAACCTGTGGCCTAGGGCCTCTGCGAAGCTTGTGGAAAGCGGGCGACGCCTGTGGTGATGGAGTGGTCTGGACCATGTAGTCGTCGTCAAGCACCGGAGTGGTGACTTGAGGTGGTGGAGTACTGGGTGTGTCTTCATTACTTGGGGTCTCTTGTTGAGGGCGATCAGCCCACGAAGCATCCTGAGCAATTGGCGTCAAGGGACGACCAATGCTGATGTGTTCGCTGTTCGTGAGAACAGGCGATGATACCGGTTGGTGCTCGATCTGAGGAAGGACTTCATCATCATCTTCTACATTGTCGTCATGACCAATGTCTTCAACTATGATGGGGTCGACAGCTGGAATCTCTTCATCTTCAGGAGCCTCTGTGAAAGCAGGCTCATGAACTACAAGTTGACGATCTTGGTTTGTAGAGGTAGGGCGAGGAACTGAGATGGGCTCGACGATAAGTGGCTCTGTGGCAGCAGCACGATCTTTCCGCAAAGACTTTGTCTTCGACTTCTTGGTTGGCGGAGTACCATCAGAGGCATTTCTGTGCTTGCGCTTTCTGGCTTCGGCCTCAGCTGCCCTTGTCTTCTTTAGTTCTGAAGCTGTTGTGGGGACCTTAGGCTTCGAGCATGTCATGCTGGTAGGGAAGACAATGCGAGGTGCTTCCTCCCCTGATGCTTCAGCTTGGACCACATCAGGTTTCTTCTTCTGTTTGGCAGCCATCTTGGGGTCAATACCTGGACGCCCAAGAGCCTTGCGCATCTCTGCCTCATTGTGTGCTTGAACACATTTTTCCTGTGAAGTATTTCATTCGCTCTCGTGAACCTTCTGCTTCATCACGTTTCTGGTGAAACTCCTACTTGAAGTCATGCAACATCTGCTTGAAGCTTTGGACATCATCCACACTGAGCTTGGCCATGTTCCTCTTGAATTGAGTTTTCTCATAGTCAACCTTGTTCTTCAGCTCGACGATCTTCTGAGCCAGAGCCAGCTCATTAGCAATGGCTCCATGGAAGGTGACGCTTATATCCACAGGGAGCTGAAGATCATCAATGCTGAGACTTGGGTTGTCAAACTACTCGTCGATGAAGTTATTCAAAATATTCACGTCAAAGAGGGGTAGATCATTGAAGATCTCCGCCTCTTGCTTGCTCTTGATTAGTAACTCAAGCGCATCATCACCAAGATCTTCATCACTGGACAGATCAATGGTGGCATCTTTATTGCGCAGAATGACAACAGGTGTCAGTTCTTGTGCAGAACTCTTGATGAGCTTCTTCTTCTGCTTGGACTTCTCTGTCTTCTTGGAGACACGAGAGAGATCTTCAGACTGCACACTGGCTTCAGGAGGTGCAGTGGCCAATGGCTTCGCACGTGAAGCTTTTGGTGCGGCAGAGGGCTTTGAAGCCTTAGACTTCTTTTGCTTCTGAGGCTTTGTTGGTGGTGGTGCTTCATTAGTATCAGCGTCATCAGCTGAGTGATCCACGGCGGCCCCCTGTACTGCTATGTTAGTGATGAGGCCTTCAAGGTTATAGAAGGGGCCAGCGACATTTGGTTCGGCATCACGAGTGCCATCAGCCCTTGGAGCAGATGGACCAGGGTTGAAGTCGAGTCCAAATGCTTTCCTGTTCTTCACAGCAGAATCTTTGGCAAACTTATAGTTGCGCTTGAGGAAATTGTCGTCGCGACACCACAAGAGAGAAGATGGGTCGGCATTCTCAGGTTGTGGTCGTCGGACCATACAAGGATAGAAGCTTTGAGCAATGGCTTCGGTCTTGGACTTGGGCTGAAGATTTCTGCTACCTCTTGAGCTTGCGTTGGTTTTTCCCTTGAAGAGGAAAGGGTGATGCAGCAAAGTAGCGTAAGTATTTCCCTCAGTTTTTGATAACCAAGGTATCAATCCAGTAGGAGACTACACACAAGTCGCCTCGTACCTACACAAACAAATAAGAACCTTGCAACCAATGCGATAAAGGGGTTGTCTTTCCCTTCACGGCCACTTGCAAAAGTGAGATCTGATAGAGATAATAAGGTAAATATTTTTCGTATTTTTATGATATAGATTGAAAGTAAAGATTGCAAAGTAAAAATAGATTGGAAACTTATATGATGGAAAATAGACCCGGGGACCATAGGTTTCACTAGTGGCTTCTCTCAAGATAGCATAAGTATCACGGTGGGTGAACAAATTACTGCCGAGCAATTGATAGAAAAGTGAATAATTATGAGAATATCTAGGCATGATCATGTATAGGCATCACGTCCGCGACAAGTAGACCGAACAATTCTGCATCTACTACTATTACTCTACACATCGACCGCTATCCAGCATGCATCTAGAGTATTAAGTTCATAAGAACAGAGAAACGCATTAAGCAAGATGACATGATGTAGAGGGATAAACTCAAGCAATATGATATAAACCCCATCTTTTAATCCTCGATGGCAACAATACAATGCGTGCCTTGCTGCCCCTGCTGTCACTGGGAAAGGACACCGCAAGATTGAACACAAAGCTAAGCACTTCTCCCATTGCAAGAAAGATCAATCTAGTAGGCCAAACCAAACTGATAATTCGAAGAGACTTGCAAAGATAACCAATCATACATAAAAGAATTCAGAGGAGATTCAAATATTGTTCATAGATAATCTTGATCATAAACCCACAATTCATCGGATCTCGACAAACACACCGCAAAAAGAATTACATAGAATAGATCTCCAAGAAGATCGAGGAGAACTTTGTATTGAGATCCAAAGAGAGAGAAGAAGCCATGTAGCTAATAACTATGGACCCAAAGGTCTGTGGTAAACTACTCACACATCATCGGAGAGGCTATGGTTTTGATGTAGAAGCCGGAAAAGGCCCCAAGATGGGATCTCACGGGTACAGAAGGTTGCGGCGGCGGAAATAGGGTTTCGTCGTGCTCCTGGATGTTTTTAGGGTATATGGGTATATATAGGAGGAAGAAGTAGGTCGGTGGAGCTGCGAGGGGCCCACGAGGGTGGGGGACGCACCCAAGGGGGCAGGCGCGCCTCCATGCCTCGTGGCCTCCTCGCTTCTTTCTTGATGTCCACTCCAAGTCCTCTGGATCATGTTTGTTCCAAAAATAACACTCCCGAAGGTTTCATTCCGTTTGGACTCCGTTTGACATTCCTTTTCTGCGCAACACTGAAATAGGAAAAAAAACAGCAATTTGCACTGGGCCTTCAGTTAATAGGTTAGTCCCCAAAATAATATAGAAGTGCTTAGTAAAGCCCATTAAACATCCAAAATAGATAATATAATAGCATGGAACAATCAAAAAATATAGATACGTTGGAGACGTATCAAGCATCCCCAAGCTTAATTCCTGCTCGTCCTCGAGTAGGTAAATGATAAAAACAGAATTTTTGATGTGGAATGCTACCTACCATATTTCTCAATGTAATTTCCTTTATTGTGGCATGAATGTTCAGATATGAAAGATTCAAGACAAAAGTTTAATATTGACATGAAAATAATAATACTTCAAGCATACTAATAAAGCAATCATGTCTTCTCAAAATAACATAGCCAAAGAAAGTTATCCCTACAAAACCATATAGTCTGGCTATGCACTATCTTCATCAACAAACTATTTAATCATGCACAACCCCGATGACAAGCCAAGCAATTGTTTCATACTTTTGATGTTCTCAAACTTTTTCAATCTTCACGCAATACATGAGCGTGAGCCATGGACATAGCACTATATGTGGAATAGAATGGTGGTTGTGGAGAAGACAAAAAGGAGAAGATAGTCTCACATCAACTAGGCGTATCAACGGGCTATGGAGATGCCCATCAATAGATATCAATGTGAGTGAGTAGGGATTCCCACGCAACGGATGCACTAGAGCTATAAGTGTATGAAAGCTCAACAAAAGAAACTAAGTGGGTGTGCATCCAACTTGCTTGCTCACGAAGACCTAGGGCATTTTGAGGAAGCCCATCATTGGAATATACAAGCCAAGTTCTATAATGTAAGATTCCCACTAGTATATGAAGGTGATAACATAGGAGAATCTCTATCATGAAGATCACGGTGCTACTTTGAAGCACAAGTGTGGCAAAAAGGATAGTAACATTGTCCATTCTCTCTTTTTCTCTCATTTTTTGTTCTTTGGGCCTTTTTCTCCTTTTTTATGGCCTCTTTTTTTCTCTTTTTTTTCATCCCGAGTCTCATCCCGACTTGTGGGGGAATCATAGTCTCCATCATCCTTTCCTCACTTGGGACAATGCTCTAATAATGATGATCATCACACTTTTATTTACTTACAACTCAAAAATTACAACTCAATACTTGGAACAAAATATGACTCTATGTGAATGCCTCCGGCGGCGTACCGGGATATGCAATGAATCAAGAGTGACATGTATGAAAGAATTATAAAGGTGGCTTTGCCAGAAATACGATGTGCACTACATGATCATGCAAAGCAATATGAAAATGACGAAGCGTGTCATAATAAACGGAACGGTGGTAAGTTGCATGGCAATATATCTCGGAATGGCTATGGAAATGCCATAATAGGTAGGTATGGTGGCTGTTTTGAGGAAGGTATATGGTGGGTATATGATACCGGCGAAAGGTGCGCGGTATTAGAGAGGCTAGCAATGGTGGAAGGGTGAGAGTGCGTATAATCCATGGACTCAACATTAGTCATATAGAACTCACATACTTATTGCAAAAATCTATTAGTTATCAGAACAAAGTACTACTCGCATGCTCCTAGGGGGATAGATTGGTAGGAAAAGACCATCGCTCGTCCCCGACCGCCACTCATAAGGAAGACAATCAATAAATAAATCATGCTCCGACTTCATCACATAACGGTTCACCATACGTGCATGCTACGGGAATCACAAACTTTAGAACAAGTATTTCTCAAATTCACAACTTCTCAACTAGCATGACTCTAATATCACCATCTTCATATCTCAAAACAATCATCAAGTATCAAACTTCTCATAATATTCAATGCACTTTATATGATAGTTTTTATTATACCCATCTTGGATGTTCATCATATTAGGACTAATTTTATAGCCAAAGCAAACTACCATGCTGTTCTAAAAGACTCTCAAAATAATATAAGTGAAGCATGAGAGACCAATAATTTCTATAAAATAAAACCACCACCGTGCTCTAAAAAGATATAAGTGAAGCACTAGAGCAAAATTATCTAGCTCAAAAGATATAAGTCAAGCACATAGAGTATTCTAATAAATTCTGATTCATGTGTGTCTCTCCCAAAAAGTGTGTACAGAAAGGATGATTATGGTAAACTAAAAAACAAAGACTCAAATCATACAAGATGCTCCAAGCAAAACACATATCATGTGGTGAATAAAAATATAGCCTCAAGTAAAGTTACCGATAGACGAAGACGAAAGAGGGGATGCCTTCCGGGCATCCCCAAGCTTAGGCTTTTGGTTGTCCTTGAATTTTACCTTGGGGTTCCTTGGGCATCCCCAAGCTTAGGCTCTTGCCACTCCTTATTCCATAATCCATCAAATCTTTACCCAAAACTTGAAAACTTCACAACACAAAACTCAACAGAAAATCTAATGAGCTCCGTTAGTATAAGAAAACAAATCACCACCATAAGGTACTGTAATGAACTCATTCTTTATTTATATTGGTGTTAAAACTATTGTATTCCAACTTCTCTATGGTCCATACCCTCCGATACTAGCCATAGATTCATCAAAATAAGCAAACGACACACAAAAAACAGAATCTGTCAAAGACAGAACAGTCTGTAGTAATATGGATCAAACGTAAACTTCTGGAACTCCAAAAATTCTGAAATAAATTGTTGGACGTGAGGAATTTGTCTATTAATCATCTGCAAAAATAATCAACCTAAAAGCACTCTCCAGTAAAAAATGGCAGCTAATCTCGTGAGCGCTAAAGTTTCTGTTTTTCACAGCAAAATCATAAAAGACTTCACCCAAGTCTTCCCAAAGGTTCTACTTGGCACAAACACTAATTTAAAACATAAAACCACATCTAAACATAATATAGATGAATTATTTATTACTAAACAGAACCAAAAAGCAAGAAACAAAAATAAAATTGGGTTGCCTCCCGACAAGCGCTATTGTTTAACGCCCCTAGCTAGGCATAAAGGCAAGGATAGATCTACGTATTATCATCTTTGGTATGCAATCCATAAGTGGCTCTAATAATATATTCGTACGGTAATTTAATTTTATTTCTAGGAAAGTTTTCCATGCCTTTCCTTAACAGAAATTGGAATCTAATATTTCCTTCTTTCATATCAATAAGTGCAACAATCGTTCTAAGGAAAGGTCTACCAAGAATAATAGGACATGTAGGATTGCAATCTATATCAAGCACGATGAAATCTACGGGCACATAATTCCTATTTGCAACAATAAGAACATCATTAATCCTTCCCATATGTTTCTTAATGGTGGAATCCGGAAGGTGCAAGTTTAAAGAACAATCATCAAATTCACGGAAACTTAATACATCACACAAAGTTTTTGGAATTGTGGAAACACTAGCACCCAAATCACATAAAGCATAGCATTCTTGATCTTTAATCTTAATTTTAATAATAGGTTCCCACTCATCATAAAGTTTTCTAGGGATAGAAACTTCTAATTCAAGCTTTTCTTCATAAGATTGCATTAAAGCATCAACGATATGTTTGGTAAAAGCTTTATTTTGACTATAAGAATGAGGAGAATTTAACACGGATTGCAACAAGGAAATACAATCTATTAAAGAAAAATTATCATAATTAAATTCCTTGAAATCCAAAATAGTGGGTTCATTGCTATGTAAAGTTTTGACCTCTTCAATCCCACTTTTACCAATTTTTGCATCAAGATCTAAAAACTCCGAATCATTGGGACGCCTTTTAACTAAAGTTGACTCATCTCCATTCCCATCATTATCAAGATTCATATTGCAAAACAAAGATTTAATAGGAGACACATCAATCACTTTTAGATCTTCATCCCTATTATCATGAAAACTAGAAGAACACACTTTTACAAAGCAATCTTTCTTAGCACGCATCCTAGCGGTTCTTTCTTTGCACTCATCAATGGAAATTGTCATGGCTTTGAGAGACTCATTGATATTATGCTTAGGAGGAATAGATCTAAGTTTCAAAGAATCAACATCAAGAGAAATTCTATCCACGTTCCTAGCCAACTCATCAATGTTAGGAAATTTTTGTTCAAGCAAAGCATTAAAATTATTTTGAGAAATCATAAATTCTTTAACACTAGTCTCAAAATCAAAGGGCATCTTATTAAAATTTCCATAAGAGTTGTTGTAGGAATTGCCATAATTATTAGAGGAATTACTAGGAAATGACCTAGGATTAAAGTTTCCTTTATAAGCGTTGTTACCAAAATTGTTCCTACCAACAAAATTCACATCCATAGATTCATTATTATTCTCAATCAAAGTAGACAAAGGCATATCATTAGGATCAGAAGAAACACTCTTATTAGCAAACAATTTCATAAGTTCATCCATCTTTCCAGTCAAAACATTAATCTCTTCTATCGCATGAATTTTTTTACTAGTAGATCTTTCAGTGTGCCATTGAGAATAATTAACCATAATATTATCTAGGAGTTTAGTAGCTTCTCCTAAAGTGATTTCCATAAAAGTGCCTCCCGCGGCCGAATCTAAAGATTTCTAGAAGCAAAATTCAATCCGGCATATTTTTTTTGTATAATCATCCATAAATTCAAACCATGTGTAGGCAATTACGTATCATTAATTTCATCCTATCCTGAGATTGTGCAACATGCTCATGATCAAGTTGCTTAAAATTCATAATATCGTTTCTAAGAGAGATGATCTTAGCGGGAGGAAAATACTTAGAGATAAAAGCATCTTTGCACTTATTCCAAGAATCAATACTATTTTTAGGCAAAGACGAAAACCAAGTTTTAGCACGATCTCTAAGCGAAAACGGAAATAGCTTCAGTTTAACAATATCATTATCCACGTCTTTCTTCTTTTGCATATCACACAAATCAACAAAGTTGTTTAGACGTGTAGCGGCATCTTCACTAGGAAGGCCAGAGAATTGATCTTTCATGACAAGATTCAACAAAGCAGCATTAATTTCACAAGATTCAACATCGGTAATAGGAGAAATCGGAGTGCTAAGAAAATCATTGTAGTTGGTATTGGAAAATTCACACAATTTAGTATTGTCTTGAACCACCGTGACAAACGATCCAACACACAAGCACACAAGAAGCAAGCGAAAAGAGACGAACGGAAAAAGAGGGCGAATAAAATGGCAAGGGTGAAGTGGGGGAGAGGAAAACGAGAGGGAAATGGCAAATAATGTAATGCGAGGGATAAGAGTTGGGATGGGTACTTGGTATGTCTTGAATTGACATGACTTGGCGTAGATCTGCCCGACAACGGCGCCAGAAATCCTTCTTGCTACCTCTTGAGCTGCGTTGGTTTTTCCCTTGAAGAGGAAAGGGTGATGGAGCAAAGTAGCGTAAGTATTTCCCTCAGTTTTTGAGAACCAAGGTATCAATCCAGTAGGAGACTACATACAAGTCGCCTCGTACCTACACACACAAATAAAAACCTTGCAACCAACGCGATAAAGGGGTTGTCAATCCCTTCACGACCACTTGCAAAAGTGAGATCTGATAGAGATAATAAGGTAATTTTTTTGGTACTTTTATGATATAGATTGAAAGTAAAGATTGCAAAGTAAAAATAGATTGGAAACTTATATGATGGAAAATAGACCCGGGGACCATAGGTTTCACTAATGGCTTCTCTCAAGATAACATAAGTATCACGGTGGGTGAACAAATTACTGTCGAGCAATTGATAGAAAAGTGCATAATTATGAGAATATGTAGGCATGATCACGTATAGGCATCACGTCCGCGACAAGTAGACCGAGACGATTCTGCATCTACTACTATTACTCAACACATCGACCACTATCCAGCATGCATCTAGAGTATTAAGTTCATAAGAACAGAGTAACACATTAAGCAAGATGATATGATATAACCCCCTTCTTTTTATCCTCGATGGCAACAATACAATGCGTGCCTTGCTGCCCCTGCTGTCACTGGGAAAGGACACCACAAGATTGAACCCAAAGCTAAGCACTTCTCCCATTGCAAGAAATATCAATCTAGTAGGCCAAACCAAACTAATAATTCAAAGAGACTTGCAAAGATAACCAATCATACATAAAAGAATTCAGAGGAGATTCAAATATTGTTCATAGATAATCTTGATCATAAACCCACAATTCATCGGATCTCGACAAACACACCGCAAAAAGAATTACATCGAATAGATCTCCAAGAAGATCGAGGAGAACTTTGTATTGAGATCCAAAGAGAGAGATGAAGCCATATAGCTAATAACTATGGACCCGAAGGTTTGTGGTAAACTACTCACACATCATCGGAGAGGCTATGGTGTTGATATAGAAGCCCTCTGTGATCGATTCCCCCTCCGGTGAAGCGCCGGAAAAGGCCCCAAGGTTGAATCTCATGGGTAGAAGGTTGCGGCGGTGGAAATAGGGTTTCGTGGTGCTCCTAGATGTTTTCGGGGTATATGGGTATATATAGGAGGAAGAAGTAGGTCGGTGGAGCTGCGAGGGGCCCACGAGGGTGGGGGGGCGCCCAGGGGGCAGGCGCGCCTCCTTGCCTCGTGGCCTCCTCGCTTCTTTCTTGACGTCCACTCCAAGTCCTCTGGATCACGTTTGTTCCAAAAATAACTCTCCCGAAGGTTTCATTCCGTTTGGACTCCGTTTGATATTCCTTTTCTGCGAAACACTGAAATAGGCAAAAAAACAGCAATTTGCACTGGGCCTTCGGTTAATAGGTTAGTCCCAAAAATGATATAAAATTGCTTAGTAAAGCCCATTAAACATCCAAAACAGATAATATAATAGCATGGAACAATAAAAAATTATAGATACGTTGGAGACGTATCAATTTCTATAGAGAATATCTCCCCACCACAGACGCTTGATGGCGTTCTTCTTAGCATACTCTGGGGCCACGAAGTTATCCTTGAACCATTGTTCTGCCCAATATCGCCGAATCCATTGGATACGAGTCTTGCGCTGGCCATAGCTTTCTTCAGGGTCTGTCTTGTACAGGTCATACAGATCAGGAGGCAAATCTTTGGATGTATCTCCACGGCGCTGCCTACCGCCTTTCCTTGTAGATTGTTTAGTGGCCATAATATTCAAGCTGAAAGGCTTCAGAACTGTGAATGGCTTCCGTCTGCTGGTCAGACAGGAACTGGTTTCAGGAGAACTGATGTGTCGCTATAGGAATTCTGCAATGAATGCAGACTATGAGAACCAAGGAATTCTCCCACGGACATGTACCTGTTGTCGTGGAATTGTCACGACAGATGTCCTAGCGGGAGGACTTGGTCATGGAGCCATCGCAACTAGGAAGCAAGAAGGGGTTAATCAGGACAAAGGACACAAGGTTTATACTGGTTCTACCCCTTACGGTGAAGGTAAAAGCCTACGATCTAGTTTTGGTTTCTTGCCCTGAACCGCCGGGTCATCCTTTTACATACAGAGGTCGACGCCCAGCGGCTCATAGAGTCCCGGCCGGTTCATAAACAGTGTCCGGCTCGGTTTCTCTCTATTCCTGCCTTATAGTACAAGTTTACACATATATGGCGGTTTAATTATCTCTACGGGCCTTAAGTCGCCCTTTGGGCCTTCGGCCCTTAACTAACCCGTCATCTCTAGGAGTGGTCTTGGGCTTCATGAATCGTCTTAAGTATGACCCGGCGCCTCCTGGCTGGTCATACTAATAATTATATCCCCAACATTAGGCCCCAGATTGATTTGAAATGGTTCATGTCAATCTTCAACACCTTAGGAAAAATGTTCTCCTCTCTGTCGAACGGAAATTCGTAACCCGCCATGACGTCATCTTCTGGATTCGCAATGACCCGCCTGTCACGACCGGTTTTTCAATAAAAATATTTATTGAACAATCGACCTATGAAGTCCAATATGAGGAAAATCCTCCATACCGGTAGACAAAACTTTGATACAATAAGCCAGTAGCATTGAAATATTACAGGGTGGGGCTGAAGATGCCCAACCAATTATTACAAACACGCCAATAATTATACATGATGGTGGATATGACACAATGGTGTGGGGTGGAAATACTACCGACTCGAGATATGAGTGGTTGGTGGAATAACACGATGGGGTGGTTAATAAGACTATCAGATTTGGCGGCTCATCGGCGTCGAGGTGAGGCTCAATGAATTTATTTGGGTAGCGGAAACGGATATATCACAATGACTAATCCAGGGGTCGCACGAGACTGACTGGGATTCCTCTAGGCGTCGGACTCGCTATCGAACTCTTCATCCATGAGATCGCCTTCACAAGATCTTGCCAAATCAACAAGCCGGTGAGTACTTTGAAAGTACTCGCAAGACAGTTCGGACAAAAGATATAACAAATGAATGCATGAATGCGACATGATTAATTTATAACAATGTGCTATCAAATCAGTAACACAAGTAAGTAAAAAGGGAATCGGCGGTAGTCCGCCGAAACCCAAAGAAGATAAACTCAAAACTGATCGAATTGTGCAGGCGGCGCCTCGAAGGGTGAACAAATAAGTAAAACATGCCACGATCGAGGCGTCTAGGCGACACCTCATAAAGGGCTTATATTGAAAGAAAATACATCGCGCCACGATCGGACGTCGGAGCGACATCACAGAAAGGGCTTATAACAAAAGTAAATAATGACAATGCCGCAGTCGGACGTCTGAGCGACATCGCAGAAAGGGCTTATAACAAAATGAATAATAACAATGCCGTAGTCGGACATCTGAGCGACATCGCAGAAAGGGCTTATAATAAAAATAAATAATAACAATGCCGCAGTCGGACATCTGAGCGACATCGCAGAAAGGGCTTATAATTCATTATTCATAACTGTCAAGAAATGGTGCTCACGGAAAACATTCCTCACAGGACAATAAGCGGGTTAGTCAATTCACAGGGGAATAAACATTTAACACTCATATGGTTATCAGGAGTTTCTGTCACCGAGACTGACATTTGACAAGATAAGGTGAACACGGTACTCGGACATGAATAAGATGAATTCAACATTTTGACTCTGCAGAGTTTGTACCAAAATTGTCCACAGCCAACGGATTTCCGTAGTCACAAAGGACTAGTTCCGTTTACGGTATTTCGGAGGAAACACAGCTAACTAGTACACACCCATCATACCTCACGTTGCCAGGGATCACCCTAGACAGCGTTTAAGAAAAACTTTGAGACGGGAAGATCACAATCTCGAATAGCATGGGATCAAATTTATTTACGCGCTCTAAGGGTGCCCCCTCTCGGTCCCAACCGAAACACCCATGCCCCGACCGGATGAAAGGCTATAATCCAGGGCCATGGAACCCTCATCCCGCCTCTCGATTTGGTGTGTACCAGAAGTGGTTTGCAACTTATTAAGCCGTATCCCTTGCGGGAAACAAGTGGTAGTACGAAAGGGAGATGGACGGAATCGATGATTTATGTTGACATGTGGTCAACGATCGGCATAAGCCCTGGCATGCTACAACACTGCCATCTTACCCATACTCATGCCAACTCATGGCCATGCAACATGTTTCCAACAACTCATGGATTTTCCGAACTCACTTGCCCCAACTCTTACGAGATAAACTATCATCGAAATGCTCATGAACGTGCCCTGATACAAAAATAATGCAAACATGCCTAAACACTCATCATATCAAAAGTTCAAACATTGCTTGCCTGGTTCGGAGTAGTCGGGGTCTAGCTGGGCGAAGTTCGCGGTTCCGTCACCTCCTTCGGTATCTACGGTACACAAAACACACGCGCTAACGTAAATACCGTGGGGAACAGAAAAGTGATCGAAATATCTTTCAAATAAATATGACAAAAAACTAGACAAAATTTTTAAGAGGACAGAAAAAGAATCACTAAAAAATTCCTTTCTGTTAAAAAGTTAAAAGAGTTTTGGTCCAAGGACCCATCTGTAATGAAACAGAAAACTCTCAGAGGCTTAAACAGAAAAGGGCAGAAAAACGGTTCAGAGTAGAAAGCGTATTTGCCAAAGTACGCTTTCAGAAAACGATTCAGAAAGAACAGCAGAGAGGCTGACGGGCGGGTCCCACCCGTCAGGTTTGAATTTTCAAACGAGAGAGACGGGCTCGTCGGCGCCGAGAGTCATGTGGTCGCCGGGCGGCAATCCAAGGCGAGGCAGAAAGATCGGAGGGTACCTCCGTGTTCAGGGCGTCATTCCGCGCCGGTTGGTGGTGGTGGTGGTCGCCGGCGAGCACCACGTCGACGGCGGCTCCTGCTCCGGCGGACAGCGGTTCGGGTGGTCGTGGGTCTCGTCGGAGAGTGCTGCGGAGGATAAATAGAGGAGGGGGTTAGACTTGTGGTAGCATGAGAGGGTAGCTGACGGGATTTGGGCGCCGGGGACGACCTCACCGGAGTGAATCGAGGTGGAGGCCGAGGCGGAAGGGGGCGGCCGGAGTCGAGGAAGAAGAGCCCCTTGAGGCCCTTCCAGGGGCTTCGCGAGGACTAGTGAGGTGGTGGAGGTGTGCGGGGGCGAGGGCGCGCTCGGGGTGCTATATATAGCCGGCCCGAGGCGGTTGCCAAGAACGGGGTTCTCCGGTGAAGATTACGGCAGCGCAGGGCATTGGTCGGGGAGGTTCAGGGGTTGAGCGCCGTCGTGGGGGTTCACTGGTTCCGTTTAGGTGCTAAACGAGCCAGGATTGGGTGCTTTGGGCGTGCTCGACGGAACGGGGCGGCGCGGGCCAGTCGGCGGCAGGGAGCACGCTCTGTGCTTGCAGGCCACGGCGGCAGCAAAGCACGGGCGCGGCGCTGGCATGGCAGGGACACGCGGAGAACTAGGGGCGATGGGCGGCGCCGGGTGGCGTGGCGAAGCGGGCTCGGGCCCTCTCTGGCCGCCACGGGTGGCGCGGCCACCGCAGAAACTTCCAACGCCGGCGAGGCTCGTCGCCACCGACGCTCGAATCGCCAAGCGTGCGTCTTGGGTGCTGGCCAGGGGGAAGAGGCCGTGTGCATCGTGCCAGAGCGCACTGTGGCCGCGTGACCGTAATCTGACGAAGAGAAGCGACACTGAACTCTGAACTTTTCCGAATCTCTGAAAGTGCAATGAAATAGTGTAGGTCAGGCGTTCGACAGAATGATTTTGGTATGTGGCAGACTCTGCTTGAGCTGATTTTTGCTGGAGGGGCCTCTCATTGCATCTAGAGGCTGCCTGAATTTTTGTGGAATTTTTGGAGCAGAGAAGATATGAATTTCACCAAATTTGACAAATCTGGTCCAAACTTGCAGAGACTGAAATTTGAAATTTTTGAAAAGAAGAGGAGTGGATCTTGATTGTTCTAGTTTGTGGGTACCAAGGACTATCCAGGGGAGTTGGTTTGAGGTCAAAACTCAAATTCATTTAGGTACTTGCTTTGCAAATCACCTAGGCTCAAAAATAATGGACAGACAAGATTTGGGAGGAGAAATAAATGAAATAAAATTCAGAAAAGGGTTGAACTTGTTGAGACAGAATGTTTGGATTGCCCAAAGTGGAAGGAGAGATTTTAGGGAAGATTTTACCATGTGGTGCATGGTAAAAATCATGAGTGGTTTCGATATTGGAGAAGATGCAAAACTCCTAGAGTTTCCTTTTTGAAAGAAAATAAACTCCAAAGATTTTTCTTGAAATTTTGAGAAGAGGGCAATCAGAAGAAAAATTTAAAAACCAAACACCAGAGTTGAAGGAGATGCAAAATTACAATATTTGCTAAAGGGAAAAGAAACTTTTGAGAGAGATTTTTGGAAGGGTTTAGAAGACCTTCTTCAAATCCAACAATTTTTTTGAAGAAAGCCAGAAGAATATTTTTGGAGTGTCACAACACCTACCCCCTTAGAAAAAATCTCGTCCCCAAGATTCCAACTGATCCTCAAATAAATGTGGGTGCTCTGTTCGAAGGAAATCCTCTCTTTCCCAAGTGGCTTCACTTTCGATGTGGTTGCTCCATTGAACTTTGAAGAACTTGATGGTTTTCTGTCGGGTTCTCCTTTTAGACTCTTCCAAGATTTTTATTGGATGCTCCCGATATGTAAGTTCTGGCTGCACGTCAATGTTTTTATGGGGTACTTGTTTCTCTGGGTTGCTTACGCACTTCCTCAATTGGGAGACGTGGAATACGTCGTGGATGTCGGATAATTCTTCGGGTAAGTCTAACTGGTAGGGTACCGTGCCTCTTCGTGCCACTATGCAGAATGGTCCGATAAATCTTGGTGCTAGCTTCCCTTTAATCTTGAATCGATGCAGGCCTCTCATAGGGGATACTCGTAGGTACACAAATTCACCGGGTTCAAAATTGACTCCACGATGCTTCTGATCGTAATAACTCTTCTGTCGACTTTGGGCTGTCTTGAGTCGGTCCTTAATCACCTTGACCTTATCTTCAGCCTCGTTGAGTAGGTCTGGGCCGAAGATATGGCTGTCTCCGGTTTCCGACCAATTTAGCGGGGTACGACATCGTCGCCCGTACAGAGCTTCAAATGGTGCCATTTGCAGGCTGGACTGATAACTGTTGTTATATGCGAATTCTGCGTATGGTAAGCTCTCTTCCCAACTGGTCCCATAGGTGAGGACACATGCTCTCAGCATATCTTCTAGAATCTGGTTTACTCGCTCAGTCTGCCCATCTGTTTGGGGATGGTATGCGGTACTGAATGCCAGCTGAGTTCCCAGAGCTTGTTGTAAGTGATCCCAAAATCGGGAGACGAATTGAGTGCCTCTGTCCGAGATTATTTTCTTTGGGACTCCATGTAAGCAAACGATACGGAAAAGGTAGAGCCTAGCAAGCTTCTGAGTGGTGTCGGTTGTCTTCACGGGGATGAAGTGTGCTACTTTAGTCAGTCTATCAGTGATGACCCATATGGCATCATGTCCGTGTCGTGACCGAGGTAGTCCAACAATAAAATCCATTCCAATCTTGTCCCATTTCCACTCGGGTATCTTATTTGGTTGCAATAGCCCGGCCGGTTTCTGGTGCTCGGCCTTGATGCGTTGACAAGAGTCACAACATGCAATAAACGTGGCTATGTCTCTTTTTATACCATGCCACCAAAATGTTTCCTGGAGATCTTTGTACATTTTTGTTCCTCCAGGATGGATTGAATACGGAGTGGTGTGGCCTTCAGCCAGGATTTGCTGTTTAAGGTCATGGATATTTGGTACGCAAAGCCTATTCCCGTACCACAATATTCCTTGCTCATCGATAACGAATTCTGAGGCCTTGCCCAAATTCATCTTCCGTTTTATGCCTTCAATGCTGGGGTGTCCACGTTGAGCCTCTTTAACCTTCTCTATTACGGTAGGCTATAACTCTAAGCTCGACACACTGCCTTCGGTGGCCACCATCAGATTGAGCTTTGCGAATTCCTGCTGGAATTCAGGTCTCAAGTTTGGCATCTTTGTCGTTCTCGGATGGGGTTCCACTCGAGCATCTGCTACAACATTTGCTTTGCTCGGGTGGTAGTGGATTCCAACATCATAATCCTTTACTAATTCCAACCAGCGTCGCTGCCGTAAATTGAGTTCTGGTTGTGTGAAAATATACTTGAGGCTTTTGTGTTCCGTGTATATCTCACAACGATTTCCAAGTAAGAAGTGTCTCCATTCCTTGAGTGCATGAATAATCTGCTGCTAATTCTAGGTCATGAGTAGGATAATTTTCCTCATGCTTGCGGTTGTCCGAAACATATCGACAACCTTGCCTTCTTGCATTAATACGCACCGAGCCCTTTCGAGATGCGTCACAAAATACCTCAACATTTTGTGTATATCGGGCACAATTAATCTTGGTGCTGTCCTCGTTTCCTCTTCAGTTCTTGGAAACTTTTCTCGCAAGCTTTCATCCATTCAAACTTCCTGTCTTTCTTGAGTAGTTGCGTCATTGGCTTTGCTATGGTGGAGAATCCTTCAATAAATCTTGGTAGTATCCTGCCATTCCCAAGAAACTTCAGTACATCCGTCACGCTGGCTGGTGGCTTCCACCAAGCACGGCCTTGACTTTTTCGGGTCTATGGCGATACCTTCTTGGGTCAAGACGTGGCCCGTAAAACCTATTGCTTTAGCCAAAATTCACACTTGCTGAATTTGGCATACAATTGATGTTTCTGAGTTCTCCTAGTACAATTCGGAGATGTTCAGCGTGCTCTTCGGTGTTTTGGAGTATACCGAATATCATCGATAAATACCACAACAAACTTGTCCATAAACTTCATGAATACTTTGTTCATGAGGTGAACAAAATATGCGGGGGCGTTTGTTAGTCTGAATGGCATTACGGTGAACTCATACAATCCGTATCTGGAGGTGAAAGCTGTCTTGGGAATATCTTCGGTTCATACCTTCAGTTGATGGTATCCCGACCTCAAGTCAATCTTTGAGAACACCTTGGCCTGAACGAGTTGATCGAATAAATCATTTATTCGTGGCATCGGATATTTGTTCTTGATTGTGACCATGTTTAGCGCTCGAAAGTCTATGCACAATCTCAGTGTTCCATCCTTCTTTTTGGCAAACAAAATTGGTGAACCCCAAGGTGAGGAACTGGCTCGTATATACCCTTTTTCCAATAATTCCTTTATTTGCTTCTTCAGTTCTACCAATTCGGATGGTGCCATTCTGTATGGTTTCTTGTATATGGGAGTGGTTCGGGTGCTAGCTCAATGCTGAATTCTATCTCTCGATGCGGTGGCATGCCCGGTAGCTCTTGGAAATACATCCGAAACTCACACACCATCGAACCTTGCTCAATTCAGAAATATCCACCTTGTTCAATCTCGGTTGCGGGATATTTTTCTTTCCTTGGCTGAAATCTTTATGGTCTTCCCGTGGTGGTGGGTGAGAATTACGGTCCTGTTGAAGCAGTCAATAAAACCTTTGTTGGTGGTTAACCAATCCATCCCTAAGATGACATCCAGTCCTTTATTTTCCAACACGATAAGATTTGCATGAAACTTCAACCCTTCAAACTCGATAACCACACCCTGGAAATAATTCTGGGTAACTTGCTTAATTCCAGGGGACTTGACGATCATAGATTTTTCCAAGGGAAGCATCGAAAAATTATTTTGCAAAGCAAAACTTTTCAAACGAATGAGTGAGAAGCTCGTAATCAAACAAAACCATGGCAGGTATTGTGTTGACAGAAACGCGTCGAGTACGATATCTGGGGCATTTTGTGCTTCCTCTTTGGTCACGTGGTTCAGATGACCCTTCCCGTGGTTGTTATTTGGGTTGAAATTGTTGCGCTTTGGCGCCGAATTATTGCCTCCGTTGTTCGGCTTTGGGGTCGAGTTCCTTGGCTTGGGGCACTGCTTGGCATAGTGCCCTTCTTCTCCACAAGCGTAACAGGTAACGCCTGGGCGGTATGTGAACTCCTTGTCCCTTGCATGGAAATTCTTGATTGGGCGTGAGACGCTTGTCGTGGGTTTGGGTGTCCAGTTTTTCTGAACATCTGTCTTGCTGCGGTGGTTGCGGGCATGATTAGTCTGGTCCCTCTTCCGCTTGCGGAAATCTTCTAAGTTGTGTCTCTCATTTTCCAAGGTAATGGCCTTATCCACCAGCGTCTTAAAATGTGGAAAGGTGTGTACGACCAATTGGCATTTAAGCGCGGGTGTCAGACCGTCTAGAAATTTCTCCATCTTTTTGTTTTCCGACATACGCTCCTCGTTGGCGAAGCGAGACAGCAGAGTAAACTGACTGTTGTATTTTGACACCGTCATTGTCCTTTGCCTGAGGTCATCAAATTCTCTCTTTTTGATCCTCATAATACTCTTAGGAATATGCGCCCCACGAAAACCTTCTTTAAATTCCTCCCATGTTATATTATTTTCGTTGGGGTGCATGTGTAGGAAATTTTCCCACCACGATGCGGCTGCTCCAGTGAGATAGTGCGGAGCATAAAGCACTTTCTCAAGATCTGAACACTGGGCAATAATTAACTTTCTTTCCATGTCTCAAAGCCAGTCTTCGGCTTCCAGAGGTTTGTCAGCGTGAGAAAAAGTTTGGGGACGTGCCTTCTGTAGCTCAGATAACTTTGATTGCTGCTGATACTGTCCACGGTGATTCCCCATATTGATGACTTGGTTCGTTATTTCCTGATGTTGCTGCTGACTTTGTTCATAAAGACAGCACATTTGGGAGAGTGCCATTTCACTGTCCTGTTGACTTGTCTGCCCCTGTGTGAAATTGTTGTGTGGGGGTGTGCCATAATTTTCCTCTGTCGGAGTTGGCATGGAGCGCGTCCAAGGACGAGACATGGTTCACTCTGGGGATATATTTTGAAACACTCATAAGAAAAGAAATTGAGCCGCAAAAATCAATAAATTCAAGAAGACGGAAAAAGTCGCAAATGCTCCAAGATTTTTCAAGAGAATAAATGTTTGCGCACGGAGAAGGACTGTTCATTACATATCTTACACGCAAGCAGTAATTATACAATACATCACTCAGGATATGCGTACATAATCCTGACATGTTATTTAGGCTAGTGTACTCCTCCAGATCCTACATGATGCGCAAACAAGCTACTTCTCACAGCCTATGTACATATAAACATATCGTATAAGTCGGTACATCGCATGGGCTAAGCGTGCATTTAGACGGAGATGGTAAGGATTTCCTTGGCCTGCCAAGGGTGAGGCGAGTGAGGCTGGGGACTCAACCTCCTCTTCGGTGATAGGCTCCGGACGTGAGGTGCTGCGCTGAGTTGGTGGAGCAGGTGCCTGTCTTGGGACAACTCGAACATGAGCGGCACGTGAGGTGGTGCAGAACGAACCGGAGTAGGCGCAATGAAATGGTTGAACTCCTCCGTGGTAGGTGACGAGTAGCGGTGAGAGCAGTAGGAGCAAACGGTTGATGACGAGACGAAAGTCGCTGGCGGTGCGGCGCGCAGGAGCTCCCTCTGTTGGCGGCACAGCCATGGACTGAGTCCATGCGGCAGCTACAAAGTCGCCCACCAGGTTGTCAAGGCTGCCTCCAAAACCCGGAGATACTGGATGAGCATCTCAAAGCTTCGCCCCGTTCTCCTCGGGGCAAGAGAACGTGTAGTGGCAGGTATATGGCACGTGACATGGCAGGTAGCGGTAGCGACAAGTCTTCATTGAAGGAAGGACGTCCCTGAGACGAGCTATCGCCTCACAGGCTGCCATCTGCAGTGCATGCTTCTCCGTGGGCATGGCTCTCCCCAAGAACCGGAAGTGGCGTAACTCAATACGCCCTCCCTTGAATTGCACCGCGGCTTGGTGCATGGTTAGACGGTCATTGACCTTGTGCTGAGAGAGTGAGAAGATTGGGCGCACAGCTGGCCCCATCGCGACTTGGACGATGAAGGAGAGAAGCTTGACGAACCAATCGGGCATGTTGGCGAACATCTGCGACTCGCAGTCGTTGCCAGCCATCTACAAAAGTAGGCAAAAATCCTAAGTAGTCAAATCATAAATTTATGCTGACTGTGAGAAATTGACTACATTTGTAAAAATAATAAACAGCTCTATTCTGCTAATAACCGATTAGCGATCGCACCTAGTGGCTTCCTACAGTCAGCCTGGCTCTGGTACTAAGCTTGTCACGACCGTTTTTCAATAAAATATTTATTGAACAACCGACCTATGAAGTCCAATATGAGGAAAATCCTCCATACCGTAGACAAAACTTTGATACAATAAGCCAAGAGCATTGAAATATTACAGGTCGGCTGAAGATGCCCAACCAATTATTACAAACACGCCAATAATTATACATGATGGCGGATATGACACAATGGTGTGGGGTGGAAATACTCTTGACTCGAGATATGAGTGGTTGGTGGAATAACACGGTGGGGTGGTTAATAAGACTATCAGATCTTTGGCGGCTCATCGGCCGAGGTGAGGCTCGATGAATTTATTTGGGTAGCGGAAGCGGATATATCACAATGACTAATCTAGGGTCGACGAGACCGACTGGGATTCCTCTAGGCGTCCGACTCGCCATCGAACTCTTCATCCATGAGATCGCCTTCACAAGATCCGCCAAATCAACAAGCAGTGTGAGTACTTTGAAAGTACTCGCAAGACAGTTCGGACAAAAGATATAACAAATGAATGCATGAATGCGACATGATTAATTTATAACAATGTGCTATCAAATCAGTAACACAAGTAAATAAAGGGAATTGGCGGTAGTCCGCTCGAAAACCTAAAGAAGATAAACTCAAAACCGATCGGGTGTCTGAAGCGACACCTCGAAGGGTGAACAAATAAGTAAAACATGCCACAGTCGGGCGTCTAGGCGACACCTCATAAAGGGCTTATATTGAAAGAAAAGACATGCGTGCCACAGTCGGACGTCGGAGTGACATCACAGAAAGAGCTTATAACAAAAGTAAATAATGACAATGCCGCAGTCGGACGTCTGAGCGACATCGCAGAAAGGGCTTATACCAAAATGAATAATAACAATGCCGCAGTCGGACGTCTGACGACATCGCAGAAAGGGCTTATAATAAAAATAAATAATAACAATGCCGCAGTCGGACGTCTGAGCGACATCGCAGAAAGGGCTTATAATTCATTATTCATAACTGTCAAGAATGGTGCTCACGGAAAACATTCCTCACAGGACAATAAGCGGGTTAGTCCAATCACAGGGGAATAAACATTTAACACTCATATGGTTATCAGGAGTTTCTGTCACCGATACTGACATTTGACAAGATATGGTGAACACGGTACTCGGACATGAATAAGATGAATTCAAAATTTTGATTCTGCAGAGTTTGTACCAAAATTGTCCACAGCCAACGGATTTCCGTAGTCACAAAGGACTAGTTCCGTTTACGGTATTTCGGAGGAAACACAGCTAACTAGTACACACCCATCATACCTCACGTTGCCAGGGATCACCCTAGACAGCGTTTAAGAAAAACTTTGAGACGGGGAGATCACAATCTCGAATAGCATGGGATCAAATTTATTTACGCGCGCTCTAAGGGGTGCCCCCCTCTCGGTCCCAACCGGAAACACCCATGCCCCCTGACCGGATGAAAGTCTTTAATCCAGGGCCATGGAACCCTCATCCCGGCCTCTCGATTTGGTGTGTACCAGAAGTGGTTTGCAACTTATTGTCAGTATTCCTTGCGGGAAACAGGTGGTAGTACGAAAGGGAGATGGACGGAATCGATCGATTTATGTTGACACAGGGTCAACGATCTGGCATAAGCCTGGCATGCTACAACACTGCCATCTTACCCATACTCATGCCAACTCATGGCCATGCAACATGTTTCCAACAACTCATGGATTTTCCGAACTCACTTGCCCCAACTCTTACGAGATAAACTATCATCAAAATGCTCATGAACGTGCCATGATACAAAAATAATGCAAACATGCCCAAACACTCATCATATCAAAAGTTCAAACATTGCTTGCCTGGTTCAGAGTAGTCGGGGTCTAGCTCGGCGAAGTTCGCGGTTCCGTCACCTCCTTCGGTATCTACGGTACACAAAACACACGCGCTAATGTAAATACCATGGGGTACAGAAAAGTAATCCAAATATTTTTCAAATAAATATGATAAAAAACTAGACAAAATTTTGAAGAGGACAAAAAAGAATCACTCAAAAATTCCTTTCTGTTAAAACGTTATAAGAGTTTTGGTCCAAGGACCCATCTGTAATGAAACAGAAAACTCTTAGGGGCTTAAACAGAAAAGCGCAGAAAAACGGTTCAGAGTAGAAAGCATATTTGCCAAAGTACGCTTGCAGAAAACGATTCAAAAAGAACAGCAGAGAGGATGATGGGCGGGTCCCACCCGTCAGGCTTGAATTTTCAAACGAGAGAGACGGGGCTCGTCGGCGCCCGAGAGCCGCGGTGGTCGCCGGCGGCGATCCACGGCGAGGCAGGAAGAACGGAGGGTACCTCCGTGTTCAGGGCGTCATTCCGCGCCGGTTGGTGGTGGTGGTGGTCGCCGGCGAGCACCACGTCGACGACAGCTCCTGCTCCGGCGGAGGGCGGTTCGGGTGGTCGTGGGTCTCGTCGGAGAGTGCTGCGGAGGAGAAATTAAGGAGGGGGTTAGACTTGTGGTAGCATGAGAGGGTAGCTGACGGGATTTGGGCGCCGGGGACGACCTCATCGGAGTGAATCGAGGTGGAGGCCGAGGCGGAAGGGGCGGCCGGAGTCGAGGAAGAAGAGCCCCTCGAGGCCCTTCCAGGGGCTTGGCGAGGACTAGTGAGGTGGTGGAGGTGTGCGGGGGCGAGGGTGCGCTCGGGGTGCTATATATAGCCGGCCCGAGGCGGTTGCCGAGAACGGGGTTCTCCGGCGAAGATTACGGCGGCGCAGAGCATTGGTCGGGGAGGTTTAGGGGTTGAGCGTCGTCGTGGGGATTCACTGGTTCCGTTTAGGTGCTAAACGAGCCAGGATTGGGTGCTTTGGGCGTGCTCGACGGAACGGGGCGGCGTGGGCCCGTCGGTGGCAGGCAGCACGCTCTGTGCTTGCCGGGCCACGGCGACGGTGCCACGGGCGTGCGCTGGCATGGCAGGGACACGCGGAGAGCCAGGGGGCGATGGGCGGCGCCGGGTGGCGTGGCGAGCGGGCTCGGGCCCTCTCTGGCCGCCACGGGTGGCGCGGCCACCGCAGAAACTTCCAACACCGGCGAGGCTTGTCGCCACCGACGCCAGGAATCGGCAAGCGTGCGTGCGGGGTGCTGGCCATGGGGAAGAGGCCGTGTGCATCGTGCCAGAGCGCACTGTGGCCGCGTGACCGAAATCTGACGAAGAGAAGCGACACTGAACTCTGAACTTCTCTGAATCTCTGAAAGTGCAATGAAACAGTGTAGGTCAGGCGTTCGACGGAATGATTTTGGTATGTGGGAGACTCTACTTGAGCTGATTTTTGGTGGAGGGGCCTCTCATTGCATCTAGAGGCTGCCTGAATGTTTGTGGAATTTTTGGAGCAGAGAAGATATGAATTTCACCAAATTTGACAAATCTGGTCCAAACTTGCAGAGACTGAAATTTGAAATTTTTGAAAAGAAGAGGAGTGGATCTTGATTGTTCTAGGTTGTGGGTACCAAGGACTATCCAGGGGAGTTGGTTTGAGGTCAAAACTCAAATGCATTTAGGTACTTGCTTTGCAAATCACCTAGGCTCAAAAATAATGGACAGACAAGATTTGGGAGGAGAAATAAATGAAATAAAATTCAGAAAAGGGTTGACCTTATTGAGACAGAATGTTTGGATTGCCCAAAGTGGAAGGAGAGATTTTAGGGAAGATTTTACCATGTGGTGCATGGTAAAAATCATGAGTGGTTTCAATATTGGAGAAGATGCAAAACTCCTAGAGTTTCCTTTTTGAAAGAAAATAAACTCCAAAGATTTTTCTTGAAATTTTGAGAAGAGGGCAATCAGAAGAAAAATTTAAAAACCAAAAACCAGAGTTGAAGGAGATGCAAAATTACAATATTTGCTAAAGGGAAAAAAACTTTTGAGAGAGATTTTTGGAAGGGTTTAGAAGACCTTCTTCAAATCCAACAAAATTTTTGAAGAAAGCCAAAAGAATATTTTTGGAGTGTCACACCGCCATGACATCATCTGTCATTAATTCATATTTTATCCAATGTATCTCAATGGATCTTTATCTTTAATAACCATCCTGAGAATCGAGGCGTCCTGACAAGCTGGATACCCATAATTTTCGGCCTCCTCGTTTTTCGCACCCACTTATCAGTCTTTTCCTTAGAAATAGGCACGACTGGTCTTTCTCCATTCTCCCTCTTTCTGTCGTCTTCTTCCTCTCGCGACCCTACTGCTGGTCGAGCTCCGCCGCCGCCGCAGCGCACTTCGTCTTCCTCGACCCCGGCCGGTGCATCAACCTGAGCTTGTCCAGAGAATGGCGGCGACCCTTCGTAGTAGATCTGCGTCCGTAAGTCTCTGCTTTTCCGCAACTTAGATCCACATTAGGGTTTGCGAGTTCCTCTGTGTTCTTCGTTGTTCATCACAGATTCTTCGTGGTTTCTCCACCTCATCCTCTTTTGATCTAAAAGAAGTATGAAACTCATGCGGTAGCTGTTTCGCATCCATTTCAGATGCTAGTAGATCCCCTTTTCTTGTACAAAAGCCTCTTTAGAATTTCCTCAGCCCAAAGAGGGGGAAGTTATTGTTTTCACGGATCACATGAACCGGGGTTTTTAACCACCTGGCTCAAAATTCTTCAGAGATGTCCTGCACTTTTTTGACCTCCGTCCTCAAGACATCGGACCCAATTCCGTGTCTAACATTTGCAATTTTCAAGTGTTCAGTGAGGTATATCTTAGAGAAGAACCCAACATTTTACTCTTCAGAGAGCTATTTTACTTGAACCGCCAGAAGGAATGTACCAATGGTCAAAGCTTGGAACTTGGTGGTGTCTCAATCCAACATCGGAGAGATGCAATCTTTCCTTATGCCAACCCGCCAAGCCATCCCAAAGACTGGAACCATACATGGTTCTACTACCAAGATACTTCTCCGGCTAATGAGAACCCTTTGACCGGCTTTCACGCCTCGCGCCTCGAATCTACTCATCCTTTACCAGACAAGCTATCTGCCGCTGAACGTCAGAAACTTGCCCCCACTATGTCCAAAGTCAAGGCCCTTTTGGGGAATGGCTTGAGTGGTATTGATTTGGTCCGGGTCTGGGTTGCTTGGCCAATCATTCCATTAAGCCGCCGTGTTGGCTTAATGTGCACCTATACCGGTGAGCAAAATGATTCTCTGCGTCACAGCTCTGTTGATTTACCTGAAGATGGCATTGATGATACGACAAAGTCGCTCTTGAAAGAGAGCCTAGCAGATTGTAGCAAGTTTTGCTTAAGTCCCTTCTGCAAAGCTAACCTGGCTCCAACAGTAAGCCGCCAAACTTATGTATTCTTATCTTGACCCTTAAGGTTGTCTTTACTCATACTCTCACTGTTTTTTCATAGGCTGGTGATAAATTCTGGAAAGTTAAATATGATCACGAAGCTGCAAAAAAGGCCAGGAAGGCCAAGAGAGCCGCCAAAAAAGAAGCTGCGAAGAAGAAGGGCAAGAAAGCCACCACCTCTGACTTGCTACGGCTAGAGGAATCTTCCGAGTCAGAGGTAACCCTTGACTCTCTTGGCTCCTTTTTAACCACCTTATTGACACTGATTATCAGCAGGAAGACACGGGAACCAGTCATGGAAAAGTTGAAGAGGTAACTATAATTTCCTCCGACTCCGAGCCTTTGCCAAGACAGAAAATTCGAAGAGTAACCCGAAAGGTAAGATTTTCACATCCCTTAGCTTATCACGATCCTCAATTTCTTTTGAAGCGACATATTCATGAGAGCCGGAGGCAGACCCGGACCAGCAAAGACGCGGAACTTTCCTCCGGCTTACCCAATGTACCAAGAAAGCTTCGGAACGAGGTCACCTCCGATTTATATCCCTTTTATCCTTTGGCGGGTCTCACTCGTAAACCACTCAATTCTTCTGACTCAAATTATCAGGAAACTTCACCTTCCTCTGGCGAGTCAATGCAGTCCAATTTGCCGGCTTTTAAAACCGCTCTAGGGTAATGATAACCTATATTCATTTCAATTTGTTGTATTTGTACTGACCTTTTGATCTTATGCAGCGGACAAGCAAAGCCCAGCAAAAGGGCGAAGAAGAACAAGCCGGCCGAAGAGCCGATCTTAAATGAGCCGGAACTTGGAATGGACGCACTTGAAGTCTCCACTCATGAGCCGCCGCCTGAGCCAGCCCATGATATACCAACGCTCACAGCTGACCCGCCTGTCGAGCAAGTCATCGATGGTTCTGAAAACCCGGAATTTCCTAGCCCGGCCAAGACGGATGACCCTCAAAATCTTGAAGTCAAAATCACCAAGACCGGCTTTGTTGAGCCGGGGAGGCCAACCGTGCTAGCCAAGTGTTCTGCCAAGGAGGAACTTCTGGAACGCCGCAGAGCTAAGCTTGATGTCACTGATTATACTCACATGAGTATCGGAGAAATCTTTTCCGACTATATGAACCAAGTGCACAGTAGTCGTGACATAGAAATTGACATGGTAAAGCAGATGCAGCAAAAGTTTGAGGTACAATCCTTTCTCTGTACTTATTTATCCTTACTATGCCAGCCCCCAAGTCTATTGCTTATGATGAAATATGTTGTAGACTTAGAAACAAGCTGATAATATTAGTAATATGTCTGGGCAAGATACATTAGAAATCCGGCTTACGCTGTAGCCCACAAGGGCCTGCTTAAGCAGCATGTTTGAACCGGTCCTTATCTTGCTTGAATCAAATAGAATACTCTGTAACAGCAATATGCATTAGCCCCCGAGTGCCAAGTATCTTTGCTTACAGAGTGCTTGGGACTTATTTACATGAACCGCCATTTTAAGCAAAATTCTTCAGTATACATTAGCCCCCAAGTGCCAAGTGTTGTTGCTTGCAAAAGACTTGGGACTTAATACTGTATGCCAATACTCATGATTTTTGACCCGGTATTTGTGCAGGCCACGACCACTCAACTTCAATCAGAGCTGTCTGAACTAAAGAGCCGCCTGGAGGCCCAAGAAACTGAAACTCAGAAAGCTAATTGCAAATTTGAATTCAGTGTATCTGAATAGGAGAAACTGAAATCCGAATTTGAAGTTGAAAAGAAAGCCTGGGCTGACGAAAAAATTTCTTTAACCCAACGAGCCGAAGCAGCAGAAAAAGCTCTTGAAGAGGTAACCACTGAATTATCCGTCTTAAAACACCGTGTATCTCAGATGGTCTCCGCAATCTTTGGTAAGTCGCCTTGCAAGTGTTAAATATTTGAATTTGTCTAATAAGCATAATATTGTCATGAATTCACCTGACATTGTAATTCAGGCCCCAGGAGTTCCAATCTTAACCAAAGCATGCTGATAATGCTGAAGGCGGTTTATACGCTGGTGGAACAACTCTACACCGGATCTCAGCGTGCCTTGGCTGCAGTTGCCCTGTCAAACGAAGTCCCACACTCCTGGCGGATGTACTGAAACGGCTTGCTGTGCTGCCCCAGCGGTTTAATGAATTAAGGCGATCTTCTGCGAGAGCTGGAGCCATAGCTGCATTAAGCCGGGCTAAGGCATGGCTACCAGAGCTAGACCTGGCCAACATCGCCATTGGATATCCAAGCCTGAAGGAGGACGACACATCATTTGAACAGAAGGACTTCATTGCTTGTGTGAAGGAAATACGCCCTGTGGCCACTCTGATTGGTAATGACACAGATCTTACCAAGTACCAACCGGGTTATGATGCAGAAAATCAGAGAATTCCAACGCCACATTATGAAGTGACCAGCCTTATCCCTCCAATTCGTAAGCATACCTTCGCCCCTGAAGTTGACCCGGCCGGATTAATTGATGATGAAGCTGAATTTGAAGCTTTGAGTGGCATTGACTGGTCATCATCAACCTTCCAGGACAGGGAACAAGATGGAGGAGCGGAAAGGGATGATCCGGAAGCTGCAGGCCAACAAAACAATTGATCCGTCAGGCGGCTCATATTTGTGTTTTGCTGAAAAAACAATGTTAACCATTTGGACTCGGGGAGTCATGTAATAGGGTAAACATAACTTGATTTTGCCATGCCATCATGCACGTGTTTGGTGCTCAACACTTGTTAAGCCGCCATGTTATATGCACCCCTGTTATACTTATCATCAGTTTCTCTTATGCTTAAGAAAGTTCTTGGACTGCCCTGCATATAGAAATAAATCACAAGGCCCTTGGCAGTTTACCGCAAGGTGGGTCATATATCTTACATAAACCCAGATTATGAAAAAGGGTCATAGATAATCCGGTTATTATAGCTTTGAAATATAACTATAATATCATAGTTGTGATCCTTTGATTTGTACTGCCGGTTTATGTGATCCGAACAGTAAGGGTGGTGACCCAATCTTGTAGAAGCTGGTACTTCCACACATGATTATTGTTATATGCTGGCGACTTGTTGGCCAAGGTTAAGTCGGGTTAAATAGAAGCCACTCATTAGATGCTTCAAATATGAAAAAAGGTCTCGAGACAAACCCAAAAGATTGTTTGCAAAAAACTTTAGACAAAATAGATAGAATGTTGAGGCTTCTGATTCGAATACGATCAGTAAACCATTCCAAAGGGGTTAAGCTAGGATTCGAATACGATCATGTAGCCCCCAGTGGCTTTGGCGTTGCACCGATCAAGAGGGTACGGACAGCTATGTTCTCTTTGGTTTGAATACGGCCTATGTTTGAACAGGAAGCCCCCAAATGACCTTGAGAGTTTTTTAACGATGCTGATTCGAATACGATCAACGTCAGACCAAAAAGGGGTTGAGCTATGATTCGGATACGATCAAGAAGCCCCCTAGTGAGTTTGGCAGTGTGCCGATCAAAAGGGTATCAACAACTATGTTCTCTTTGGTTTGAATATGACCTATGTTTGAACAGGAAGCCCCCTAGTGACCATGAGGTCTAACGGCTAGATTCGAATACGATCATGAGCCGGACCAAGAGGGTTAAGCTAGGATTCGAATACGATCAGCCCCCAATTGGTCGTTTTATAACTAGAATGATAAAGACATATGATTATTGAGGATGAAAAGGACAGAGGTCCTGCTTTATTACTTATCATAATATATACATTGTTAAAATATGTACATCATGAGAGCCGGTGGCTCAAGTGTAGTAAGGCCGAAGATGAGCAATGTTCCATGGCCGGCAGGTCTCCTCCTCTGACTTACGTGAGTCTTTGTGCTCTCGAACATCGATAAGGTAGTATAACCCATTGTTAAGGTTCTTGCTGACCACAAAGGGTCCTTCCAAGGTGGGGATAGCTTGTGCACATCAGACTAATCCTGGATGAGCCGGAGCACCAAGTCACCTTCTTGAAAGGTTCTGGACTTAACCCGACGGCTATGATAACGGAGCAGGTCCTGTTGGTAAATCGCCGAGCGGGCTGCTGCTAAGTCGCGCTTCTCATCTAACAGTTCAAGTGCATCCTGACGGGCTTGTTCATTATTAGCTTCAACGTAAGCCGCCACGCGAGGCGAGTCATGACGGATGTCACTAGGTAGAACCGCCTCTGCACCATAAACCATGAAGAAAGGCGTGTAACCCGTAGACCTGTTGGGGGTAGTATTGATGCTCCATATCACAGAAGGTAACTCTTCTACCCAACAACCCGGCGTCCGCTGCAAAGGAACCATAAGCCGGGGCATGATGCCTTTCAAGATTTCCTGATTGGCTCTTTCAGCCTGCCCATTGGATTGGGGGTGAGCTACTGATGAAACATCAAGCCGAATATGCTCACGTTGACAGAACTCCTCCATGGCACCCTTGGACAGATTAGTACCATTATCAGTTATAATACTGTGTGGAAAACCAAAGCAAAAGATCACCTTTTTCATGAATTGAATCGCCGTGGCAGCATCACACTTGTTGACTGGCTCTGCCTCAACCCATTTTGTGAATTTGTCAACCGCCACCAAGAGGTGGGTCTTTTTATCTTTGGATCTTTTGAAAGGCCCAACCATGTCAAGTCCCCAGACTGCAAACGGCCAAGTAATTGGAATCATCCTCAATTCTTGAGCCGGTACATGAGCCCGTCGTGAGAATTTCTGACAACTGTCACATTTACTGACCAGATCTTCCGCGTCAGCATGAGCCGTCAACTAATAAAATCCATGACGAAAAGCCTTGGCCACAAGGGATTTTGAACCGGCATGATGGCCACAATCTCCTTCATGAATCTCACGAAGAATTTCTTGACCCTCCTCAAGAGAGACACGCCGTTGAAACGCCCCAGTGACACTGCGATGATGTAACTCCCCATTGGCAATCGTCATTGACTTAGACCGCCTGGTTATCCGCCTATCAAGGTTTAGATCCTCGCAACTTCGCCGGGTCATGTAAGCCAAATATGGCACTGTCCAATCTGGGATGATGTGAAGAGCCGCCACCAATTGTGCTTCCGGGTCAGGAACAGCCAAGTCTTCCTCTGTAGGTAATTTGACAGAAGGGGTATGCAGAACATCCAAAAAAAGTGTTAGGTGGCACCGGCTTACGCTGAGATCCCAGTTGTCTTAAAGCATCGGTGTCACATCCCTAGTTCTAGTATGACCTAGACTAGCTAGTCATGTGTGCATCATGTTTAAATTTCATTTAAATTTGAATGGGGATATGTGAAACCCTCAGAAATTATTTCTGGAAATAACCCAGATAAAAATTGCTCCAAAAGGGTCCAAGAAAATGTTCATGTTGCTCTCTGAAAATATTGGCCAGAGGTAAAATTCTAACAATATTTCAGGAGCTCATAAATATGTATTTTGGCCATTTGGAATTAAGGCATGATTATTTGCTTTGGATATATATATATATATATATGTTATATGAATAACATATGTCCAAAAATTATGCTAGTTGTTGAGGAGCTCTGGAATAATACCATTAGCTCCTACAAAAATTGGCATAAGAAAATAAATTAGCTTAGTATTATTTTAAAAGCAGAAACAAATGTCAGAAAATAGAAAAGAAAACAAAAAAGGGGGAAAACCCTTACCTGGGCTTACCTAGGCCACTTGCTGGCCTGGCCTGCAGCTGCTCTGGCCCAGCCCAACTGGCCACCGCACCGTCCCCCACCTCGCGCCAGTAGGCGAGGCGCGTGCCCGGTGCGCGCGCGCTCCGCGTGCCACGCGAGCTACCTGCCTGCCCTCCCCTGCCAGTGCGACGAGCTGGCTGACGTCGCCACTACCGTCTGGATCGAGCCCTCCCTTCTCATTCGCTCTCTCTCCCTCTCCCTCGCTCTCTCTCTCTCACGGCCGAGCACACCCGTCGCCGCCGCTCGCCGTTGTCAGGCCCACCGCTATGGCCTCGCCCCTCCGTCATGCCCACGAGCTCCGCGTCGTTGCCCTGCATCATCTCCCTCAGCCACGCAAGACGAAGCGCCCCGAGGAGCCGCCATCGCTGTCATCTTCACCTCCGGCCGCCCGATATCGCCGTTGCCGTTCTGCCCGCGTCGGACCTCCGCCGAGCTCGCTGATGCCTCCGGCGGATCCTCTGTGAGCCCCGCCGTCGAACCCCCGTTCTCCCTTACTCTTCCGACGCCCCCTAGCCACAGTTCCACCGGAGCCGAACTCCGGCCACCGCCGCGAGGCTCGCTCCGGCGAGCTCCGACGTCCCTGCCGCCTCCTACCTGCCCCACTGGGTGCGGGAGAGCCCGGGCTACGCCCCGGTGCCCTTAGCCGCCGCCCCCGTGGCCTTTAACACGGACACTGCCGTGTCCTGTGGTTGCCGGCCTGAAAGGTGGACCTCACCGGCCAGGTGATTAGCCTAAGCTAATCACCAGTTAACTAAACCCGTGACACTGACAGTTGGGCCCCGGCGGCCCTAATTTTTAGTTAGGCTAATTAACCCCCTGCTTAAACCCTGTTTCACTGATGTGTGGTCCCCATGCATCAGATTTGACCTGGTCAGCACCGTTGACTTGCTGACGCAAGCATGACGCAGTGCTGACGCAATTATTCATTTTCCTGGATTATTTCTATTTTGGAAATTCCAGAAAATAGCCAAAACTTCAAAAATTCACAGAAATTCAACCGTAGCTCAGATTGAAATAATTTATATATGAAAAATTATCAGAAAAATTCAATCTATCCATATGTACCATTTTCATGCATGAAAAACCAACCTATACATGATGTATATATGGAAACACACTTATGGCATTTAAAGGGACTTAAATTAGAGTTGCATTTGAACCTTTGGTTCAAATGGACCTCTTCCAAGTTGAATGCTAAATGCATTAGCTCAAAACACATCACGTATTCATGCCATATTCATGCATCATATTGTTGCATATGCTTGTGCTTGATTGTCGACACCGTTCCTTCTCGATAGGTTACGCCCGCAGAGTGCTCCAGTACATTTGTGGAGCAAAGTGCCCCCTGTTGATCTACCAGTGTGCAAACCCCCTTGTTCATTCCGATATAATCCCACTCTCTCGCTCCTGCTCTCTTTTATTGCATTAGGACAACAATGATTCAACTGCTACTTTATGCTGCGGTAGTTGAACCCATTCTTCCGCATGACCTGTCATTGCCACAGTAAATAGTTAAAACCCACTAGCATGTGTAGGAGTTGATTAAGCCATGTTGTGTTTCTACCATGCCATGCCAGCTATTTCTTAGAGTTGTGTCAGGTCTAATTCAACGGGAATGAATTGGAGTGTTACGATATGATCTGGTGTCGAGAGTTAAACATATGAACACGATTTGGTAAAGGTAGCGGTGAGAGGCCATGTAGGAGTACATGGTGGGTTGTCTCACTGGAATCGTCCTTAAGCACTGAGTTCTGTGTATGTTGTCCAATGACTAGTTACTACCACACATTGGGCTCCGGGCGCTCCAAGCTCTCTCGACTTATTAACCAACTTGATCTCTGTCCAGGAGTTGCAAATAGTTTCTGGTGTTTGTAGGTAGTGTTAGTAGTCTACCAAGTGGCACCCGCCCAGGTGGGCTTGGGAAAGACTAGGCACAGTGGCACAGTGTACCAAGTGGCACCCGGATGGTGGGCTTGGGAACCCTGCTCACATCGTTTGGGGCCGTGAGCGACACCCCGGCCGGATCTCCTTGCGGATGGAACCCGAATTGGCGATAAACTTGGAATAGAGTCTTGTGTGGTTAGTCAGGTCGTGGCTGACACCCTCGCCAGGCTTCCGCTTGAAGGTTGCCGAGATACATGACGTTTACATGGTGATAAGTGGTGAGAGCGTGTGTGAAGAAGTACACCCCTGCAGGGTTACCATGATCTATTCGAATAGCCGTGTCCTCGGTTATGGACTTCTTGGATGCTTACGTGGTACATAGACAACTTGAAGTGGATACTCTAAAATGCTCAAGATAAGTGTGAGTGCTATGGATGGCCTTCTCGTAGTGAGATGGGAACGAATCCATAGTGGTGTATTGAGGTGGTGATTAGTGGACTCGTGTGCGCTTTCTTACCTCAAAGAAGTTACTCGTAGTTGTAGAATAGGTTAGCCACTGAGTCAAAGCTGGCTTGCTGCAACTGAACCCCACATTGCCTCCTTGATACTAATGCATGTATGATAGGATATGATGTAAGTCTTGCTGAGTACCTTTGTACTCACGTTTGCTTTATTTATATTTTGCATATGAGACATCTGTCTCACTAGTAGTTCTGCATGGACTTCGACGAATAGCTTGTTACCTCATCTACGATCTTGTACCCTTGGGAGGGTCTTGTAGATAGTCAGGCTTCTCGGCCTTTTTCTTTTGTAGTTGTCTGTACTTAGACATGTAATGCTTCCGCTTGTTGCTTGTATGCTCTGCATGATGGGTCATGTGACCCCTATTTGTATTTAATGCTATGTGGCTCTTTTGGGCCTTTATCTATATGAGTTTGCGTTATGTTGTGATGCCATGTTGTACAGCACATACTTGCATGTTATGCATACATGTAACGTGTATTGCTATGTGTGGGATCCGATAACCTAGTTGTCTATCCTTGATAGCTCTCTTATGGGGAAATGTAGTCTAGTGCTTCCACCGAGCCATGGTAGTCCACTACAGCCCGGCCTTCGGAGTCCTCGCTAGCCCAAAGACTATCGCTCCGAACACTTAGATCGGGCGACATGTGATTCACTTCGCCTCGTGGTATACGTCCTTCGGGAAATGTCACGTGGTGACATCCGGAGTCCTGCCTAGCCTGCTACAGCCCAGGTTCCCGGAGTCCTGTTAGCCCAGTTGCTACAGCCCGGATTCACATGCTGCTGACCGACATGCTCGATGTTGTTTCATGTATGCCTATCCCCGTAAGTTAGTGCCACTTTGGGTTCGCGACTAGTCATGTCGGCCCAGGTTCTCTGTCATATGGATGCTAGCGACACCATCATATACGTGAGCCAAAAGGCGCAAACGGTCCCGGACCATGGTAAGGCGACACCCGTGGGAATACCGTGCGTGAGGCCGCAAAGTGATATGAGGTGTTACATGCTAGATCGTGTGACTTAGAATCAGGGTCCCGACAATCGGCCGCCTCGTTCTTTCTGCGATCAATGTGCTCCACCTGGTAACCTTTGAAGTGTCCAGCAATGGCGTCAACTTCACGGCGATAAGCCGCCATAAGAGGATCCTTGGAATCCCACTTGCCTGATACTTGTTGAGCCACCAAATCTGAATCGCCAAAGCACCTTACCCGGCTTAAGTTCATCTCCTTAGCCATCCGAAGACCATGGAGCAAGGCCTCATACTCAGCTGCATTGTTAGTACAGGGAAACATCAACCGAAGTACATAACAAAATTTGTCACCTCGAGGGGAAGCTAAGACAACTCCAGCCCCCGAGCCTTCCAATTGCCTGGACCCATCAAAATGAATAGTCCAATATGTGTTGTCTGGCTTTTCTTCAGGCATCTGCAGCTCCGTCCAATCGTTGATGAAGTCCACCAGTGCTTGAGACTTAATAGCAGTGCGTGGCACATACTTTAAACCATGAGGCCCAAGTTCAGTGGCCCACTTGGCGACTCATCCTGTGGCTTCTCTATTTTGAATGGTATCTCCCAAAGGAGCAGCACTGACCACAGTGATGGGGTGACCTTGGAAGTATTGCTTAAGCTTCCGGCTTGCCATGAACACCCCATAAGCAAGTTTCTGCCAATGTGGATATCTTTGCTTGGACTCAATAAGCACCTCACTGATGTAGTAAACCGGCCGTTGAACCGGATGTTCCTTGCTAGCCTCCTTGCGCTCCACCACAATGGCCACACTGACGCCCCGTGTGTTAGCAGCCACATACAGCAATAAAGGCTCCTTATTAATAGGAGCAGCAAGGACCGGCGGCTCAGATAACTGTCTCTTCAAATCTTCAAAGGCAACATTAGCAGCATAACTCTAGACAAAGTCGTCCTTCTTCTTCATCATCTGATACAGCGGTATGGCCTTCTCACCTAACCGGCTTATGAACCGGCTTAAGGCAGCAATACGACCCGCCAGACGCTGAACATCATTGATACACGCCGGTTTAGCCAAAGAGGTGATTGCCTTGATCTTCTCCGGGTTAGCCTCAATGCCTCTATTAGAGACAAGAAAACCCAAAAGCTTGCCAGCTGGCACTCCAAAAACACACTTGGCTGGGTTAAGCATCATCTTGTAGACCCGGAGATTATCAAAGGTTTCCTTCAGATCATCTATTAAGGTCTCCTTCTCTCTGGACTTCATGACAATGTCATCTACATAAGCATGAACATTGCGCCCAATCTGACTGTGTAGACAGTTCTGCACACATCGTTGATAAGTCGCCTGGGCACTTTTAAGCCCAAAAGGCATAGACACATAACAGAAGGCTCCAAACGGAGTGATGAAAGCCGTCTTCTCCTGGTCCTTAACTGCCATTTTGATCTGATGATATCCAGAATAAGCATCCAAAAAGCTCAAACACTCACAACCCGCCGTAGCATCAATGATTTAATCAATGCGAGGAAGAGCAAAAGGATCGGCCGGACAAGCCTTGTTTAAGTATGTGTAATCCGCACACATACGCCAGGTGTCGTTCTTCTTGAGTACAAGCACCGGGTTAGCCAATCACTCTGGGTGAAAAACTTCAACAATAAACCTGGCCGCCAAGAGCCGGGCCTCCTCCTCACCAATAGCTTTATGCCTCTCCTCATTAAACTGCCGAAGAAACTGCCTGACTGGCTTGAATTTTGGATCAATATTAAGAGTGTGCTAAGCGAGTTCTCTTAGTACACCCGGCATGTCAGAAGGTTTCCATGCAAAGATGTCTCGGTTCTCACGGATGAACTCGATGAGCGCGCTTTCCTATTTGGGATCCAGATTGGCACTGATACTGAACTGCTTAGATGAGTTGCCTGGAACAAAATCAACAAGCTTGGTGTCATCGGCCGACTTAAATTTCATTACGGACTCGTGTTCCATGGTTGGCTTCTTCAAAGACGTCATATCCACCGGGTCAACATTGTCCTTATAGAACTTCAACTCCTCTGTTGCACAAACAGATTCAGCGTAAGCAGCATCACCTTCCTCGCATTCCAAAGCTATCTTCCGACTCCCATGCACTGTGATAGTGCCCTTGTGACCCGGCATCTTGAGCTGCAGGTAAACATAACACTGTCGTGCCATGAACTTTGCATAAGCCGGCCGCCCAAACGGTGCGTGATATGGGCTCCGGATTTTGACCACCTCAAAGGTTAACTTCTCAGCCCTGGAATCATGCTCATCCCCAAAGGCTACTTCCAGCTCAATCTTACCCACTGGGTACGCCGACTTACCGGGCACTACTCCATGGAAAACCACTACAAAAAAAAGACCCATCCGTGACATTTGGGGCCGAACGATTTTTTTTTCTGTCATACATATGACACTTCTATGATGATAATTGTGACAAAACCCGGTATCATCATAGATGTGGTGGGCTCCTACTTCTATGACAAAAAATCATGACAGAAAATGGGCTTTTCGTCTTGGGCGGGCGGGAGACGCAGCTGCATGACATTCTTTGGGCCATCCATGACGGAAAAAATCGTGGTAGAAGCGAGGGGGAGGAAAATTTCGGGGAGTTGCCGGTTACGGTGGGAGGTTGGTGATCGAGCGATACGTGTTTCTCTTGTACGACGCTGCAGGTGCGTAGGCGTTGGCTCTAATCAACCCGAAAGCGAGGCGTTGGGCTCTAACTAAACCCGAAAGCGACAGACTGCAGGCTACGCGTTATCGAACCCGAAAGCGATCGATCGATGGCTGTTAATCGAACCCGATGGAGCGATTCTTCGCTGCTGCTAATCAAGCTGATCGATTGATGAACAGTGAGCGCTATGGGGGTTGATGAGCAGTGAGCGGTGGCATTGCCTCTGGATGAACAGAACCCGTGGTGTGGAGGGCTGGATGAGCAGAGAGCGGTGGAGGGGTGGCCATGGAGGGTGGTCGAACAGACCCGTGGTGTGGAGGGCTGGATGAACAGTGAGACGGTGGAGGGTGGCCGTGGAGGGTGGTTGAATAGGACCCGTGGTGTGGAGGGCTGGATGAGCAGAGACGGTGGAGGGGTGCCCGTGGAGGGTGGTTGAACATGAGCGGTGGAGAAGCGCGTGGTGGAGGCTGGATGAACAGGAGCCCGTGGAGGCTGGAGGAGGTCGACGGTAGCCCGTGGAGGCTGGAGGAGTTCGACGGTGGAGATGAACAGATCCCGTGGAGTCCGTTTTGCGGTCGCCACACCCTCCCGGCGAACAGGACCCCGTTTCGACCGTGGCGCTCCAACACAAGTCCGTTTGGCCCGTTTTGCGGCACGCCACACCTCCCGATTAACAGGGACCCGCTGCCGATTGTAGGAGGTCCGCTTCCTCTGTTTTGGCGGCACGCCACACCCTCCCGATCAACAGACCCCGTTTCGACCGTAGGAGGTCCGCTTCTTCGCTTTGTGGTACGCGGCCCCTCCCGATGAACAGGATCCCGTTTGAACGTGGCGGTCGAACACAAGGCCGCTTCTCCCCAGCGGCACGCCATGCCTTGTTTCCATCGCCTGTTCCATCCAAGCCCTCCCGATGAACATGACCACGCATTCCGTTCGGACCCAGCCGGTTTGGCTCCCCATGAACACGACGACTACGCTGTTTCTCCATTCCGACCCAGCCATGTACACGAGTCCTCGCCGTACGTATGCGCGAGTAGGCGTTCGAGACCCCGCCCATATGTACACATACGTGGCCGTATTTTCTTTCTTGCACCCTGGCCGCTGTACGTACGTGTACATGCTACGTGTGCGCCTCTACTACGACACGTGCGCGCCTCTACAACGACCAGTATGTACGTACACATTCGCAACCAGAATGAAAACGCTACGTACGCTTCGACCAGGTGGGTCCCGGCTGTCAGGCACTTCCTTGCCTGCGAAGATGTAGCTGGTGGGTCCCAGCAGTCAGGGGGGCGAATCGTTTTGGGTTTCTTTGCCCGAACATACTTCCTTACATGCGAAGATGTAGCTGGTGGGTCCCAGCAGTCAGGGGGCGAATCATTTTTTTCGGACGCACTTCCTTGCGTGCGAAGATGTAGCTGGTGGGTCCCAGCAGACAGGGGGAAACGTTTTTTCGCGAAATACGGTGGCCCGTTCGGTGGGTCCCCGCTGTCAGGTGGAGGAATAATTATTTTGCGGCGTAATAAGGAGGCACTTCCTCTGTCGCGCCGTGGACCCAGCCTGTCGGCCTCTCCACGACTGATCCACGTCCGATGGAAGCCATTCCTTGACCACCTTGACCACGCCGCGCCAAGAGCACCAGGGCGGTGGACGACGGCGAGGCATAGGAAGGGGATGACACGGAGCCGGGGAAGACGCGGCAGTGGATGCCCACGCGTAGAGGAGTATGAGGGTTCACTCGTTCGACTGTGGTGTGAGGCTGCCGTCGCCGCAGAATAACAGGGGGTGTGGGTGTGTAGAGGGATGGCCTGGCCAGCGGTGGGAGTAGTAGGGGGCGGTGAGGCCTCCACGGCATCACAGCCGGCCACGGGCGGCAGGAGCAGGCGGCACGACCGGCGCTGCTTTGGGCGGCTGGAGCAAGAAGACCAGAGGTTGAAGAAGCACTACGGCCGTTGGATGGACATCATACGGTCACTGGAGCTAGAATCGTTCATATATTGACTAAAGTTGACAAAGGCCTCCGTCCCAGTCAACTTAGTAGGCCCACAAGTCAGCCTCCCACCAAGGTTGGTCCCAACTAGCAGGGGGTATTCATTTTTTTGTGCGTAATAAGGAGGCACTTCCGGTGGGTCCGAGCTGACAGCAGGGGGAACGTTTTTTTCGCGAAATACGGTGGCCCGACATGTGGGTCCCACCAGTCAGGGGGAAACATTTTTTCACGAAATACTGGTGGCCCGTCCAGTGGGTCCCAGATGTCAGGTGGAGGAATAATTATTTTCCGCATAATAAGGAGGCACTTGCTTGCGGCTGCCGTGGACCCAGCTGTCAGCCTCTCCACGTACAGTACTCTTCCGATGGAAGTCGGTCCTTGACCACATTGACCACACCGCGCCGAGAGCACCACGGTGGTGGACGACGGCGAGGCCTAGGAAGGGGACGCTGGGGAAGACGCGGTAGTGGAAGCCCGTGCGGAGAGGAGTACGAGGGTTCACCGGTTCGGCTGCGGTGTGAGGCTGTCGTCGCCGCAGAATAACAGGGGGTGTGGGTGAGTAGAGGGATGCCCTGGCCAGCGGTGGGAGTAGTAGGGCGCCGAGGCTCTGCTGGCAAAGACAGCCGCCACGGGAGGCGGAGCGGGCGGTCCCCGGCCAAGGCTGCTTTGGCGGCTGGAGCAAGAAGATCAGGGATTGAAGAAACACGACGGTCGTTGGATTGACATCCAACGGTTACGTCTGCTAGAATCGTTTGTTGACGTAGTATATATAATAACTAAAATATCTTGCATACACGTCAACTAAACAGGCCCACAAGTCAGACCACTCCCTCTTTTTTTAATAATTTATATATAGCTCATGGCAACTTCTTATGCAATTTATTGCAGTCGTTTTTTTTGGTTGGCCAGGGCCAATTTCGCATATTTCTCTGGGTTCCAAACTATTTTTAAACCGAAATGTCGAGCCAGGATTAAAGTACTTTGAAGATATATTTGATTTAGGTTAATGCCTAGTGAAATAGGAATCTGAAAATGTGAAAAAAATCAGAAATTATAAAGTAATTTCCAATTTGTCATCTGTTTTTATATTTACAACCCATTTCATATTACTTTCAAGATTTGCAGCGTCTTGAAAGAGTTGCAGCCCATCGTATGTAGAAAAATAAGTAGGCCTGGATTGGGTATTCTTGAGAAAAAAAATAAACTGGCTCATTTTCACAAAGAAAAAATAGCTGGGCTGGTCACATGGTGAACATAAAATATAAGCTGGGCTAGACGGGCCTGACCAGTTCAAACCCTGCTCCGCCTCAACAATACCAAACAAAAAATATCTGCTTTCGAGTAGCTCGTCCCGGTGTCGGCCGATCTTGTGTTGTTCTCTTGTCTATTGACTATATCGCTCACAATGTCATGGGTCCCGGATGTCGTGAAAACACTAGGAGGAAGCATTTTATTTTTCCATACGACGGCGGGGTGGGCCCCTCATCCTCCTCCACGATTTCTACCGATTCTCGTTGTTTGTTGACCATGTTGACAACGCGAGAGGGCGGCGCCATGGCGAAGCAGCAAAGCGCACGGAGGACGCGGCGTTAACGATTTAGGAGACGGTGGGCGGCGATGCGCAAGGTTGGCGCATCCACCATGGGAGGCGGAAGAAGGCGGCCCCTCCGGCGCTGGTTTGGTTTTGGCGGTGGAGGAAGACATGATCAAGAAACACGACAGATCGTAAAAGCAGCAGGAGTACATAACAACCTTAATGAAACCAGCGGGGCACTTAACAACCAAAGCTGAAAGCATTATGAGTACTTATACAGTTCAACCGCATAAAGCACGCCTCGAGCAGTGCTACTTTGCCTCTGATTAACCAAGGGTGAGGCTGCCAAGGCCCAGCGCCACCCCGCGCATCCACAACCTTCGAAAAGCGGCTTCATCTCGCATAGCGTGGTCAATAAACAGGATATTAAGCTTTAGAGCCATGGAAAAGCATGAACATAATCTTTCGTCCTATTGTCCAAGATGGACGGGCCTTCATTATCTGAGACCACCCACGAATAAGTAGCTTTTCACCTCCAAGGGAATTGAGTAGGTCGACATAAACATCATGTTGTGACCAAGCGCAAGTCTAACCCGACCATGGTGGAGGCATCGTATAGGAACAATAGAACTCGGTAGTTCTGTTTCAAGAAGATCACAGCTGTAAAACTGTGTATAAGCAATAGTTTATGAACAACATATATAATGAGAAAACAGCTCGTACCATAAGTTTCTCGACACAGTTGGACCTGTTCAACGTGTGCAGCGAGGGCACACATATCCCACGTGGCCTTCCACCATTGAAACGCCCCACAAGGACCTCAAGGCGATCAATAAAGTGTAGGAACTTGTGGATGTCGATCCATCAACTTGGTGCCATTAGTAACAACCGAGTTATTACAGAGTAACAAGCGAGCATACTTGCTTAACTCTGAAAAAACCTACACGTGCCACCAATTATAAGAAAATATTAGTTAGAAGTAGCATCTTAAGTGAGAGATTCGTTGCTACTTCTAAAGTTAAATTGTGATTAGTTAGAAGAATAGGTGGATTAAGAAGTAATCGAGGCAACAAGCAAGAACCAGATACAAAACTAACATGGATGAACAATTGGAGCGAAGTCGGGTGGAAGATCACGGTGAAGATGAGAGCAGGTTCTGCTATTTCCATCAACATTAAATGCGCCAACTTTCAGTCCGTAACACTTGAGAAAGTTTATCCAAGTTCGCCATAAAAAGCAGCGATCTTCTTGGTTCATGAACCCAACTCGAAGTAATATCCATGGCTTGTCTTCACTGTGACCATTAAACTAGTGTATTCAGTTATGGCAAGGCCGAGCATCTTTAGTACATGTGTTCTGGCGAGCAAATAATACACTGCAGGAAAAATAATATGACAACACAAGCATGTTCAAAAAACCCCACCCTCCCGGATAGAGAAGAGGATTCTAGGAACATCACTGTGCGCGTTTCAAAATGTTGTGGTAGGATGAGAAGGAACAAGTGTGGCGTCTTGCCGAGGGCGCAGAAATCTGTAGGGTACTCGGACTTTGGGCACTGCAACTAAAACACACTAGATTCAATACGAAAAAATGCATCAACAGCGGCGGCTGCCATCCTAGGATTACCTGCAACCAAGGGACTTGGATTTATCGGGGATGGATGAAGAATTCGTACCTGGTTCTCCATGAGAAAACCCTATGCAATCACCGAGCGAGGGTTTTCTCTGAACAAGCGAGCGAGGAGAAGGGATTCAGGCCAGTGAAATATTGCCGCTTCGTCCGTCCACTTCATCGCTAAAGCTGGAAAGGGGGTTGTGATTTGACGGCTCATTGGGCATTATTTGGCGCTCACGACCGGGTGTGTCTACCGTGAAGTTGTGCACTCTAATTTGTGCATATGGCACGTGGACCCGTTGCGGTTGCCCCACATATCAGCGAAAGGAAGTAGAAAGACAGGAGTAACTAGTTACACATAAATATATTTTTTGAGAGAGATACTCCTTTGTAAAGAAATATACAAATCTTTTATATCACAGGCTCACCTTGCCGAGAAATATACTCCCTACGCAACGCACGGGCATTATGGGGTTCAGATTTTTTATGGGGTTCAGCTAAGAATATAATACTCGAGATAGGCTCACAGTTCGGACTTTGGGCGCATGGCCGACCCTGCATGTTTGGGGGCCCATGTGTTCTACCTCAGCGCTTTTCATATTGCAAGCGATCGGTACTGCGCTGGTTTTAGATGCTGTCGCAAGGCGAATACATAAAATTGAATAAAGCAGGCAGCTGTTGGAATGAAATTGAACGACAGTTCCTAACCAGCAATCAAAGTTGCAATTCTATCAACGATATACCATGTGATAAATAATACTGTCGTACTACTTATACACACATGACACTTGTTTCACCATGCCAGATTATTACATCAAAATCTCTCGGAGGATAGATCAGTTCGGCAGTTGCGTGCTGCTACTGAAGAATTTCAAAGTTGATTTGGACCAGCTCTCCTTGCCGAGAAAGTTCGATTTTGACATCATCCCCTACCGCAAGATATGATTTAGATTTGAACCTTGACCATCCTTTAGCATCAATCATCATGCGACCATCCTTTGTACTTACGGTATATTGAGCATGTTCATTCACACCAAGGCTGCGCATGGTAAGAGAAACTTGGCATGATCGCCGGATAGTTGAGCGACTCCCTCGTTGCTCTAGGAATTCTCTGTTTGCAAACAAGAAGACATACCCAAACAGTTAGATCAACACAGTGAATCATGTGAACAACATGGAAAGAAAAAGAACGAAGCACTTGGGCGGCCAATGCTTACCAAGAAGGTGGACATGTCGGTTTTGTAAGGACTTTGGTATATGAAGTGCGAACTGCAGCCCGATCTGTTGCGGTGCAACTGCTGCGGGCCGAACCAAATGCAAGTGCAAGTGTTGGTGCAGTGCGAAGCCGCTTCTTGCTGCGGAGATGGTGCTCCTTGTAGAGCTGGTGCGGTGTCGATGCCCGATCCTCCGGTAGATCGGTGATCACCGACGCTGTCGGTGCCCAATCCTCACCTGGATCGGATCGAGTTCTTGCTATTGTCGATGCTAGAGCAACCGCCGGTGCTCGATCTGTCTTGAGACAATGGCGATCGTATCGGTCTGCTATGATCAGCTTTCTAACTTGACTAGGATCCGTGACCGTGATCCAGTTTTTTCTTCATTTCTTTTAAACGCGAGAAGGACTAATTGTGGCGTTTTTGTTAAACCAAACTGCAGTTCATCATAGGGATTCAGCTTGTACTCAGACAACAGACTGATCCAATTTTTTCCAGTAATATAAGTGATGGAGAGTGCCTTCGTTACTGACACGACATAAGAAGTGAAACCTGCAAAAATAGCCATCGTAGAGCAAACCAAACGGTTTATTCTGTGATGAATGTCACATGGCAAAACCTGCATCGTAAAATTGCAGGAAAAGAAATAAAACATGACATTAAATCAATAAGATTTAGACAGTAAATCAATAAGATTTACTTGATGTGACACGAGTGAATCCTTACTAGGAAATCACTATGTTGAAGTACTAAACAGAAGATTGATCGTCCAACTACGCGTGGCATGCAGGGCCCCGCCTACTCCCACAAGCAGGACAGTCCAAAGGTTGTGACAAATCGTATGGACCGAACATCCATGGGACTGGAAATCCTGGTGGGTGCGATAAACCCTGCAATGCATACAGATATTGGAGTGTAACCATAATTGATAAACCGTCCTCACAAAAAATATGATCTGGATACTTCAAAATATACAGACTGAATTGAGTGGACAGACATTAACATAGACCATTCTCAGGACTGACCACACACCAAAAGCGGCAGTACTAATAAACAATACAGGGTTCACAAACACAAATCAAGTCTTGAATAATAGTACTTACTACAGACAAGCAAAGTTGCACTAACTAAACTCTGCAGACTATTTCTTGCCACCGACCTACGGGATGAACCCCGCATAACTGACTAGGCCATGGACTTCGTGTGAGATGTCTACATGCACCATCACCATCTTGTCAACCTTGGAGAACCTAACAGTGGTCTTTCCACTCATAAACATGATGATGAAGACATGCCGCATCAGATTTGTTGGGAAGCTTTACAAGAACCACACCCTTCGTAATCGAAGGCACAGCCAGGAAATTGTTGTGGTCAAGTACAACCTCGAGAACACGCCTGACAACAATGCTACAGGAAAACACTAGTTCAGGACACGTGGCGACAAGGACACAGCAATTTGGATAGTTCAAGTAGAACTCATCATCAGGTCTTCCAGTTCACATGGCATGACTTTGAGAACTTCATCTCCACCGCGGACCTGGTTCTAATTCAAACAGAAACCATATTTCATTACTACCTCTGTTCATAAATATAAGATGATTTTCGATATTATACTCCATATATGACTACATATCGCACGAAATGAGTGAACAAAGACACTAGAACATGTCTTCAAAGGCATGAGAGTAGAGGGATTACATGCAATATCCATAACACAAGTTCTTGAGGCAAATATACCCTCTTAAAAGGTAGCATTGATGTTCATAAAGTACTCCCTCCGTCCCAAAATTCTTGTCTTAGATTTGTCTAGATACGAATGTATCAAGTCACATTTAGTATTAGATACATCCGTATCTAGACAAATCTAAGACAAGAAATTTGGGACAGAGGAGTAGTTGAAAGTAATCTATAAGAAATCGGTGTCAACCTCTCGCATGTTTTGGTTAAAAGAGGAATTTAGAACCATCATTTGGCACACTAAAATCACATGCAAGATCACCCGAAAGTTGTACTACCAAGTACTAGTACCGCGTGTTAGATGAAAAACACGATCAAGATCGAGAAAAGATCGTCAACAAGAGACATTACGGACTTGCTTAATGAGGGATCCCGGAGAGGGGGCTTGGACAGGCGATGGCTTTGAGCTTGTCTGTGGTAGTCTCGGCGGGGTGCTTGCGCTTCTTCGTACCATGAGCCTCGACGGTTTTGGCCAGAGCCATAGACATCACGTTGGCCGGTGCTCCGGCGTCCATCCAAGAGAGGAAGCTGAGAGAGAAGAGGGAAAGGAGGAACGAGATGAGGGAGAAGTGAAGCGAGTGGGGGTTTTCTTCAAGAGAGGAAGCTGAGAGAGAAGAGTGAAATGATGGTTGGTTCGTCCGTCCAACTTACTGCCGGAAAGGAGGGGGTTTTGTGATTTGACGGCTCATTGGGCATTACTGCGACGGTTCGATCGGGGTAGTCTACCATCACTCTACTATGAAGTAATTTAGTGCATGGCTAGTGGACCCAGGTGCTGGCTGTCCCAAACGTCAGCGAAAGTGAGTAATTTAGTGCATGTCTGGAGGAGGATCCACACGGTAGAGCGTGTCCACTGTTTTTCATTCTGAAGAAAAAATGATTACAACAAGCGTTTCCACTCTTACGGCGAAGGAGTGCGAAACACGGCAGCCACTTGAACATACACAATGCTCCTACTACTAGGCATGTGCAGTGGTTCATACATCAGTACTACACAATCTTGTTGCTAGTGTAGTAAGATATGACGATAACAATGATGTTGTGCGCATGTCAACTACTCCTATATGTAACATAGTACCACTTTTTCGACTGTCCGGCCGAGAATGAACGGTGAGATCAATGTTAATAGAACTAGGTCCATAACGCACGGAGAGTATGGTGCTACAGTACTCCACGAAACATGAACCATATGAAGCACATCCTATAGTGTTAGACAGGGTGTATGAAGGGTGCACGAGATGGGAGCAAAAGTTCCCTTCTCGACCCACTTTTGGGTGTTTGGCAGAGTGCATGAAGGGTGCATGAGTCCACACTAGTAGGTTGACAATACATGAAGAGGAAACAACTATATTGAGATGAGAATGCAACCAAACACACCCACACGCTTTGTGCTACAGTGACTGATCTGCACCGTCTGAGTTTGATCCAACGGTCATGTTGCACCGAGACATGGACATGCCCATGCAGAGGGCGCCTAAACACCACCAAGTCCTCTCGCTTCTCGAGGCGCACGGCGTTGGTGATGCAGGTGCAAACCGCAGAGCCCGCTCCCGGTCGACGGGAGCCAGCTCGTCAAAGATGGCGTCCAATGGCATGAATGGATTCCGGTGACGGAGCCCTGAAAGGATTCGCCCGACAACAGCGATGGCAGCGCGCAACCCCTCCTTGTCCAGCTCAGCCCCCACCATCTCGCGGAGACGGCTCTGCTCCTCGGAGATATAGGTGAAGAAGGTGACCATGTCAGGAAGCTGCAGCTCGTTGAAGTCGACCGGGTGGTCGAGCGGGTTTAGCCCGACGACCGGCATCGTCGCGCTGGCACGACGGTAGGCATCGTGCAGCCGCAACACGTGCGTGGCAACTTGGTTCACCAAGTGGCTGAGGCGATCCTGGATCTCGTCACGATCGGCCCGCTCGCGCTCCAGCCGGCTCCCCTGACGGCCTATAGTATCTCCCGCTTTCTGCAGCAACGCCGCCGATGCCTCGAGCATCTTTGTGGTGGACGCCTGCCGCTTTTGAAGCTCCGTGAACTCCCGCACATAACGGAGGAGCATGGCACTCCTCTCCTCCTTGAGCTCACGGAGCTCCACGTCCTGGCCCCGAGCTCGCATCCTTGGCATGGAGCTCTGTGTCGCGCCTCACCTCGGACTCCGTGATCTGCTGCGCCGCCATGGCACCAGGTAGAAGCAATGGGGAGAGGAAGCAAAGGGGGCGAAACGGCTGAAAGGCAATGCAATCTACGGGAAGGCGGAGGGAGCCAGCCGAGGAGCGGGGAATCTTTTGGTTTTCACCACGGTAAAACACCAGTCGACGACTTCTCACATCAGGGAGCAGTGGGTTTTACAGGCGGAGTCATCGTGACTAATTGCTACGCGCTGCTCCGTCAATCAAAAATTAAAAATCCTGCCGCCTTTGCTTCCCGTCAATCAAAAATTAAAAATCCTGCCGCACCCAAACACCAGAGCAATGCCGCGGTGGATATTTAAATTTACCTGCCGGCAAGTAGATAAAAAAAGGGGTGAAAAACAAATGTGGCGGCGGCCTAGCTAATCGGTCGAACTAGCCCAACTAGCTAGCCACCGTGCTTCACTGATGTACTCGGCGGGAAAGGTGGTCTTTCGTGATTTGACGACTCATTTACTTGCTTCGGCGTTACGACCAAGGAGGACCCAGAAAACACGCGGTAGGGCGTCCCACGTCAGGAAGAATATATGCGTGCACCACCCGGGAGGACCCAAAAACCGCGCGGTAGGGTGTGCCACGTCTCGGCACGGAGGAAAATGTGCGTGTAAAAATATACTGTATCAGATGTAGTACCTATGGTTCGACTTCGGGACCCAGCCAGTCGGTCGAAAACACCCCACTAGCCACACAACTTCATCATGCAAACGTGGCACGGTTAGCTCCGTCTCGACCAGCCACAACGTCTCTTGTTCTAGGCGATTCTTCTATTTTCCAAGCTTTTTTTAGTTGTAATAACACCACGGCAAGCTAGCGCCACTCTTCGTGTGTGCCCGTGCAAAGGTTAGACGATGGAGAGAAGAGAGATTGAGATCGCAGACCTGGGACCCACCCGTAAGTGAGACAACGGTCATGCACGTGTTGACGAGGCACTCCCTCTACTCTACTCAACGCAAGTACTGTATAAAATCAAGTTATGGGACAAAGCCAACAACCGTTCGTTTTTTTAGGCTATCGACTTACGCTTTGAAGTCCAGGTTGCCAGTTCAGATCTCGTCTTTCAGATTTGTTAGTTTTAGATCCAAATTTGATTAATGACAAGTGGGACCCCCGTGTGTTGTTCCGATATTTCAGTGTAGGATGGTTTTTTTGAACAAACACTTTGCGCGGTTAGACAAGTAATGGCACGAGTTACACGTATTTTGCAAGTTTACAAACAAAAATGACAGCGGCATAGAATATCACATCCACCCGCAGCTTAGATACTATGGTGATACGAGTTTTACACGTTGGAAGTGAGATCAATGGCTTGGGAGTAGTCTTTGTAATTATCGCAATTTCCAAACTCTCCAAAGTTTTTTTGCAAATAAAACATTCAGGCCTCGTGTGTGCCGCTGCATCTTTGATCCAACGGCTCCCCGGTGCTCATATTAGGTGCTCCCCGTAGCTTAATTACCCGCTACGGTGATATGAGCATCTAGGTCGTATGATCAGTGATCAGATGGCACATGCATAGTACTTGTACTTTCTGCGCATTTCCCAAACTCTATCAGCCGTATATTGCAAAAACATTCAAACCTCCTATTGTGGGCCGTTAGATCTCAGTGAACTCGTATCACCATAGAATCTACGGTGCGGGAGCACCTCATACTCTCCCGTGCGAGAAAACATAAGGTGCTATCGCAGCTTGGATGCTACGGTGATATGAGCTTGGAGGTCGTTTGATCTGAGATCAATGGCATCTGAAAGCAGTCTTTGTGCTTATGGCGGTGGCGAACTCTTTTGGGGCTTTTCGCAAAAACCATTGAACCACCGAGGAGGTGTTGGGTCACAAATCAACGCCTCAGAAGAGCTTGTATCACCAAAGCATCTAAGGTGTGGTAGCACATGATATTCTTACATACAGGAGAATATGATGTCCTCCTTCATCTTAGATGCTACGGTGATACGAGCTTCGAGGTCGTTGGATATGGGATCAAAGGGCATCTAAGTAGTTTTTGTACAAATTGTGTGCAATTCTCAAACTCATCAAGGTTTCCTGCAAAAAATTAAGACACATCATGTGAGCTGCTATATCTCAGATCTACAAGCTCCAAGCAACTCGTATCGGCATATAGCATCTAAGGTATGGGGGCACATGATATTCTCCGGGAGGAGGGGTGGGGTGCACAACCAATCGGTGGTTGGGAGGGTGGGGACAAATATAATCTAAACAACCCTAAATAGAGCTCCACAATTTTATCTAAGGTCGAGGGGTTGACCCCCGACAATCATAGCTCCGCCTAAACACAACATTTGCATGTCTTGTAGTACTAGACTTAATATTCATGTTTCAGTTTCATGTTCATTTTAAATATTGAGCTGAGGACCATGGATGTCTTACATTTACTCCTTAGTTCCTAAATATTAGTCTTTTAGAGGCTTCAAATGGGTGGCACATACGGATGTATATAGACATATTTTAGAGTCTAGATTCACTCATTTTGCTCCATATGTAGTCACTTGTTGAACTCTCTAAAGACTAATATTTAGGAATAAAGTATTTTGAACTCGTGTCATACATGCATGGGTTGGAAAAATAGATGCACTATACTTATTGGATTGTTGTTGTGTTCGTGTGTGTGTGTGTGTGTGTGTGTGTGTGTGTGTGTGTGTGTGTGTGTGTGTGTGGTCATATGCTTGATACATACAAAGTTTTCTCACCTCCATATTGTTCATCTTTTAAATTTGAATTTGCATTGGAAAACTTACTAGGGATACCATGAAATGTGAAATCCACGTTGAGATCACTATATCACAAATTCACTCTAATTCAACAACTCGTCATAAATCAATTACCACGTTGAGATTAGTATTTGCAAGGAAAATACGGGTATTGTAATACACATAGATTCGTTCGGCAATTTAAAAGGTTCCTTTCGTATTCTCAAATGGTAGGACCCAAGCGTACCAGCCGGACCTTGGCTCGTGTTGATCCTAAAAAACGGGCTCGTGTCCTTCGTATGGCGTCGTGAGTACGCACATTAAACAACCCCAACCAGTCGAGCCTCGGCGTTTCAAGTCGAAATATCTGGCGGCCAGAATTCCAGCCCTAGGAAATTCCCCTCATGTCCCGGTCCATAATGACTACCGATGAACAACGAGAGGATGCTTTAGTAACTAGAAGCGTTACCTACCGTGCGAGCACGGTTCAATTCCTCGATGCCGCTCGTCAAGGTCACCCATCAACTGCATTTCCTAGTACTACTACTACTACACGGGATGAGCACATAATTGAGCCCGTTTGTTCGTGCCTAGTACTTGAGTTAATATATCGAGGCAATGCCTTCGATACGGAGGATTATCCTTTTACTCCTCCTTTCCGGTTTATAGGGCTTATCTCAAAATTTTATTTTTCCCATTTTATAAGTCTCAATTTGGTTGTTCCCCATCACATGTTCAGATTTCAAGGTGCAATAAATCATTACATGCAAGTATTAAGAGAAAATTGACCAATGCATGTACTTTATGCATGCATGCATTGCAATTAATGCACTCGTAAACACATTTTTTGAGGAAAACAAGCGCATTAATTGAGTGGTTTTGCAAACTACAACAATTGTTCCACCACTCACCATCTACCTTGGTTGGTGAGATTTTTTAATTGAGCCCTATAAACCAGAAAGGAGGTTTAACTAAGCAAAATGTTTGACCAAATCCTTTCTTAAGAAATACAACAGGACAGATGTACAACTTGAAAATTTATTGCATGATGCAGGTTATGATATTGTTTCGAATCCTGGATCTTAAATTTCAGAAAATCCAAAAGTGAGCATAAATTCTTGAAACTGAGCATGGTCACGTGATATGGCACAAATATTACTTCGTAAGTTATTTCTTCAATTCAAGACAAGCTGCTTATGACAAGTTGCACAAATGAAGAGCCAAGGTATTTTGGAACAAAGACCTGTCACGTTAAGGCGAACGCTTTCACTATTGAAACCGTGGGCATTACGTGCCGCCACGAGTCCCCGCTTCTCATCGGCAGGCGCCGTCCCAGCAAGCGTGTGAGTCGACGGGAGGCATGCGAGAGAACCGCTCGCTTGGGCTGTCGGAGGCGTCTGATGAGCAAACCGCTGTGAGACTCACGGGGAGGCAAGCCCTTTGACCGGCTCCGCCGCCCACCGCCATCCCAACTGCTCCCACTTTTAATGTCGCCGGCGCGCGGTTTAAAATCAACCCCGCACTACCCGTATCGCTACAATCCTCTCTCTTCCTCTCCGATTCTCCATCGTCTACCTCCAACTAGC